>VXAY01000038.1:375467-503706 GCA_013399855.1 Oxyruncus cristatus
AAAAGGAGAACCAAAAACCCCCCCCCCCCCCCCCATTACATAAACACTGACACCTCTGCCTGGTAAATTGTTTTTCACACAACTTCATTCTTTGGAAATGAATCAGTTCCAGGTCTTATGAAAAAATGTAAATGCAATGTATCTCAAATATAAGCATTTCATTGTTTTTCTAATAACATGTCCTGGCTCTGAAAACAACACTGTGCCCAAATAAATATGTGCAATTTCTTAGGGTTACTTTTTTGAGAACTTCCTAAAGTTTTGTCAGTTTCTCTGAATTTTTTTTTCTTCTTTACATGCCGTCCAATCCCTAAGGCAACCTTAATAAAGTCAATGAAATTATACAGGTGGAAAGGACAAAAATGCGGTCTCTGGATTTCAAATAGTGACGACACTGGTCTCACCATTAAGCCTGACATAAGAACCTTTTAATTTAAATGTAATCTCCAAAAGACCAAATTACCAGCAACATGTTCTCATTAATTCCTGTAAGGGATGCTCAAGGTTTGACCCCTTATTGTTCTCCTTATCGAGAAGAGGCTGAGTCATAGTATTAATAAGCCATCACTCATTTAAGTGGTCATTCACTGCTGGGCGGGGAAAAGATAGGCTCATCCTTTTGAAGTGGGAATGGGCAAGCAAGGCTGCTGTAATAGGCTGTGATTATTTTCACTATGAATGCTCTCCCAGCTTTCAAAAATTAAAAGGAGCACTCATTTTCCTGCTTGAGTATTTCTCACACTGGCAAAAAAATGAACACTTTGAAATGTAAATGATTTAATCTTTGCAAACCCCTGCTTCAGAGGGAGGTACAGCTTCATTTACAAAATGAAGACATTTTAGGAAATGATTATCATTGTAAAATTGAGGTCAGCAGGGAGTCTGAGTTCAAACTCTTAGAATATCAGCAGTGTAACAAGTTTGATCTTCCTTACTGCATTGCTTGCATTTGCTTCTCTGGGTTCCAGCAGAGAGCCATTGTCAGTCGGAACTTGTTCCCACTCGTTTCCCTTGGTTAAATAAAATAGTTATGCTTATTATTTAGTGTTAGTCCAGTAAAATTCAGGACAATACCAAAAATAAAAAAGGGAAGTTGAAACTTGTTTTGATTGATGTATACATACTATGTGCTCAACTTAGAACATTTAAAGGTTGACAGCGCTGAAGACATTTTTTTTTTTTATGCTTAGTTCAGGCAATAGCACTGGGTAGAGTCCTATATATACTGTCCTACCAAGGTTTGGGAAGGAGACCACCCATAATGGTGAGAGAATATTCCATTTAAAATTTAAACATTAAGTCCTTAATCTCTCTTCTGTGACTTCCAAATAGAATGACAATTGTTGTTGGTGGCAGTATAGGGTTTTATGGTATCAGTCAGGCTTATTATGAAAGGGTGGAGATGATAAATTTGTATAACAAAGTCCTAATGATAACAGCTGCCATATGACAACAGCCATTATGGAGAGCTTCCCTGCACTGTTGGGCATTTCAGCTGAAAATGATGGAAATCTATCGCAAACAAGGATGAATCTGTGTGAAACAGAACTCAAAAGTGAGGAGTTGCAATATGTTATTGGTGATCTTGAGATATAAGCTCATCCTCATTTAATCAGTGTTATATACTAATCTTCAGTGGAGTTACTTATCTCTCCACCATTCCCAAAGAGTCATCTCTCTCGCAGCCTGATACGCTGAAAAGCATATCTTAAAATAAAAATGTCAATATTCCATTTTGCTTGCAAAGATCCTTGATACACCCTTGAAGTTACACTAAAACTCCCTTCAGTAGGAGAGATGAAACTCTATATTACTGTGTGCAAGAAATACACCCTCATATCTATAATATACAAGAGAAAAACACCATATTTGGCAAAACTCAGTATCTGTCCAATATCTGGTAAAAGGACAGGCAAGAATGAAGGGCTGCTTGTATTCAAGTTTGAAGTAAGGCTAAAAGCTGGGTAGCCAAACCTGAAGGATGCTTGCCCAAACCAACCTTACAGAGGTTAATCTTTACTAATGACGAGGATAAAAATACTGGCAGTGTTTTTTAATATTCCTGAAAAAGAGAAGAAAAAATGTTTCTATAAACAAAATCACACAATTTTTCAAAATGCCCATAACGATGAAAAACATAACATTTGAAAAAAGATAAAAGAGAAAGTCTAAACAACATCCATCACATAGCCAGTCTCATTGCTTACTGCTTTTTCTGGTTGGAGCAGGTGTTTTGTTTGTGTGCACTGGAGTGTGAGGCAGCTGTTCTCTCCGAGGTATGAAGGGCTCCATTATAAGCACGACTCTGCTCCCCTTCCAAGGCAAGTCTGCAAGCTGGGCAATTGCCACAGTGGAGGAAAGCTCCCCACCCTTGCCTTTGGGCAGGACTTCTTTTTCTCAGTGGCACTATATACCTGACAAGTCCTGCAGGTGGAAAATGATGGAGTGTGACCAGCAACACACGTGAGAAAAAAGTCATGCGGAGTAAACTGAGGTTTCAATGTACATGGTCAAGTGTGTCTTGCTGACTCCTGGAAACTTTACATGAGTTTTGGATGGCACTGGCCAGAAAGACAGCTGTTCAGTAAAAGACTTTTGGTCAATATTACTCTTTTAACTATTTAAAGGTGGATATAAAGTTTTAGGCTTGATGCTTATAACAGAAGCCAGACTGAAAGAGGATCTGAAGTTGGATGAACTTAAAGTCTAGAATATATATGTTTTGATGAACTGATATTGTAACAGCTAACTAAAAGCTATTCCAGACTGTGAACTCCCTGGGGCAAAGACTACTCATTCATTTGCACAAAAACAACAACACACTGCATGTTGGGTAATAAGTAGGATATTCCTCAGCCTTCTCCCATCTCATACCCTTCAGGAGAGGGGCCAGAGCACAGGACGGAGCAGGATTCAATGGAATCAATCTCCACTGAGCTACAAACGAAATCCAGGAAATTCACAATGATTCTGAGATCTGAATTTTTAAGCAGACTGTGGCTTTAACCAGAAGATAACTTATTTTATAATGATTACTATTAACTCTGTCCTATTGCAAACAATGCTTTATTGTGGTTCCCAGTTATTTTTCTCAGTTGAGAAAGTTCAGATCAAAGGTAGGAGCATGAACACTGCAAGCCCCTTCAAACTCCAGACAATAGGTACCAATGGTACTGTTTGGATTATGCTTCTTTAGCTCCACATTCTGGGCAAATAACGCAATATTTTACATAACATTTTTCGAGAAGTTGAAATCACGTCTGTATGACAACCTCTGAAATTATGAAATGGGGAGCTTAGCTACTCACCTAGAACTCTTTAGGAAAGATCTGCTTTGAACTTCTTAACAAACACTGTGCTTTGTCATTAACTCATTACCTCTGAAGTTCCCACAAACTGCTCCCAAGTAGTTTTCTTAATATTCTCTTCAGTGGCAGATATTTTAGACATTAAATCTATTTTTCATGTTAGCCAAATGATCAAGAAGGCTGATGTAATCCACTGAGGGAACATATATTCTAGTTTTCATTCATGCTTTAGAGTATTGTCACAGTTCACCACAAAGGAATAATCTGATTGTTTCTCATAAAGCAAGAACAAATCATGATTGAAGGATTTCTTCTATTTAAAGCTATGCTTTGCAAGGCCTATTGAACTGGTTAGAAGAGTCATCTCCGATGCGTACACTAACTACACAAAGCTGCTGCACAGTTCCCATTCAAGGGCTAATTTACTACTAAAAGGCCAATATTGCCAACTTGCAGATTACAAATATCACGAGATATTAATTTATTTATATTTAAATCAGGAAAAAGGATGAAGAGAACTTTCAGCAGATCCATTTACAGTTAAAATGAGCGCAAGTTTGAATTACTTTTTTATGATCTGGTACAGCTGGGATTTGAAAGAGCTGCCGCCAGAATGATGCAAGGCATTTGCCTTTGACAAAGTAATGCAAAATTTGTGTAAATGGGTGAAAGAGCATTAGATTATATCACCTTGTAGGTCAGCTGGAAAATACAATATGTATTCTGATTATGAGAAGCCAGAGTGAAAGGCAGAAAACAGGTGCTGAGTGATTGAGTTTGCGGGTGCCGTGGGGCCGACGGCAGCGCCGAGCCCGGGCTGCCCCCACCATCTCCCTGGGCCCGGCTCTGAGACCAGCAGGGACTGCTCTCATGGGTTTGACCTCTGGGCAAAGATAACTCTTTCATACCCCCTGTTCCACTTTTCCACTTTGTATCCAAGTCCTCTGCTGTAAAATGTAAAACCAGCACATAGAGCATACTGCTTTGGAGGTCTGCCACTTGCATTCAGGCAACCATTTGTACTTTTGCAGGCGTAATCAATCTCCTGTTGCTATCAGCAGGGAGTGGGGCTTTGCTGCTTTATGGCTTAAAAGTAGTTTTGTGCAAATTCTACTTCCCTCCCCCCTCCCTTTAGCTCCACTACTCACAGGATTTCCAGGGACATGGGCTAGAGCTGAGAAAAGAAGCTTGTTTGATTTAAGCACAGAGGGGTTTTTTGTGTGTGTGTTTATATTTTCTCTGCATCTATTAAGGGGTGAGGGGGAGAGACTTCATTTATATGTTAATATTAGCCGGCACCCTGACTAAACTGACAGAACTATTTCATGGGAAGCTGACAAATTTTGTCAGCTAGGCTATCTTTCCACATCTCAATAGTGGCAATAATCTTGATTAGCAAAACAATTGGGGGCCAAAGAAGTCCTGCTGCTCCAAAGACCCTCTTCTCAGGTTACAGTTTGCTAATGTGATGAATCCAGAGAGTCCTTCAAGCTTGAAAAAATTCCCCAAAGCAGCTGAATTTAGGCAAATGAAGGGAACCATTTTGGAGGCTGGACAAAAGGGGTTAATTTGATCGACCATGTCTCCATAGTCTTATAACAATCATTTACTTAACAAGCATATAGAGAGTCATTCCATGGAAACTGGTGGAGTTAACAGAGGAAGTTCGAATAGAATATCTGTTTATCCCAGATGTGTGGGAATTTTAGCCAAAAAACAACACCACATAATTGCTGCCTGTGGTATTGATTCCTACACAGAAACAAGAGCAGAACTAAAGGGCTCTGAGCACGTTATGAAGGCCTCGGCTACGAAGCAGTACAAGCTTCCATTTTTATTAGCTTGTTGCATTGCTAATAAAACAATTAGAAATTAACCCTTTCAGGGAAACTAAATGGACTAAAAAGGTTTGTGCAGTCCTATTTTCAGCATGGTTTAAAGCACTTATTTCTGTTTGCAAAAATAAGTTTTTTGTAATATTTTTGACACATTGATACATCTTCATGTAATGCATTTATTGCATTCATGTAATGCATTTATTGCATTATCACATAATGAGCCATGTTCTGAGTTATATTTATGCAGCTCAAATCTGCTGTGTTTCCTAGTGCAATTATGCTGGATTTGCTTTAAAAATAGAACCAAATAGTTACTAGAATTGTGAGTACATGGAAATTTGCTTGATTCAGGTCAGCACAAATATATAATCACAATGTAACATAGCCATCTTGCTTTTGTGCCCTATCTCCCACTTATTAATGCATGTAATTAATTTATAAATGTGTCAGAAGTTGATCTAAAATAGCTGTTAATCATGACAGAGTTTCTGTTTAACTCCCTGTTTGATGGTTGATGCAATTTGCAGACTTGCACTGAAAAGTTTACAATAAAAAGTATCAAATAAAACTTCATCTCTTTTCACACAGCTGTTCCCCCACCCCGTTCCCGACATTTCTGGAGTAATTTCTTACTGTGTTACTGAAATAAAAATTACCATTTATGTCATGTTTTGTAAGACAAAGGGATTTGACCTGGTATTTACACACTGGTGAATATTAGTCTAAATGTACATTTTGCCAGACATCAAATACAGGGTTCTTAAAAAAAGTGCTGATCTGTCTTCAATGAGTTTCAGAACCAAACTTACACATTATGCAAGTATTAAAGAGTGACTACTTATGAAAAAATGAGAGGAGGAATTCTGGCATTTTCACTTCTTGGTTTTTTGCACATCAGTGGTGCTATACAGACCATTTAGCAGGAATCCACTCTTTAAAAGATGCCAGTTATGATTAGGAAGATTTTTGATAAAGTCATCAAACTCTCTTTGCACTTCAAACTATTTTCTCGATAACTTAGGATCTATGACGAAAGTCTCCAACTGCATTAACTTTAGTGTGAGCAAGTAATTTTTTTCCAATTTCCCTCAAATTTGTGATAGAATGTGAATGGGAACATGTTTTTAAAAGTGATTACTGCAAGATAAATACATTGACAGGAAGATTTATCCAAACAGATTTGTCCATACTCTTACACAGTGACAACAGTCAGGAAAAAGAATACACAGAACTTCCACCTGTAAGAACTTCCAACACCTACACTATCACAGATTAATGCTTATTTATATTTAATGTCTAAGATGGTTATCTGAACCATAGCATCAGAAGTTCCTCACTACCCTTCAAGTCAGTGAAGTGCCTTTAAAGATTAGGTGATGCAGATTACTCAGAAAAACTCTGATGGCAGGAGAAATTTTGCCTGAGCTAAAAGGTGTACCAATAACATGACATGCAGCCAAAGAAGCAGACTTACAGGAGTGTGTACCTCCCTCTATTTGTTTGAAAACTCTGCACACAGCCTCTACTTTTTTCGGTGGTCTGTGCCTCCAGATGTTCAGAACTGGATTAATTTTTTTAGGAAGCTGAGGCGCTCTGTTTTATACCATCTGTCACACACTATCACAGTGAAAAAGAAAAGGAAAACACAGTATATGACTAACATCAAATTGTTACATGCTCGTTAAGGATCTCGTATTTTTTATCATATATATCTCTACCTCTACATAAATATCCATCTTATAACTCTCTCGTTTAAGGCTGCTTTTAACAAGGGCACAGGTTCAAGTGACAGTACCAGCAGAGAAGCTATGCAGCTCTCGTGCCATGAGGCTGATAAGGAACTCAATCTACCAGTGATAAGGAAGATTTTTTTTTTTTAACTTTCATTTGTTCAACCTTTCAGGACAGCAGCCAGCACCTAAATCTGAAGTCTTAACCCAAACAAAAGTTTTCTTACGGCATCACGCTTGGTTTGTTTGCTTTTAGGTTAACGTGGTACAAACTTTCAAACAACTCCTAAGCCTGGAATCTTTTGTACAACTTGAGTGGATCAAACCTGTTATCCTGCCTGTGCACGACTTAAGGCTCTTGCAATGACTCTGAGAGAGCCTTGGAAGCTCTCACTGGAAGAAGGACTTCCCCCTCCTACAGTCCACGGAAAGGCGAAGTGCTCTGGACTTTGTGAGCAGGCTGAAGTGCCCTCTCTGAGGAACCTTGGAGGAGGCAAAGGTGGAGACAACCTGGAGATGGCACAGTGCCTTTGGGTTCATTTCCTCACCAGTTCCTTGTGACAGTACATTTCCTTACAAATATTTGTTGATATATACAGGGTGATTTCAGATAATGACTGGCCGTAGCTCATTTCAAACTGTAATTGTTCAAGTGACAGATTATCTGCTTGAATCATTGCTGTTGAGAGAGATAGACAGCATTCCCATCAAGGCTTTGATTAGGCAGGATGTCCAAAGCTTCTGGTTGTAAAAGGTAGAACTAGCATAGGCACTAATACTGCTGTGTATTCCCCCTTCTGACATGATTCCAAAAAGATCATAAGTGAAGAAGAAACTGACAATAAACCTGCTTTGCACAATTTTAAGGAAAATAGCTTTGGTCTGATTCCAGTTATCGTCAGCAGGATGAACACAGAGGGTAACATTTAGTTATAGATTAATAATCCAAGTACAAATAGTTCTGAACAAATAAGAAAAACATAAACCCACAATATTAAGCAAACCACAGGACAAAGATCACTCTAAATTCTCAGAGCTATATTATTTTTAAGTGGGGGAACAAACCATACGGAAGTCATTGAACTCTGTGATGTCAATACTGAGGTGAATCAGCCCGAATGATACATTCAACAAAGAGTTATGAAATGTAAAATCCAAGTAAAGCTGCTGGAGTTTACATGAACAACAGTGAACCTGCTGAACCAGAAAATGGACATTTTTTCAAAAGTTCTCAAGCTCCTTTAAGAGAATATAATGCCAAATTATACATCAAATAATCAAAAAGATTTCAGAGGAAAGCAAATTAAGTATAAAATTCTGTCATTCTTATGTTATTGTAATATATTAGTGCCACTGAAATTAACTTGAATGATGTAATCCTCTGCTTGCAAGACTTGACCTAAAAGAAGTAACTGACTGTTCACTTATCTATGAGTAAATGAAAACAAAATTCAGAGGGATTTCTTTCACCAGGAAAACAGTAACACGTTTCTCTGGAGGGATAAATTTTGAACTATTGCACAAACTGCAACTCACCTTACAGAGTCTGGTTTTGCACTGTTTTTCAACTGGTTATCCTGTAGCTCATGCATCATTACCACTGAAGAATTATTCTAAGAAAGTTAAATGTTGTACAGGCCAGAATTAACACGTAAAACCTGCTTCCCAACTCTTCATGGAAGAACTAGAGATAAATATGTGTTGAGAGTTGAATTTTTCCATGAATTTTGTATTAATACTTGGACAATAATTCTGTTATATCACTGGACTAGGGCATAAACCATTTTCTGTCACTCATTGACAACAGCAGCACAGTCATCTGTCCATCATTGTAATAAAACCATTTTGTCAGAAGAGGTTGTTAGCTATCACACAATGAATGCCATCAAATTAGCTATTATCTATCCACCCTAGACAATCTTCAGACTGTGTTTCTCCTCTGAAAATGAAAAGATACGATATTGTGGATCTCAGGTCACTGGCACATGAAAGCATTCCCATTGTATCAGGGTTTATTTATAAATAATGCTTCCTGTAAATTTACCTGCTCCTAGTCCAACATGGATCTTTTCAAAATAATCCTTACTGCAGATCGGAAAACCCCCCAACATGTTAAGATTGATACATTTATATCATAGAACCAAATAACTCTGTTGCTTGAATTTATACACAGATACTTTCATTACTGTTACAGTTTACTTCAGATCTTTCCTCAGATGTTACCTAATAATATTTTATGTAGGTGAAGTGTCACAGAAATTGCTATACCCCTAGTGAAATATAAACTCTGGACTTGCACAATTGTGCATCCTCTTTAACAAAAGCAACCTGGTTGCATTTCCAGCTGGTTTTCTTTATGAATGTATTCATTTTTGCCTTATAAATACACTAAAAATAAAAAATATTCCAAATAATTAAATTTTTAGTTCTGCTGCCTACGTCAACATTTATGATAATACATCATAGAGAATGAGAAAAAAAGATAAGTTTTCATGCTTTGAGTTAACATAACTTATACCTGAAGATTTCCTCTGCAGTCTGAGGTTTGGTAACACTTGTGTCATAACTGAAGCTTTCCCATGTCCTGTCAGCTTCAATTCCCTCTCATATTGCTGAGTGTGTATTTTGCCAAATATGTAATACTGGGTAACACACAAAGCAGTTTTCTTATGTTTTCTAAACAGATGATTTCTTAAAATTTTTTATGAGATATGAATCAAACTTTGATCTTCAAGGTGAATCATTCATTAATCATAAACAAAACTTGTTAAATCAGGGACACATCAGCACATATTGTGAAAATAAAAGCTTGCACAAGCCTTTTATTTAATATTAACTTCATTATGTTTTTATGTGAATTCTGGGAAGTTGGTTATCCCAGCTTAAAGTTAATATTTCCTTAAGAAAAAAAATGTATCATGTGATTATTCTTCATGTAGTTAGATGGCTTTATAGATGTTAATGGTTAAACTACTTCACAAATGACATTAAAATAGCGAGGAATGCAGAGAGCTTTTATTGATTCTGTTGTGTCTTTGAATTACTCTGGCACATGATACAGACCAAAAAAAGTTTATAATAGGAAGAATGAAGCAAACACATTCAGAGGAGCACATGCTACTTTATGGAGCTGCACATGATAGAGAAGAAAAGAGATACCATAGTTGCTGTCCTATCAGGATGATCTGTGGGCCATTCTGGCTCCTGCTTGTGATTTAAAGCAATTCTATAAAGAACTCATCTTTCTTTTCTACTGTTTATTTTATTTTTAATAAATTGACCAATCCATTGAAACAATATGCAAGCTGCAGCTGTTCAAGAGAGAGGAAAAGGAGTCATACCTTTGATAGTTATCATCTTTTTCACTAATTACTGGTTGATTTTTTTTTTTTTTTGAGAGGGGAGGGAGGAAAAAAAAAAGAATTCATCAGTATAACAAATGGTAAAGTAAGAGTTTGTATTCTGAGAATGGTACCTATAGATAGTACCTATCTCCCTCATACCTATCTTAGATTCACTTTAAATTTAATAAGCCTCAAGTTCACGCATTTAGAGGATTTCCCTGCCATCAGAACAAAGTCTAGCAAAGACAATTGCAGCTTTGGGAGGAGTTACCTCAACTATCTGAAAAAGCAACAGCTGAAATCTGAATAGATGGGCAGGAAAACTTCAACTGACAGAAGCCAGAATCCACCTCCAAGAGTGCACAAAGTAGCAAACTTGTCATTTGGATAGGAATGTTTTTCCTTTTCTTTATTCTCTGAAGCTGATGCAGTTTAAAAGTTTGGAAGGTGCCTACAGAAAACTGAACAGCATGATCTAAACTCCTGCATATCTGTGAGCACCTACCCTTTCGGGAAACATTGACAGAGATGGTTACTATGGAAATATAGTTCACTGATTTTTTTCTTCCCCCCCCCCCGAATATATATGTTATACACACAATGCATACAGCATTAGGTCCTCACCTGCTATCAACGGACCATACATGAGATAAAAAGCCATGGGGACTGTCTAACTCTGACAGAGACTCTGCATCTGTAAGCTCCACAGAGGCTGCAGGAAATGCTGTAAGGCTCAGGAGAAGCAAAACAGTCTTAGAATGCACCCTGAGACACCCAGCATCACAGACTCCTGATCCAGGAAAACACACTCCAGGTTTAGAGTGAAATGGAAAAAGAATAGAATAAATGGGAAAAACTTCAAGAGGATAAAGAAGAAAAGCCAGTGTAACCAGAAAATGGCTCACTGCTTTATGATCCAGGTATTAATATACCAAGTTTCATGCAATGGTTAGTTACACTGTAAGGCTACATCCAGCAGGGACAAAATCTTCACCAGTAAGACAGCTCCAAGATTCAACAAAACAAGGGGGACTATTCAGTTTTACTGGAATGCATGTTTGAAGGAAAAATCATGGCTGATCGTACAGGAAACAGTGCAGCTGACAGTCCAAACCAAGAAGGAAATCTGCAGCCACAGAAAAGTTTGGTTGCAGGTAAACACAAAACAGGTAAGACAAATATGCCCTTACTTTCAAGGGTCTTTAGTGGAAAATGAATGAAGAATGAAATCGAATAAAAAAACCCCAAACCAAAACAAAACCCCTCAACAGACAGGTTCCTTTGCATCAGGAAATTAGCGCCCAGGTTTTCTACAACTTATCCAAAGAACTGACATAAGTCCTGGAGTGTCTTCCCCCATCTTATCCCCTCAACCTCCATCCGTTAATAATGATCTACGTAATCCACGTGTCATGTGATATAGTCATCAAAAAGTGATGTACCTGCACATAACACATACAAAACAATATGAGAAGTTATTTTTAAAAAGAAGAGAGAACCTTAAACATTAATAAGTAGCAAATCTGTGAAATCAAAGCATTTTCCTCCTTTTTTTATAATAGCCTTTCATTCTTTTTATGATTTGCCTTTGAGAGCTCTTAAGCTCTTCCTGTGGATGACAGTTGATATTGTTCTTCCATCCCGCTGCAGACAGCATAAGGGAGGGAGGGAAAAGAAAAAAACCCCTATTGTACAGCTTTTCGTCTCTGAAACATGATTTTTATAATTAATATATACAACTGAGAAGAGAAAGGTACGTTATAATGAAGTGCAATTAAGAGGTGTTTGTTCCTGTCCCACACATAAGATGACTATAATTTCCATGGCTGTTTAGAAGTCAACCATTATCATTACATTTCACACATCTTTTCTACTTTTTTTTGCACTCTGATTTTGTTTATTTTCAATTAAAAACTCCAAATAAACATGCATACATATTCAAGTAACATCATCTTTTAATTATATTATGGAGTGATCATTAAACCTAATGCTTATGCTAACCTTTTTGGATTTAATTTCATGGGCATGAATGGATCTGTCAATTTTGCATTAGATTTAAATTCATGCAAGGGAGAACAGAATATGCATTTACCCAGTCTATATTGCATGTAACCACTGATGTATTATTAGAGGAGTAATTTAAGTGTATTCTTTCAGAATTGTTGTTTTTAAATTCCCCAAATCCACATCACTGCATAGTTTTCTACTTTAAATTTTGTGTTGATATTATCTGTAGTGACTACCCCTCTAATCTCACATACACCCAGCACAGAGAGGCATCACTGCCTGGGAGACCTTGGAAAGTGAAGATACTAAAGGAACAAACCACGAAGAACAAGACTTATCTGACTGATGTGAAGCTGACAGTTTTGTTAGCCCTAAAGGCAGATCTCCTAAGAGGGTTCCTTCACATTTGTGTCCTGGTTGAAGTTGGGACTAGTTTAGGTAAAGCCACAGTAGATCAAAGCTGGGAGTCCTTGCTCCCCTAACCCAGCAAACGCACCCACAGTGACTGGGGAAGATCAGAATTAAAGGTGAATCTGTGTTTTGGGCTGAACTGCCATTAATGCCATGGGGGAGCTAAACAAATGCCATCACTCCAGTTTAAATTGTAAAACCTTTATAAACCGAGCCCAGAAGGAGCTACCAAGGAGCAGTTGCTGACAAAAGGATGCAGGTAGACAAACTGAAAATTATGGCCTAATTAAAGCCCATTGAAACATATGGAAAGATGAACATTGAGTACAGTGGGCTTCTGCGTGAAGGCAATTTACTTCAGTAGGAAGTAGATGTTACCTTATCTTCAGATGAAAAAAGCATATTTCTGTTTAGGTAATTCTACTGCTGAAAATATTCGTTGACACTAAATTACTTGATAGTTTTTCCCAGTTTTTGCTCACGTGCTATTATATCTGCAGAAAATTTAGAAAGACAGACTTCGAACTCTCTATGTGCACTTGTGCCAATTAAGCTAAAAAACTCGATTGTTCATACAAAGAGTATGAACTCATTTACCAGAGTAAATATTTTCTTTCAATTGTTTTCATATGTTTTTGTTTCTGCAGAATACTTCCTGAGAAAAACAGTTCAGTTTCAGTTGTAACAGACTACTTCCGATCTGTGTAAGACATCGCTGCGGTTGTTACTATTATTTGCTTTTGTTCACAGCTATAATTCTAAAAACATCTAAAGATATAAATTTAATTAAATTTTCCGTATTGGAAAATTATATATTGTCCTTTTACCACTTTAATTTACCAGCTTATCTTCGTGTTTGTGCTATGTCCCTCTCAAAATACACTGTTCCAACAAGCAATCAACCTTATTTGATTGACACAGAATTGATATAAACTATGAGATGGACTCCTATACATTAAATTCTTCAGAAAACTTTATACACATTATTGTTCTTTTGCTGTCTATATTAAGTGCATTGATTTATAGCTCATATTTTTCTGACTTTAATACTGTTTTCTTCAAATTTAATATATATGGATGGAAAGGCTTTTCGACTAGTGTGAAATATTTTTTGAAACTATGCAATAGAATATACTATTAGGTTGATATATTATTTTGCATTATTTCTCCTTTATCTGCTGTTTTATATTAGAAGTCATAAAAATTCGTATTGTAAAAAGCCAACAATTCAACCAGCTCCATTCCATGAGTTAAAAAACTTCAGTTTGCCAAAGCACGGATTGTATCCCAGCTGCTCTCTGGTAAGACGTGTTAGAGTGACCATACAGATTTTTCACTTGCATGATGAAAGACAGACTTGGTGGTATTCGTATTTTTTTCATTGATTAGAAGCAAGGAGTCAGCCAGAGCCACATTTTCAACAGGTAGAGAAGATAAAAAAAGTTATATTTCAAATGTGAGAATACAGCACCAGTTGAAAAAGTTTCCAGTCTTACTGATTTTATCCTTTGAGCTGCACAAAAGTAGTAAAAATAAGAAAAAACTTCCTATCTCAATCTCCTTCCTAGACTTCCCAACCCCCTTGTTAACCCTTCCTTTCTTCTACTTCCCTATTTTATTGGGAATCATCTATAAAGCATACAGAAATTGTTGAAAGGAGAAAACCAAAACTGCATGAGATAACCAGCAGCTGCCCAGTGAAGCTGCATGCAGCCTGTACACAAAACTTCAATTACCAGCTGTACTGAGTTCAAAGGGTTTATTTCTGGGAATAAATGTTCTGGTGTTCTAGTGTGGACACAGTCCTGATCTAAATGAAGCAGTGAAAGGGGCTGTGCTCTTCCTCTCTCTTGTCCTTTTTGGTAAAGATCTCTTTGAACATTTACATGCTGCTTACCAGATCATTTCCCCACTTCTCACCAAATCCTACTCACTTTTATAACAGTATGGTTCAGACCTCTATTATACTATTAATCAGCCTTACCATTTGTCCTATAATGACAGAAAATACTGAGAATTCCACATGCCAGAACGATAAGCAGTGTAAATCATACACTTCCAAAGAAATTCCAATGAAATGAAGTGTTCCACTATTATAAGTCATATTGTTCTAAAGAAGAGATTTCACAAAGCATCTTCAATCCTCCTCCTTCCAAGGTAGTCTTTAAATTCAGGCACAACCCACAGCTCAAGTTTGCTTTGCTCAGAAAGGCTCTAAATGCTCCCTGTAGCACAGCAGGAGGCTCCTCTAAGGCAGTTGAGATTGGTGGGTGGATTGAGAAGGCATGAGACCACAATTATACCCCATTTCAATGATATGTCTGGAGCTGTAGTGACTCCAGACAAAGAAGTTGAAGTGTATGGAAGCTGATATCTCTTCAAGACAGACCTAAAAATACCTGTCGGGGCTGCAGATTTGAAGCTATTACCAAGAGCAATTCAGAGTTTTCCTGCTGGGAGCCAAAGATGCTACTGAATCTTTTACAACAGGCTGTTGGGAGTGTCTGGTTGTGAGAGAGTAAAGCACAGATGTTTCTGAAGTGCACTGGAGGAAATTCCTCAGTGCCAAGAGAAGATCTGGAAGTCTGGAACAGAATTCAGAAGCAGACAGGATCTGACCCTTTCAGGATCCCCAACATGTAAACTCAAAGTAGTAAACTCTGTCACTTCCATGAACCTAGGAAAGGTTTCTGACACTCACACACCAGCCTCCTGGGAAGAGAAGAAGCACATTCATGTCCTACTCACCGTGAAAGGAATTTTATGCCTTGGGAGTCATTTGGACTCTTCTGAAACTAAGCATCTTTGAGATAAGCTCCACAAATCAAGACAAAGAGAAACTTTATTAGATGCACATCACTTATTTCTGATTTTGGCTAAAGCACTAGGTAAAAAATTAATGTTGTACAAAAAATTTGAGTCGAAACAGCAATGTAAACAACTATTGAGCATCTGAGTGTTCCTACTCCCATTTTTCCTAGTTTGAATGTCAGACACAAGACATTGCAAAAAACATGTCAGAAAGACTTCTTGAGAAATCACCTCTGACTAAGCCCAAATTAACTCAATCCTTTCCCTAACTGAGAGGAACTCTAGTTTCTTCTAGGAAAATGAGTAAACCAGTGTTTGCTGATCCACAGGGCATAAGACTGAAGGCTCAGTCCCAAAAATAGAGACAAAATCCTGTTTGACTTCCCAATATTTATTTCTTGATCAAAATTTGAAACATGCTAAAACCCAGAAATAACATCTCAGAACATATGATATTATGATGTAACCATGATAGGCAGACTTGAACATATAGGTATGTCACGTAACAGACATGAGTTTATTTACTTGGTCCTGAAAGACTTGAGTGGAGTATTGATTTGAGCTTCACAATTTACTAAATACATGGAACAAGCAGGGGGATCTCTGTCACTGGATTAGAGGAAGGTGATCAACACCCATCCAGGACTAGCTGACAGCATCTCTGAGCAGCACTGGTGACATCAGTGGTTCCTTTCAGATACATGATTCTTCTCTCCCAGAGACACGGAGATAATATGGATTCTATACTGAATTGACTAGTATAGATCTATTGTAATAGGTTTAAGGGAAAAAAAAGTCTCTGTTAAGCTCTAGATTTTGCAAAAGATTTTGACTAAGTGATTAATTTAATTCATACATCCGCATTTGAATTTACAGTGAATAAATATTAGCATGTTAGACTGGGATTTGATTTCCACAAACTCACTAAAGGTAAAGAGAACTACTCTGACCTACCCTGACATTTAGAGATAACTCTGTATGATTCCTAAATCATAATATTTTCAATTTTCTCTTTGCATTGAGGATCAATATAGATCTAATTATAAAACAAACTGTATTCGTGTCTCATGGATGTTGCCTTAATTTTTGGAAGCACATGTGCATTTCCTATAAGCCACTTTTAGCATGAAACCACATAGCAACTCAGGGATTAATACATACAGTGAGATGCATTTCACACAAATATCTGTGTCTCCCAACACACTTCTA
Source organism: Oxyruncus cristatus (assembly GCA_013399855.1). Lineage (NCBI taxonomy): Eukaryota > Metazoa > Chordata > Aves > Passeriformes > Cotingidae > Oxyruncus > Oxyruncus cristatus. Next base: position 392,126 of record VXAY01000038.1, read on the forward strand.
CAGCAACTGTAGAAACTCTGGTGGCCAATAAGATAATCCTCGAGTGCAGAGATCACATGGACACAACTTGCTTTTGCAGTTATTCAATTTGAAGTTACTTTCCTCTGACAAAACCTCACCTCAAACTTCCCCTCTTCCTGCACTACCAATACCTGCAGAGCATCCTTCAGGTTTCAAAACCTGAGATATTCCATAAACTTCACAACCTTCCCGTGAGGTAAGTACCAATTTATTATCTCCCTCTGAAGAGGAAGAAAATGTTTACACAGTGGAAAAGCTGGATGCAAAGTTTTCCTTTGAAATCTGTAGCACAGACCTATGACTTAGGTATTTGCGGTTTGAAAAATTTGTAACGTAAGTATTTTTACCATCTGTTTATTTACACTGGAAGCTTTTCAGTGCTCATTAGGAGCACATCACTCATCGTACACCCTCATTTGGTCTGAAAACTAGGTGCTTTTTATTTATTTATAAAAGCTTTATTGCTGAGCTACTTCCACTTTTTTCTCCTCATCTGTATATGGAGAATTATAAGTTTGAAATGTTTCATTTTTTATTCAGTGATCTGGAAAGCAGACAAATACTGCACCCATTCAAGCAAATGAGGAAGTTTTTAATTGCAGTGAAAGAACATCATTTGGATGTATTTTGAGCAATAATGTTCTCACAACTTGGTTTCAGCACTACTATGAAGATTTCTGTAAACACCTTTGCTTATCCACGTGCTCTCCAATTTTACTTTTCAGAGGAAATATCACAGTTTTTGTGTTAGCTGAATTATGGGGAATATGAAATTATGGGATAACTGGTTAAGTTGAAATAAACATTTTTTTATTAACCTCAGTAAAGCAAGGATTTCTTGATGGCAAGGAAAAAACTGCTGAAAGATTATAACCCTCCAGAATTTGACCCTAATAATGGGAACAAAGTAACTCTGCTGAAGTCAGGTTTCCAAAGTGAAAACCCGTTTTCCACTGGCCCCTAAAGATGGTGATAGTAGAACCTTAATTCTTTGCAAATCCTTTTATGAGCAGCGAGACAAACATTAAGAAATACTCAGAAATAAGACAGATACAGACACCAGAAAAATACAAGTACAGATGTTGATGTCAGCTTTGACAGCTACACTGCTGACTGGCATATGCATGTTGACAGCTGAAGATGAAGGGCTAAAGTAGGAGGAGAAAAATATTCCAATTCAATTTAATTGATGCAAATGACAAAGACATAAGTAAACCATAACATGAGCTATGAAACAGGAATACCAGATGCCTGCAAATTTAAGTACTTTGTGAATTTTTGTACTGAATATATACCAGTAAGTGAAAAAAGTCATCCTCTCTATCTGTAAGGTGTATTTTTAAAATCATTCTGAGGAAAAATACTGCATATACCATGATGACAACGAAAGAACTAAGATCTTACACTGAAATAGTTAAGTACATACTGGATCCTTTCAGTAAATGCTGATAGCCCAAAAACTTTGTAGCCTAGAAATTAGCTCAAGGATAGCTATTTTGCAATACTTCAGGGAGAAACACACACTTCCTAGATTTATCCTTCTGCTCCCCATTATCCTTTGTTCATAAAATGTTTCCCAGTTAAACATTTTACTAACAGATTTCTTTTTCCTCCGTGCACATTAGTTTCTCTTATTTAGATTTGCCCTGTGCTGTTCAATGACCCTTCTGGCTAAGTCAAGTGCTTGGAGATCTTGCAGAACTTTGGCAAAAATATTAAAGTTTCTGGAAGATTTTTCTGAAATCACTGCCAAACTTGTCCAGCAGTTATAATATTTGTGATGATAAATGACTCTACAATTTCAGGATGGATCTACACTGAAGCCTATTCAAAATAGCTTATTTATACATTGAGATTACCAAAGTAAATACAGATCAACCTTTCCAAATATGTAGTTCTATTCCACCTTCAATTCAAACTGCAGTTTCATGCAAATAAATTTTAGATTCCTTTTACTGCAACTGGTTAAAACTGCTTAAAACTGCTTGACATTTAAAAAAAAAAAAAATTCCAGAAAAAAGTTTAGTATTTGTGTGATTTTTTTTTGACTATCAGGGTTAAAAAAAAGTTCCAGCAAACTAAAAAAAAACACCTGAAATGTCTCTTTGACACAACATTAAATGTCTCCTTTAGTGCATTTTAATTACTTGTAAAAAATAAAGGCTTCTCTAGGTTGAAAATAAAGGGCTAGATACATGAAAAGAGGGAGGGAGGCAAACTCATCAAGTCCAAGAACCTTGGACAGTCTGGAGAGGTGTGAGATGAAAGCTCAAAGGCTTTATTCTAGATGAGGCCAACAGGATGTCTAAATCTGCAGTGCCTCCTCGCCATTTACTTCAGTTCCTCACAAATATTGCTCCTGTAGGTACCATGACACCATCTACCTACTTCAATACAACCCCCCCAATGTTACAACCTGTTCTCACATATTTTTGTCACACCCAGGCAAATCTTTTTTTTTTTTTTTTAACATACCAGAGAATTTACTCAACATTTTAATATTAGAATATGCGTTTTTTTCTACTTGAGTATGTTCACCAAACTCACCCTGAATTCATCACTATTTTTAGGAGTCAAGAATAACCATGTTCAGTGAATTGGTATTTACCAGGAAAAAAACAGCCAAAGAGAAGTCATCTAGAGATCTATGTAACTTGAAGTATACAGAGAATAAAGGCCCTTGGACTTTGTGTTTTAAAGATTCACAATGGAAGAACAAAAATAATATTTGAAATAAACTACAGATTTTTTTTCTGTCATCCATAGAATCATCTTCAAACCTACTCTCCATGAAGATGTCTCCAAAGGAGGCGAGATGTTGCACACCCACAGGCAAACCCCCTGCCTGTGGACACAAAGCAAGTGGAACACATGGCTCACCTCACAGCACAGGCTTTGCCTGTAGCCCCCCTAGTCCTGAGCTGCTCCAACACAGGGAGTGCCCAGAAACGTGTAGAGACAAGGCCACCAGTGCTGACCACTCTTACCTCCCTTTTCCTTGGGATGCTGCAGCTGAGGCTGGCAGAGTGCTCCCTGGCAGTCTCTTCCCAGAGTTCCCTCCCATGGCAAACCTGCACCATTCCCATCGTCCACATAAATAACTGTGGGCAGGAGGACTCTGACTTAAGCCAGCAGTTGACTCCAGCCACTGAGACAGTTTGCCTAGACCACAGTCCACACTCCTGAGAACTTTATGACCAAGTAACCTGCAGCCAGACTGAACAGTCCCAACTGGCCACGAGTTCCCTATTTCAAGGTGGTCTAAGTGATCCTCAAGCCTTGCAAAACACTTGGTAATAACAGTTCCACAGTCTGTTCTGCATTTCTCTATCAAGAACCAGAAGACTCTGAGCTGAAAGTTGTTTATGCAAAGAGCTGGACCCCACTTAAATTTGAATCCAATATCCAAAAATCTGTGAACAGGAAGACTAAGGAATATTATTATTTAAATTTTTAAAATACTGGAGACACACACACAGACAGGATCAATCAGGCAAGTAAATACCACTAGCCAGAGGGAATCCTGTTTCATGGGTGCTGTTTTGAAGGTCAAGTATTCATGAATGAAACATATTTCAGTCCTCAAATCTGTGTACAATTTACTATGAAATGTTGATTCATAATTCTTCTCAAGCTTTTAATGCAGGAATTATATGTATATTTTAAGATAACGATACAGGCCACTTCATAAACACTGTCTTTGATGCAAAAGATCAGACAACCGTTACTGGCTTTTATTAGTGGAGGAGGAAAGTGAGGCTTGGCGTCAGCAGACAGACTATTGTATGTACAATATCTGTGACTCAAGTTTACTCTGAGTTGGCTCCTTTGTAAATTCCCCAGGCTCTATGAAATCTAGAGTTGGGGCTGATAAAAACACTGAAAAATAAAAAGGCATCCAAAAAAGCATTTTATAAATGCAGCATATTTTATAAAAAGCAATTTCAAATCTGCTCCAGGTAGACACATAAAATCTTATGAATAAGTTCAAAGCATGGTTAGAAAACTTTTATGCACTCCCTTAAAATAAAAAAGAATGCATATGCATGCATTGGAGAATCTTTGATAGAGGTATGTGCGTGCACATAACAGACTCTGAGTTAAATAGTTTCTTAGGTATGAATATGTAAACAACAGCTTTTGCTATTAATTAACTTTTATTTTTGCTCTGACAAACAGATGCTCCAGCCACAGAATAGACACCCTTACTAAACACTCTCTACTTGATTCATGATGCCGTTCACTTTCTGGGGAGTTCCATATCTAACAAGACAATACAGGGCACTGCCCTAGTAGCAAACTTGACAGAACTGCTCCTCTGTACCAAGGGACCCAACTGCCTGGGTTTCTGGATGGTGGCAGCCAAAGGGAAGGTCGTGCCTGTGTGAGTTCTGACTCATCAGGCCTCCTAGAAAACAACTGCTCCGGAGATTTTTTACATATTAAACGTAAAGTTGAGTCCTTGTGGTGGAACCTCCAAGAAGCAGCAGTGGAAGTGTTACTGTTCTCTCTCCTCCTGAGCTCAACCTGGCCAGTGAAACAACACATACCTCTGGGGGCACACAAGGATTAACCACAAGCTGTTGGTGACAGCGAATATATTTTTGACATAATATATACACTTTAATTATTATAACACTACTTATGACATTTAAATAGATTAGTATTAGCTGATGAAAAAATACTTCCTTTCATCCTACTCACCATCTACCAAGGACACCTCTTTCATAAGCCTGCTAAATTCCTTGATTAATGGGAGGGAGGTGAAGAAGGCATTAACATGCAAAATTCCTCTTTCAGAGTTAGATACTGTGTATTCAAAAAAATTTATTTGGATTTTTTTTTAATCAGTTATTGCAAACGTGTACATTATTGGCTTGATCCACCTTGTATCTACAGACCAGTATTTTCAACATCCATTCAAGATATGTTGCTAAAGTTTACAAGTTACTTTATAAATTGCAAACTTTTGAATTCTGTTTTGCTGGGTCTAGCCATTAAAATGTGCAACTAACATCAGGATATCATGACTCAGCCACATGGCAGCAAAGGTGCTACTTGAGGCAAGGACTCCTCTCCTAATCAGACTCCTAACCACAAACTTGAACACTTAATAAAAGGAGTGGAATTTTGGCTACACCGCCTGACTGAATAGGAGGAAAGCTGCATTATCTTCTATGCTTTGTCCTAGAGCTCATGAATAATGTTCTACAAATCTGTGATTCAAGTCATAAATTCTTAAGTTATTCTAACAAGAAGCAGTGGCTTAAGCACTTCTTACTACCCAATTCAATGCTGCTGTTCCTACTGTTTCTGACATTTTCACTCAGCAAACTGGATTTGGGTTAAAGAGAATGTGGCAAAGATGAACATTTTAAAGACACCTTTGGTTTAAGAACCATATTTAATAAAATATTCACCTTTGAGTACGGTATTAACCCAAATGTTTTTCTTACTCTATCATCTACCTACATAAAGCCTGGAACAGGATGAGGAACCAAGAGTGACTTAAGCTACCAGAACTGTCTGAAAAAGGTCAGATTATCCATTAAATCCACTTTATTAGAAAATGAAAATACTTTCAAAAAAAGAAAAAGAAAAGAAGCAAATGCAATCACCCAAAATAAATAACATGCTTTTATGAAAGTAAAAGTAACCACGTTGTTGGCTGGGACTGAATTGCTGACCTGCTGAAATCAGGTTTCACTAGTCCAGAATTTAGGCAAAACCCACGTTTTCATTCTTCAGTTATTCCATTTCCTGTGACTGGTCCCCACAAACCACACTCAAAAAAATACATTCAGAAAGGCATAAAGTAATATTCTGAGTAAAATAATCCCTGACAGTAACATACAGAGCATTTAAAGAGACAGATGAGCAGATAAAGTGAGGTATGATGGGCCAATGTAATTTCATCAATCACAATTGCACCCTTTGGAACAGTGTTGGCCCATGGGAGCCTCTTGTTAAGGTAGCAAAGGGAAAGATGAGGAATCATTCATCAGTGCTTCTGACCCCCAGAGAAAAGCAAAAATATCAGAGGCTGGGAAGTAGCTGTTTAGCATCCCTTTATTTACCCACTTCATTTAGTAAATGTATTAAATTAAACTGCAGATGTTCTGCTGTCAGCACAGCAGGGTAGTGGCAGAGTATTAGCAGGCTGTTTTCTGATAGCAACATTTTATGTACTGTAAATAAACAAACACCATTTTGTTAATTAGTAAATGAATTATTTTTCAAAAATGCTCCACTAGGCTCCTTATAGCCCAACCTACTGTAATTCCCATTTTCAGCAGAGACCTTGCAATCTAAGAGGGAAAGTGTTCAAGCTCTTGGAAATTGTAGTTCTAGAACAACTAATTATCACTATCCCAGCCATATTTTAACCTACATATTCCAGCAGTACTTCTAGAATCAAAATTGCAGTAACTCAACTGAAAAGGAAACCAGACTAAAAGGAAAAAACTCAGCCATCCTTAAGAAAACTGTCAGAGATACCAAGTTTACATAATTACTTCCATTTTTAAAAATACTCTTGGTATTAATGATCTGAGGGAGATTTTCAGAGTATCAAGTGAAGAAAGAAAAATTAATACCTAATAAATTTAAACACAAAGACTCACATCAACCATAAGAAATCACAATGCAAGACTTGGGGAAAGAAAGTCCATTCATAGTTTAGAGAAAAGAAAACACACAGAAAATCAAAGTGAAAGTAAACCTAATATTTGATAGTTACGTTTCATTGCATCATTGTGCTCATTTGTTCCAACTTGCTGGCTCAGTAAAGTTTTTAATAGACAGATGGCTAATTTTATCATTTCAACCCAATTTCTTACTGGACCAACTCCAAAAATCCAGTGTTAGTGTAATGCCATGGATAAAGGTCAACAGAATAAGAGGAGAACATATGCTAATGTCAGCATTTCACGTAGTCTTCTTTAACAGAATATACAGTGCTAAGCTGAGGGATTTGCACTGGCTCAACACTAGCACCATATGTGTGGCCTGTTGAAAAGTAATGATGGCCTAAGCATAGAATCTTAATCAGGTACTGATGGCCAATGAATCAAATAGCACCACACAAGTAATCACTAAGTGATTAAAAAAAATTACAGAAGATGTATTGCTGAAATTACTCTGCTAACTAGAGAAGTGATTTTGTCTTAGCTAAAGCCTGTCACATCATTACCTCTTAATCTTAACCCCAATCTTTTTTATCCTCATACAAATCTCTCTCAAATAAAAGGAACTCAGTTTTCGGTTGTTATGAACATTCATGTGTGTAAGGAAAATGTACTTGCAATTTGATTACTCTGTATTATTGGTTGCTAAGAATTTATGAAAGGTGCACATCAAGGGCTTTATTCCTCTTAGTAATGCAATAGGAAAACTCCTCGCAAATTTCATAGGCAAGCCTTTACTTATTTTCAAAAACTTTGCTTGACTTGAAGGAATTATTTGGTTTTATTAAGTAAGCAAGGCTTGACTCTGTAGTATATCCTAATAATTACTGTTGCACGTGTTAAAACAACCCTTGGTGCTCATGGCAGGTTGCACCACTTTACAGAGGTCTGGGTTGTGGGTGTCATGGGGTACCTGCAAACTGTTCACTTTCTTTAGGTAAAAAATACTGCCTGCTTAAGATAGCCTTGACTATAACTGGAACTTATCAGAGGCAAGGCCACAGGACGGATGCTTAAACAGACCCCATTTCCCCAATAAATAAATAAATAAATAAGTAGATAAATAATCTTCTAGTTGAAGAGTTGCAGGCAGTTTCTTCAATGGAGGGACTACAGAAATGCCAGAGAAATTGTAGCATTATACCTGTAAGCCCAGTTTCAAAGATGAATTGACTTTCTCAACCCGCCTTCAATTCCACAATGTATCTCACAGGGAGCAGTTTCATGTCACAGCTAAAAGCAATCTAAGCAATCTAATCTCAAAAGTAGCAGTCTCTCCCCTTCCCATCTTGTCAGCTGGGTATTTTCATTTTTTCCTTCTCCATTTGGTTCAGCAGAAAATAGATAATTTTCTATTGCCAATGGGAAAAGCAGAATGGCTTTAAACTGGATCAGCAAGAAGACATGTTTATCTCTAAATTAAATGGAGGGTAGGAGGGAAGAGGTACGTAGAACTGCCTCCTTCACTCTCTGATTAGCAGAGATGTTATGTGAAGCAAGACACTGCAACTTATCTGCCTAAATTTGCAGAAAGAGGAGATGATTTCAAAGTTTTAAGCACACAGGTGTTTGGTATGTGTACAGCTGATTTACATGCATTTAACTGGGGGGCTTGGGGGGTTTGGGGCCAGAGGTACAGAAAGGAACTTGGACCAGAATGCTTTTTCTTCAAAAACTGCTGTAATCTTTTAAAAATAAGCAGTCACAGTCAAAAGAAACAGTTTCAAATATTTGACCTTGATATCCTTAGTTCTAAAGAAGTAGGTAGAATGCTAGTATGAACACAAGACATTTTTGTAAATTCAGGTTTTGCACTAGAGTTGTATACTTCTATTCATGGGACACTCTTTACACTAAGAAACACTTCACCACGCAGATGGGCTGTGCTCACAAAAGGAGAAAAGAGATTTTAGAAGTCTTTCAAATCCTCTTTTATGAAAACTTGATCAATTCTAAACCCAAGTAGTCGCTGCAAGGAACTTTGTTCCCTAAATTTCACTTCCTGAAAATGACTACCAACCCTTTCAGGCATGTCCACAGGAATTTATTCAAAACAAAACGAGTAAGTGGAACAAAGCCTAAGATTCTATCTATAGAAACCAGCCTTCAATAATGCCGGGAAAATAACCTCAGAACTCAACTTTTGTAAATAAATGTTTCTGTCATATCACTTTGATCCATAAAGTATCGCATTTATTTTTACCCAGTAGGTAAGGAAAGCAGATTTCCTTACAGTGAATAGCTCTCTGATTTATATTTAAAATTAATCTAGGAAAATGAGAGACTCATACTGCAGAGTAAAACTTCTGCATAAAGCTCAGGATCAATACAAATAAAAACCTGTTTTCAAGAGGCAAAAGTGACTTACAACAGAAAAATCTCAAGGTAACTCAAAGATTATTTGAAACTAGTCAAAGAATGAAGTCCTTACAGGCTTTTTAATATTCAAACTTGAATAACTATAGTCTTTATTTTTGCTGGTATATGAAATGTTCTCACTAAATTTAAATATTGTGAAAAAACATTCAGACTAAAAACAAAACACAGCTTAAAGAAATGTCAGACCTGTACAAAATTACTGTGAAAGAGAAAAAAGAAGAAAGAAAACCCCCCAGAAATTAGGCCAGTTTTTAGGCTACAAGCCAACTGTTTGCTCTACTTTGCTTTATTTATTAGTTCTCAAGGTATTTAAAACTTCAGCATTAAAACTGGAGAATGATTTGCAAATGAATGCAGTTGCAGTTGTGAAAATATAACTCACAGCTGAATGTGGGTTATTCAGACAAATGGCTGCTTTGTTAGAGGAGGGGAAGTGAAGTTCTGTGTTAATTTATTACAAACTGCAGCATTTCAACCCTGATGTCCAGGCAACAATGTTTTTTATTTCAAGTAATTTATAAGTACTTCCCATAGCACTTAACAGTGATGTCTTTGGCTGTTTCACCATGGTACTAGAGTGTATATGTATTTACTGTGGGAATTTGTTTTTAATAAAACTGTTGTAAGGCATTTTTATTCCTTCTCTTTGTTACATTAGAAACATTCTCTGCATAAGTAATGTATTTTTTCCTCCTTGAAAGGCAGCAGAATATGGCCGGCACTGTATTTGGTTGTGTGAAATAATGACTGGCTAAGTGATTTCTTAACCAATACAAGTTATTTCGTTTGTCATGGTTTCTTTTTTTTTTAAAAAAAATTTCTTCCCCGCACTTTAATACTGGTGATGGTGCATGACTTCAAGGTCCCTGTGTTTGGTGTAATCATGTCAGCGCCCAGATTAGATCTGGTCAACGTGAAAAAAACCCCCAACGTCTGAACTCACCTAAAGTAACTGTGGTGTCTTTGAAGAAGTGATGACAAACCAGCCATGTCAACAGCTAAAATTGCTTCAGCAGTTAACCTTTATAATAAATAAAGTATATTTTACAGCCAATCTTAATTTAACTTCAGTTTAGATGACTATCCAACCAATGGATATTGCTACACTCCAGTAAGGTCTTAAAAACCTAAGCATCAGAAATGTCTTCACTCATTTAATCAGTTTGTTTCTTGTATTTGTTTTATCCTCTTCAAAGCAGAGAGAGAAAAAAAAAAAAAATCAAGAAAAAGTTCCCTTAAAAACGCTCTTAAGATCTAATTCAGAGAAATACAGAATTTCACCTCAGAATATAAGCATACACTTAGCATTGTTTTTGAATCGTTTCCATAAAGCTACGTAAACACCTGAAAGTTCTCGTCTCACCAGGGAAAACTTGAGCCTCTCACATTTTGTGCAATTGTAGTGATTTTGAGTAAAAAGAGATGGATTTTTTTGTTTGGTTCAGCTGGTTGTTTTACTGCGAAACCCATTTTTTTTTTCATTATCTTATACAATGTCAAGAATACTATTATTTTACTTCTGAATTATCTTAATGTGTTATTTTGGGACCAGATCATAAACCCTGAGAGCAGCTTTTCGTATTAAAGGGGTAAAACAGAACTTCTCTGTTCCCAATCTTACTATCCATCCCCATGAGCAGCACACAAAAGGAGAACGGGGAAGAAAACTCTGCAGAGCTACGCAAGTTTCCCATGGTTGCAACTGAGTTACTACCTGGTGTCCTGGAGTGCCACGGGAGAAGCACAAAATCTATGGGGCAAAGTTCAAAACAGAGATAGCAAATGTGTGTATATTTGTGAGGCTGGTTCTCAGAAGCTACAAGGATTGGGTAATATTCTTTATAGATAATTAATTTATTATCTATAGAGGAGGAGAAAATGGAAAGTAAAATACCAGTTTGTGATTATTCCTGTGTGTTCTCAACTCTCTAGCTGAAGCTGAAGAGAATGGAGATCCCTTACAATCCAGTGTTTCCTATGAAAGTTTCTCTATGTTGAAGTGGATTACGAAGGATATACCCCAACAACCTCTAAAAGATGTTAAAATTATATGATTTTCAGTAACAGCTAAGGGAGCTTATGTATTCCGTACATATCCAATGGATTTCTTCAAAACACAAAACAATTAAGGTACATCAGGAATGATTGGAGACCCAAATGGAACTCCTAGAAGAAGCACACCTTCTCAGCACACTCAGTGCTCGGTGACAGGACTCAGTGGGGAACAAAGCATCTGTTTCATGAAAAATTAAGACCTTGAATTATGCTGCTTTTCAACGAGAAAGAAAACTAATAACTTCTGTCATTTACCATGAAAAATCTGGCAGAAAGTAAAACATCTATCTGACTCAACAGCTGGGTGATCAGAGGTATTCATCAAAATGTTAGAAACTTCAGAAGTTCACATCCTAAATTAAAAACCAAACCAAACAACACCCTACCAGCCCCCTGCCTCAAAACTCCCCTTAGATTTCCCATCACCAGTGTGACCTACCCACTTTTCTAGATGGTTTCACATAAAGATCGCCTCTGGAAAACCTTGAGCTATTTGAAATGATACCTGGCATTTATGTACCTCCATGCTTCTTTTCTCTCTCTCTTGGATTTTTGTTTGCTTGCTATTAGTTTAATTTTTTTTTTTTTTTTTTGCACATGAGAGGTTCCTATGGATAATTCTTCTTGACAGCCTCTAAGTAATTAAATTCAATAAATATTTTAGTAGCACAGATGCTGAATAAGTTTAAAAGTGGTAAAGAATAGCTTTTAAATAATTGTCCTTCAACCATTGTCACACCTCCAGTCCCTTTGTGGAGCCATTTTCTGGTTTTTAAGCCTGTGCATGCTTTCAATGTTTTCTAGGAGTAGGTAAAAGAGATAGATAAATCCAGTAAAGAGAAAATAATCTAGTTGAAGAGTATGCTTTTAGCAGATAAATAAGCTTATGTGAAGTTATATTTTATACTCCTCTTAGATTGCTCCAAGACAGTCCAGACATGCACACAAGAAATTATCCAAAAAAACTCTGAAGCATGCTAAGTAGGGCACACACAGTGTGGGATATGGCAGCATTAAAGCTCTCTCTGCATACTTCAGCTGCCTTGCATGCATGCATGCAGATACAATTTTAAATACTACCAGAGTTTTTGTCCTCCTTGTTGTTCAATGCAGCTTTTATTGCCACAACCTCTCTAACACCACGGGGAAGGTTCCGGAACTGTGAAATGGGTTATAACATCAGAAAGTCCTAATCTGTCTTTTGGGATCAGCAGTGCTCAGGTATGTGATTGTCCAGATTATTTCCAGACGTTTTGTCATACCATGTTGATCAGAAGCCCCCCCCCCTTTTTTTTTTTATTTTTAATCTGCATAGTAAGATTGTCAGTTTTTCTCTCTGCAGGGTATACCACAGATACGTGATACCTTATGTTACTCTCAAGGCACAACTTGTAACTGCTGGGAGCAGTGCACCAGTTATTACAGAGCTGAGACAGCTCAAAGACATTTTGTCATCCATACTTAAGCGAAGAAGGAAATCTGTAAAGCTTCTTAGAAGGTCAGGTTGCCTGAAGTATTAATAGTACATTTTACAGTCGGAAACACGAGGTGTTTTGGTATGCATGGACTCTATGGGGTACTGAACAATTAACCATGTCCATTACTATTCCTCTGATCCAGGCCATGATTTCAGAATGCAGAAAAATAGGGTTTACTTTCCAGAACAAATAGGAAAGACCAAAATGGAGTTACTCAGGCTGCAACCTTGTCCAATGCAAGGTTCTTATTGGCATTATTAGGAATGCTTATACTGATACACGGAAGATAAATCAATCACACAGCAGATACCACCACCACCAGCACACAAACTGCAGAAAACACACCCCTAAAGCACTTGGATGCATCTACTGAAAACAAAAATAAAAAAACCTGAAAGTAGAAACAGCCCATTCCATGAAACTGATGCATTAAGTAAAACATGGATTTGCAAGGCAGTGCTTCTCTTCCTTCCTGTCACAGCTGACAGGTCTTAAAGTTGAGAAGTTCAGGACTAGAACTATGGCAAGCTGGATTTGTAACTCCCCCTTCATATAAATTGGACATTTGAAGAACACCATTTTTAAGGAATTTGGATTCCCAGTTTTGAATGTGCATTTAAATCACTGAGATTAAAGGAGACCCCTCAGAGACTCCATGAACAAACCAGCAGGATTCCTATTTGAAGACAAATAGAGCTCATTCTTGTTCTAATAGGCATGCTCACAATAACAGGGCACTGCATTAAAATTGTTACAGATAAATGACACTAGACTTATTATGAATGAATCAAGATGAACAACTAAATTTCTAAACCCTAAGTCTCCAAGATCCAGTGGTCCAAATCCAGGCTTATATCAGAACACTCACCTGTAGAGCCAAAAAGTTCTAGAAGTGCAAGAAAAAGCAGAATCATGTACACTTCAGTCTACATTTGCTGTGTAGGTGACAGTCAAACAGCACTAGACAGAGTGGGAAGAACAAGGAGGGAATGGTAAGTTTCCTCTTTCAAGACATATGACGGCTTCTCCTTGACATAGTTGCTGACATTTTTTAAAGCCTGGAAATATAAGAACTGTGCATTTTTAACTGTGTCTTCAAGACAACTGTAACTGTACCTCTAAGACAGATTGTAAATATCTTCATTCTTCCCTATTTTATAGATAGACTCTATTCTAGTAAGCTAAAAGAATTACAAGCCTTCTGCAACACATGTTGAGAGGGACTGACACCAAAAGTTTTGCTCATTCTTTCGATGTCTATTTTGTAGTCTCATACAGACTTTTCAAAAAAAAAAAAAAAGAAAAAAAAAAGAAAAAGAAAAGAAAAAGAAAAGAAAAAAAAATTATGGTTTCCACAACAACTTATTTTCTACGCAGTTATCCTGAAAATACAGTAGTGGTAGAGTGACATTTCAGAGATTTGACAAATGTAACCGTACAGAGAAACGAAGGTAAACGACAGAAATAAAGCTCTTCTCTGACTCGCTGCTGGGGAAGCCATTTTGACATTATCTCTAAGCTACAACTTAAAAGCAGTATCTTTTAGACATTTAAATATTCTCCATTAGCTTAATCAGCAACACACAAAGCTTTGTTTTGACTCCTGCTTCTTCACCTGTTTGGTTTCCAACACCTACCACTCTGGGAGCTGCGACAGAAAGACATTCCCTACACATTCTCCTAAGAACCAATTACATGCACTGCAAACTTTCTACTCTGCTCTGTGTTGTACATCAGTTGCTTTAAGACCATTTAAAAGCCAACAAATGTACATACACAGGTTTCTGTGGTCAGGACATCTGCACTTTCTCAACTGTTTCTAAAGCAGAAAAAAATGCCTATTAGTATAAAATTTGAAGAAAAATTACCCACAGGAGGAATGGGCATTAGCCATGCTTCACTTCCCTCCTTTTTGTTGACATATGAAGCACTTTTTTTTCTCTTCCTTTCTTTCCATTTCACAGTGGGTCTAAAGAGGTGAATCAGTGCACAGAGAAAAAGAGAGAAAGAGAGGGGAAAAAAGAAAAAAACCCCACAACCCTCTTTTTCCAGGGTGGGTATGAAATATGAAGGCCCAACAATTGTCTGAGCTCAGTGCATTGGAATAACATTGGTTAAATTATGGATAGTTTTGAATAGTGTCACTTTTTTTTTCTCTGCAGATGGTTGTTCACACAAGGAGTCTGGCCTGCATAATTGTATCACTAATAAGCAGTAAGGCAATTAGTTGTGTAAGTGTGCTATAATCATTCTAACAGAAGAGATGACGAAGAGACAAAAAAAGGAGGGGGGACAAAAAATGTCTTTTCTCAATTCATCAACTGACAGCCATAATTAGATATATATAATTGAAAATTCCACAGTAGGGGGGCCAGCTTATACAAATGAATTTTCTTTGCTTCTCTTATGCATTTTTTCCTTTTGCCTGAACATTCCCCCCAAGAAAAAGGCAGAAAATTTGTCATTCCAGGGGAGCGTATACTGTATGAACCGCAGGCTGCTCATTCAGAGCAATGATGTCAGAATAACATCTTTCCCCCCCACCAAGAAATAGACAGCTTTGAACTGAGCCTTTATTAGCTGTTTTCAGTCAGTAGTGAATTACAAAAAAAACAAAAAAACAAAAAAACAAAAAAACCCAAAACCAAAAAAAACCAAAGCTAAAAAACCCACAACACAACAAAAAGAACCCCAAAACCAACACAGCCTTGGATGATCTATATCAGTTTGCAGAACATGCAATGTAAAACTCCAAGAGGAGAGGTCCCTTTTTTTTTTTTTTTCTATTGACATGAAGACGGCTTGTTTTTGGTGCTGGGGGAAGAGTTCTGAGTTATAATAGAGCATTACATCATCAAGTATTATGGGAAGAAGGGGATTTCTTTTGAGCGAAGCCTGATTATCAAAGGCTATAATTAAATTTGGGCTAAAAATGCCCAAGTGCTTATGAGTTTGTGGAAACTATGCACAGAGCAGCTTTCCACTGAATTAATCAGCTTGCAAGTTTTCATTATTCTGGAGCTTCTCTTTTTAAACTGTAAGCTCACAATCACAGCTTTTTTTTTTTTTTTTATCAACAAACTCTTCTAAAATTTAATTGGACAAACCTTAACTGATTTTTTTCCCCTTAAAGAGAAAGAATGTTAAGGCTGGAGCTTGTTAATTAAGTTCTTTAAGTGCCCCCAGCTGTGCAATAAATTTTCAAAGCTCCACCACTGCATTTTTTTTAAATGTTTGCTCCCATGTTTGTTAGTTAAAATATTTTTTTAAAAAGAAAAAGAACAAGCAAGAATAACAGAAGACTTCAGAAAATTCCTATACATATGGGTGATCCCGGATGATGAAAATCGAAATATTAGCAAACTGCAGCTGATTAAAACGTAGCTGCACGTTACAGGAATGTTTTCAAGGACTACAATTAATTAATCTCTTCTAAAATAATTTAGCACCTCTTTTTAAAAAAAAATAAAAAAAGAAGGCTCTGTGTTAGATGTGAATAAGATAAGGTATCCCATGTAGTTGTTCCACAGCAAAATCCTGTTATCTAACATCAGGGAAATGGTTTCTGAAACATTATGCAGAAACTTCCACTAATTTGAGGACCATATGCTTGGCAGAATAAGTCAACATAGTTCTATTATCTTAAAAAATATCAGTGGCCAGGGTTCAAATCTGAAGGCCTCACAATGAGAGGATAAAGATGACATGAAAACTTGTTTCTTAACATCAGGTCACCTAAATACATATTTTCATAATTTATTAGCTAGCTATACATGTTTATTTTCTTTATGTTAGATGTACCAAAATATCCAACACCAGATTCTCCTCTGAAAAAAAGAGAAGTGATTAAACAGATACCTGGAAGGGAAAATTTATTGAACATACTGATCATTACAGTCTGAATAATAATAATAAACTTCTGGCACCTTGGGGCAGCTCAGAGAGTTTGTTTTCTGAAGAACAGAAATAGTAAATGATCCAAGATGTGAAAACTTAGTATCTTCTTACCTATCACATACCAAATCACTAACAGTCTGATGGAAGATTGTTGTGTTCTCCCTGATGAAAAGAGTTGACCCTGGAGAACCCCAGTGCTGACTTTTACTCATTTCAGTACCCAAATTCACTCTATGTCACACAAATGTTCATTGTTCTAGAAGTCTGACCCATCCCAGCTCTGGCCTTCAAAAGGCTGAAGTGTGCAAATGAACACAAACCTTTCGTACCAGTGACAAAATACGAGACAAGACTTTGCCAGCTCCATAAAAGCTAAACATGTCACCCAAAATACTTTCACAACCGTGTGCTACAGGTTGTTCCTGTATCCCTGACTGCTGATTTTAACAGAACCTGACATTTCCAGACCATCTGAGTAAAGTTTGAGACCTAGTGAGACCAGGACACCTCACAGAATGGAGGATGTTCCTTGCTGCTTTTCTATTCACTCAATGCAGTCAAAACTGCCAGGGGTTATCTGTCCTGGGGAGCACACAAGGAGTGAACTGATTTGAGCTCACACATCCTCCCAACACGAAGTTCTTGGCAGGGCAAGTTGTGCAGGGGGGCGGCAGGGGCCACTTCCCCTTTTAGGTTTGCAGTGTCAGGCCCAGCCGAGGCCTAGCAGCTAGCCAAGGTAACAGCTTTTGTTTTGGTGTGCTTTTACAGAAAAGTTCACTTTACCACTATAGAGCCACGGGTTGTGCCAAAAACTGGGAATGAAATGACTGAGCACTTGAAACCCCAATCAGTATTCTGGAGATCTGCTGGTGATTACTATCAGAAGCATCTTCAAATGCTTTAGGCTATTAGAAATTTTCTGACTCATCCCAACACACTCATGGATCCCACTGGCTGTGTGGATAGACCTACTACTGCAAGACTGCCTTTCTCAACCTACAGTATCTATCACATTCCAGAAGAGAAAACGAATATTCAGTTAAAATCTTTACTTGTTTGTTCATTATTTCAAGCTCTTTCTTCAGCTCGTAAGACAACATTTCTCATTAGCAAAAATACAATCGGACACAACACAAAGGAATGAGAATTATTTTGGAAATGCCTTTTTGAAAACCGAAAAATAACAACTACATTTTTCCTTTTGTTACAGCAGCTGCCTCAGGTGTTCTCTTTCTTGCAAACAATATAATTTATCAGATATTCTGAGAATCTATACTTAAGAAGTTAAATGAATGCGCATTCTACTGTATTATTTTTCTTAAAGAATTAACGGTTTTATTTTATCTTAAAAGATTCTTGGCTGCATTTCCACAGTGCACAATGACACATTTGGTTCTTTGTGTTTCTAACTAAGTAATGACATAGTTCCTCTAAACCATGAAAAAGGTTGCGTTTGACCAAACAAGAAAGGATGAACTTCTTGGAAATTCTATTGACTGGATCTTGAATTAGACCCAGAACACTGGGACGAATCCTTTCTCCCTTGCAGACCCCTGCTAAACCTGGCTATAGCTGCAGTGGCACTGAATTGTTTCCTCCTTATTCACTGGGTACAGTAGTATCAACACAAACTGTACTCAACTGCTGAAAGCTTGATTCTCAAACATATGGGTATGTTGAAAATTAAATTGCAGGGTTTATTTGAATTTATAGACAGCTCGGTGAATGTATTTTTGAGATACAGTCTCCGTCAAGGAGATAGATGTCACCTGCCATGAGGAACATGATTGTATAATGTTAAAATGCCACATTCTCTTTGTAGGTAGTTCTATTCAACTGCTTCCTGCAAAGATTTGGGTAATGAACACTTGAGCATCTGTGGTGTGGCTTTTTTTTTTTTTTTTTCCCTTTTTCTACTCCCCTCCTCCTCCTCCTCAGAATCTTTCTCTGGATTTGTATTTTTTTTATTGAATATAAAACTGCCAAGATTCTTTTATCAAGTCCCCTTTTGCACTGTGTTACTGTGGTGTTTCTGCTCTTTTATTAAGATCCCTACCACATCTACACAGGGAAAATGCTGCAGGACAGAGTAAAGCAGATCCATGTGAAATTACTGAACCTGTGAGGCAAATTATTCTCTAGAGTCAGCCAACACTGTGGGAACAGTTCAACACCCTTTCAGTTAAAGAGTTTCATTATCTTGTTTGTTTAGATTCAAAGATTTCTTTTTTCTTTTAATCATCAGTCAATTGTAATTGTCACCCCATTGAACACCCTAAATGCAAATAATCTTTGTCATACCTAACTAATTTTCTGAAGAATGGCAACTGGTCTGAAATATGGAATTCTATCATAACAAACATAGGTAAATGGCTTGCAGGAAATAATTTAGTACACACAACCCTTCCCTCCACCTGTAAATTTTTGTGTTTCTTTTACACACTGTCTGATTATTTGGATTTTTAAAACACTTCGACAAATTTATTCCATTTGCATGGGGTCTGTAATCCTCAACTAACTGTTATTTACTATTTGGAATTTTATTTTCTCAGATTAACAACTCACAAATAGAAAGCTAAGCTAAATTCTACTTGTCTTTGCTGTAAATTGAAAAGGTATCATGCTGAAAATACAAACTTACTCATACCGCAATCAGAAGTAAATAATTATATTAAACATTCAACCAAAAATACCCCAAATAAATACTAAAACAAAACAAGTCATCTGATATCCTTCACTTCTCCAACAGGCTCTCAGGTTGGATTAGAAAATGCTGATGAGAATAATTAAAAAGTACTGACAAACTAGAGTCTAAGATTACTCTACTCGGTGTAAAGCTCAAAATAGAAAGAGGAAACTATTTGCAATGCATTCACAGGAGACCATTTTCCTTTCATGATTCTTTTACTTGCAGCAAAGTCTAAGAAAAGAAACCAAAGTCTTTTAAGAAGATCAAATACCACAAAACCTTGCTTAAAGACTGGAGTAAAGACAACTTCAAGAAGTTCGAGTTTTGATTTTCTCATGGAAAAAGCATATATATAGGGGTTTTTTTTTAAGATAAGAGTGAGGCATCTGCTTTCTGTGGCGTTCCCTCAAAAGATAGATGATATTTGGCTTGATAAATTATGAAGGCTCATCAGGTTTCCAAATTACCTTTCTAAATTTCTGACAGTAAATACAGCACAGTATCACTGAAACATAATTCATTGTTAAAAACTGAATGTCTTTGCACCAATGCATGACTTAAAAAGCTAAACTAAACAAAACAAACATCTACAGGTAACAATTACACAATATAGTGCAGCACTAAGTACATAATTACCACAGTGACACTAATTTTTTTCTGTCAGTAACTTTAGAGAAAGGAGGATCAGATATTCTCTTTTTCTCTGACTGCAAACTGCTGCACTGACTGCTCTAAAAGAAACCTTTGGTTTTATCTTCATCTAGATCAACAGCTTGTATTACTTCCATCTACTTACTCTCAGTTCACAAAGGGAGATCTTTGCTATGGAGAGAAGATTTGAATCTTGCTCATGACAAGAACAGAGGAAGAAATGAGGATGTAGGTATATTTCTGAGACACAATTAAAAAGCAACTTTTATTTTAAAACAGCACTAAACCAGATTTTCAACATGCCAAGTATTTGCTTTTGAGCAGTAAATAGTTGTTCAATACTAAACTGCCCTTATAACCTTAGGTTGACTCTCCTTTTATATATGAATTTCATGAGTGCATACTGTTTTCCCCCCAAGCAATTAAGTGGAGGCAGCAAAGTAAAGAGTAACTGCTCCTTCTTTGTTTTTGAAAGCTTGTTTTGGTAATGCTGCATACCTTTTACACAGGTGTACAGGTTGAAAATCTTAAAAGTAGATTAAATATTTTTCCTCTTTTCATGATTTGCAGATTCTGAAATTACTGTCAATCTCTAACAATGCTCTGAGCTTTTGGATGGCAACAGAGCTGTGAAGTAACAGTGAAAGCTGAAGCGATCAAATCTCTTGGAGAGCTGGCATCATAAATACAAAACCAAACCTCTTTCTTACCTCTACCCACAACCCGCCCATTCCTCAAACATCTTACCAAAAGAAACTAACCCCAAAACAGCAGCAGGAGTATATTGGTCAAATATCAGAGCTCAAAAGGGGAATAAACTAAAGTGAGGAGCACAAACTTCTTAAAAAGGCATTTTAACATGGGAAATATATTTAAAAGCAATTAAAATAGTTCACATGACATAAAATGCTTTCCAAGATTATGGCAAGATGAATCTGGACTCAAAGATAATAATATTTCACAGTTTAGAATGTTTTTCAGCATCCACCAAAACTGAGAAACTGTAATGAAGCAGGAGGTCAGTCAATGCCACCTTTGGAACAGGAAAAATAGGCTGGGGAAATGTGATACTGGTAGGTACATCAGGAAACCTTCTTCCACCCCACTGGTTAATTTTTACTAGCAAATCTCTTGAAAAGCACTGCACTGTATCAAGGGCCTTGATGTTTTTAAAACAAAGAATTTATGGGCACTAGAAGTGTAACCTACCTTCCTTTGTTCACTGAAATACATCATCATTTTGTGTCTTGTGGTAGCAAAAGTAATTTAGAGGATCCTGACAGACATAATATATATATCATTAAATCTGTCCATTAATATACTCGTGGTATTATAAACATAGCGGTTTGTGGATGACAGAAACTAAAACCAACTCATTTGTTTGTGTCAGTATTAAAATGTAATACATTTTCTTTCCAGATTCAGGCCAAGTGAAGAGAGCTCTCTGAGCAGAAAGTTATCTCTAAATAAGGCACGAGGAACTTGGAGGTTAAAATGTAACCTTTGGACATCATTTCCAATTTGCCTCACCCCCCACATGTATTGAGAACAATGGTCTCAGCTCAGGTCCGAGATCAAGATCGCACAAACAAACAATACTCATTATCATAAATAACATTACTATTTGCAAGGGAGTTATAAATTCTAAACCCAAGGCTTTTAGGGGCCTAGACTGACATAATCAGACACTGGAATTATTAACATCTATTTCTTAAAGAGCAATCTAAGCTGATTTATCAGCATGGTAAGACTGAAATGAATACTTAGCTATGCAGAATTCATATAAACAGTTCTTGAGACTGTCTACCTGGACAACTGAATACTGCACAAAGCCCACATTAGTACCCTTCTATTCACACATCCAAAATTAGTGTCTGTTTATGTACAGATCAAGGACAAGCATAAAGTTACAGGAAAAAAGCACCCCTGCAGGACTTCACCCTAAGACAAAACAGCTTCACGCAAATAGTTGGTTACAAGTAGGACAGGGTAAATGAAGCTACCACTGGTCTGAGGTGCAATATTCAAAGTCTATTATTACTAGCTAGATATTTTTAGAGTGTCATGGCATATAGTATCTACAATACATAGCAACCATAGCAGCAAAAACTTGTCAGGAAAGGAGTCAAGCATACTACATTATTCTAAAGTTAATATAAGCATATCTGGAAAAAGACTTGCATCACATCCTTGGGGAAAACACTGGTAAAATCTGTGTCCTTTTAAAAACTTCCTGACTATAAAAAGAAAAAAATTACAAGACTCACAAATGTGGTCAACCCAGCACAAACATTCTTTAAGAATTCTACAGAAATCAATAATATATCATACCTGGAAGGATCATTAAATTTCACAATTAATTAATAATGGGCATACATATATTGCCTTCGAAGTGGGAGCAGGCTTCCCCATTTTTCCATCTCTATTTTATGTCTCTGTGTGCATGTCCAGGGAAGGACAATGGAGTTGGGGAAGGGTCCGGGGCACAAGTCTCATGAGGAGCAGCTGAGGGAGCTGGGGGTGTTTATCTTGGAGAAAACGAGGCTCAGGGGGAATCTTACTGCTCTCTACAACTACCAGGAGAGGAGGTTGTAGCCAGGTGGGGATCAGTCACTTCTACTGGGTAACAAGTGATAGGACAAGAGAAAATGTCCTCAAGTTGTACGAGGGCAGGTTAAGATAGGATATTAGGAAAAATTTCTTCACTAAAAGGATGGTCAGACATTGGAACAGGCTGCCCAGGGAAGTGGTGGAATCACCATCCCCAGAAGTGTTCAAAAGGCATGTGGATGTGGCACTTGAGGATGATGCTGAACATGGTGGTGTTGGGTAAATGGCTGGACTTGACAGTTTTGGAGATCTTTTCCAACCTTAATGATTCTATGATTCAATTAATGTAATAGTCATAAATACTCTACGGGAAATTCACAGTGTGTAAAACTTGGCCAAATATTTGCTTTCTATAGAATTCCTATTTGTGAGCATTTGTCACTCAACAGCAGAACAGGATAGAGAACAACAAGAAAAGCATTAGTTGTTTACAAATGTGTGAAGTTGATAACTTCAGCACCCTAGACCTCTTATTTATTTAATGAAAGATCAATAAACAAGCTTAGAGATTGCCACAGCTCTCTCTATGGCAAGGAAAAGACGTAGCCAAATTAACTGCCATGTTTAAAAGAAATAGAATGCCTCTGGGTTTGACTTTGTATAATTTAGAAGAAGATGATTTATATTCTACCACAGTAAAAAGTGGTCTTTTGAAAGATTCTAATGGTTGCACTGAATGTCTCAATTATCAGTTATGAGAATGAAAAACCTCTTTATAGCTTTCCACACAATGCTAGGACATACAAGGCAGCTCTATGCCATCATTTTGAACATTAGTCCATGTTAAGGTACTTTATTTCATTAATATGACTTCAGTTATCAGTTTGTTTTCACTGTACAGTTTTTATTTTTCTGGTGTCAAAAAATTAACATTAGAACTTCCGTCTAATTTTTAACATAAGAACAAAATCATGACATCAGAACCACTACATCAGAGCAGGAGTGCCTGTGCCAGCAAATCTCTGAGAGCAAGTGTAATTCTAACCAAAATAAGTTCAATACAAGCAGTATCAATAAAAAGGAGCAGAGGCACAGCATTGACTAATGCAGGTGTTATGCCTTTACCAAGGTTACTGGCAGAGCACAGTGATAAACCAGCCAAACCAGTCAATGTGACAGGATTTGTGCTAAGATCTCCCGCAGAGATCTGGAAGAACAGCTGATACCTAACACGAAGACAACTGCTGTGCTTTTCTTGCTTCTGCACATGCTCCAGCACTGGAATTTGCATGGCTGAAGAGATTAATTCAGACAGCAAGGAATTCCCCAGAAAACTGAGTAATAAATGTTCAACAGGCACTTTACAATTCAAATATTTTGTGCCACTGAAAGGATACCAATGAAGTTAGCATGTTGGCAGTGTTCTCATTTATGCTACTAAGGTGAAATATCCACAGTACCTGGTGAGGTACCATGTGCCATTTACTAGTGATAAAGGGACTGGAAAAATACATGCTGATCATCAGCAACAGTTTTATAGACAAACAGCAAAGTGACACAGGGTAGCTGGAAACGGCCCAACTTTTTTGTTTCCCTGGATTAGCATCACCAGCAGATCAGACTAGGCCAACACTGCCTATGACTGGGGTCCAAGTATCACACATGCTGCTTTGAACAGCTCTGCAGAAAAACAATTGTTTCCTGGTTCCCATTTTTATTGTATGTTCACAAACACATGTACTAAAATGGCAGGGATGCTTCCGGGACTGCAAGAGCCAGGTCATGTTCTTTTTCTGCCTGGTTCAAGGCAGAGATTTTCATCTCGGATCCCCCTACCTCAAGCAGAGAGGAGAAATGAACATACCTTCTACATCATAAGGAAATTCCTAAATTATTTCACACAAAAAAGCATCAGGCATTTTCTCCATTCATCTTTGCTTCATGAAAATAATTAGAAGTAAATTACTTTACTGTAGTATGTTAAGCGGCAGTTTAAGTTTCCTTGCCTGTGGAGTTTTGAAATCTGTCTGCAAATCTCTTCTTATTCTATTTTGATTCCTTTTGTTTTGTTCAGTTTTACATTTAGAAAGTTAAAATCAACTGTCAAAACTTCATCTGGATTAGCTGGGTTTCCAGAATTTTATTCAGGAGTTCCTGAAAGATCCACTTGAATAACAGAATCTATCTCCACAAAGTATATGAAAAAACTCCCACACAAATTTAAAGTGTTCCCAATTAATATATCGCAACAGATATGCTCGATAAAGACAGACTTGATTCAGTTGTAGAGCATTAACAAGGTTACTATTCGTAATTATCATCTTAAAAATATCTGGTTTTCAAAAAGAAGAAAAAAAAAAAAGGCATTTACTTCATATTTCCAAGACATTCACTATTCCAACAACAGAGCTAGAAATCTGGGCTGGCAAGGAGAAGCATATTTAACCTTATTTCTATTCCCCTACTTCTACATCCCCTAGACCTCTGTTTCTAGAGACCAGTTCTCACAAGTTGAAACTCAGCAAACATTTAATCAGGCAAAATGGACAAGGCAGAGTGGACATGCCCTGATCTGAGCTGGAAGTTGAAGACCAGCCAGCTTTGCTCCCAAGAAACTTGTCTCAGTGCACATATCCTCTGACTGGTTAATAACAACGGAGTTGTAAAAGGCATCGTTGCACAAACCTCATATCCAGAATTATTGCACTTGTATGGTGTATTACTGCACGACTCCCAGAGAATGAAGCTTGCCAAAACCAGAGTGGTTTATCTGGAAACAGGATTCCCATTTCTATTAGCCTATAAACAAAGCATCAATGTGACTGAGGAACAAACTTACAGTGTGCAGTTTCTCTTTTTAAAGTCTGATTCATTTTCAAACTGTATTCTTTACTATGCTTATATATGTGTGTGTATAAACACACACATATATAACACATATAAATACACACATGTAGTCCATAATATTTATAGTCACACCAAGAAAAAGTAGACCCTTACACAGATTTTTGAAGTTATTTTGCCATTTTATCAGAAGAACATGACTGCAATTCTATTCTCACTGCAATGTAACACACTCCATCAGTCTTAATATTAGGCATCTTAATCATTTTATTGCATCTAATTTACAAAGCAAAAAATCCTTTTTGCCACACTCCTCCCCCTCACTTCAAAAGGGGACTTTTACCCCTCGTGATCAATTTCATGCCATTTACTTTAAACAGAGATATCAAATTGTTAAACATTTTAACCACAGTATGTCCTGGTAATTCAATCCTTTGGATTTGCTTGGGTGTCCCAAAGTGTTTAGAGTTCAAACAGCAGAAGGAAACTGCAGCGCTGGTCAGTCCCCTCTTAAATCTTCTTATGGATTTCATTTGCTGTGTGGCCTGAGAGAGGTCAAAAGGTTTTCTCACAGAAGTAGAATTTGAGAAATAATCACCTTATAGACCCACTAAATCAATCATAATTAATGCACTTGCCTAGTTCTGTCAGAGAATTGCTGCTAGAGGGCAAAATAAAGAGGCCCCTTCTAATACAATTTGAAAAGAGATCAGATCTGTCATTTCATCTAATAATTGAGCCAAATGAGAAAAGAGAAGGGTCAGAGTTCATCTGGTGACCTTATGTAAACCCAATAATACATAATTCATTTTCATTTTATGGAATTTATAAGATGCTGTAAACTGTCAGGATACAGACTCATCTGCTTCAGCTTCCAACAAAACCTTCCTGCTCATCACGCAACACACACTGAGCTGCCAAAACTTTTAAGTGGTATATTCTGGCAGAATAATCCAAAAGCCTTCAACAAGGACTGGTATTTAATTCATTCTTCCAAGCGTGTGAAGTTAATAACTGAATAAATCACTCGCAGTTCTTTCTGAATGATATAAAACCTGTAATTTATTTACTGAGTGTTACAAATACAGTTAAAACATGTTTTCATGCAAAATGGTTCCTTTTCTTTTTTATTATTGTTATAAAAGGTTTTGTTTTTTTTTTTGAGAACATAGAACATAAATACATATGCCCTCAGAATAGAATACTTCATTCCATCTCAAGTCTCAACTGACCATATTTAGTAGAACTCACTTCAGTTATTAGCTATAAACGAAAAGTAATCTGAAGACCTATTAAGGAAATATTTCTCTAATAGGCAGGTTGCTCTCAAAGCTGAATATTACTTGAAAATATGAGTTACTTTTCCAGTCTGACTTAGCCTTTTTAGTTCCCATGCTGAGCTACATTCTTTACTCAATCACACTGCCACAACCAAGTTAGAGCTCTGTCTAAGTAATAAAGGTGAATTGATGGTTTATGAGTTATTCCTCAGTGCTTTGTCTCCTTTAATGTCAATACAACCAACATGTAGCAGAGCATCGGGGCATTCATGACAGAATTTCCTAAGGCAAGTCTCGGCTTCTGGGGAGAAGAAATTTTTTTATTGAACCAGCCAACACATAAGTGGTGGGGGGAATCAGCAGGGATGCTTTTGGCTAATTCTCAAGTTTGAAATAGAAGCAAAGAACTTGGAAAGAATAAGAAAGCTGAAAATAAGTCTAAGTAGATTTGTTAATCATAATAAAAAGTACTACGATCCAGCACAACACTTGGCTTAGTGATGTCCTTGGACCATCACAGCCAGGACAACAGTACTGTTATGAAAATTTATAGACTATGTCCCATACTTGGTTTATTTAGAAATTAAGGGGTTTTATACTGCTTTTTATGCCATTTGTGAAATACTCAGGACTGTAGATAAGAAATGCTAAATAACTGGATCAAGATATAGGTACTCTAGACTATATTGTCCACTACAAACCGTGCTGAACAGAAGCTTTATGGAAGATACAGCACTGTCTGCTTGATGTTTCACTGGCTCAACACACTTAAGCTTCAAACTCCTGCCCTACATCAAACTGCTTTGTATAGCTGAGACTATAAAGCTACCAAAGGATAACGGATGATTCTCCTTGACATAATGCATTTCTGTACTAATTGTTTCCTAGACCTAGTTAATGGTTGGGTTAGAAAGTAGTGAGCAGAATTCACGCCACAGTCAGAAAAATCATACAGTGCTCTGACAGGCTCCCTTATTCCCTTACACAGCTTATTCAGCCAGTGTAACTTAGAGCTGCCTTAAATTTTGACAAAGTCTGTTGTATTACCTGGCCAGTCAGTGTAATGGAAGTACAAATTTGTTTTAAGTCCTCCTTCTTCTCAGGTGTAGCAGGTTGAAGACTGAGCCTTTTTCTTTTTGTAAAAAAGATCTCTCTTGAGAGATCATTTTAAAAATTAAGAGAGAAAAATAGAATTCCATACTAAACTACCATATGGTGTCACATTTCCCGTAAAACGGGTATTATATGAAACAGCTACTCAGTCGCACTGATAGCAAGACTGCACTATCCTTCTATACAACCATGAATGCATGAGTTTGAACAGTTTTACCAAGGATCATACCCCGTAATATTTATAGAAAGGAAAATGAAGGCACAGAAATAACAGGTTGTTTTACACCAACACTAAAACTGAAACCAAATCTTGTGTTCTTTGTGTCATATACCTTAAAAATAATCTTTCCCTTGTAACTTTGACCTCATATAGCAAACCATCGAAGATACATTACTTGTTATTTAATGGCAAAAGTCAATTTGTATACATAAAACCTGCAAGACATAAGTATGTCACTCTCAAGTTACCCTTTATCTATTTACCCTTTTTTAGTTTGAAATGACAACATCCTTGTATTTGTCATATTGTTTAAATCTGACCTTTGATCCTAAGGGTCATTGCACTCCCTGAGGTCATCTGCCCATCTGATTAACACATTCCATAATTTTGGAGGTGGCCAGTTTAGTGGTCTATCCCATTAATCATGGCACTAGAAGCAGCATGAAAAACCCACTAAGGTTATCAAATCCCCACAGGAGATTAGGAAGTTAGATAAGCACATGAAGTTTAACAAACAAAAAGTACATGGACAAACCTAAAGGCATTCAAGGCCTGAAACCTGACACAAGCAAAGCAGCATGAGAAAAACAAACATCAGAAACTTTTCCTACCTCTCATTTTTCTCTTACAAGATTTCATAAAGTTCTGATATTTCCTCTTGTAGGTAACAGGCATTTTAGGTCAGAAGAGTGTGAAATTACCACAAATTTTAGCACTATCCAAACTCACGCTGTGGTACAGAACTAAGAATCAGCTCAGATGAGAGGAGTCACTCGCATGGGATGTCACTGACAGAATAGCATCAAACAACCATCAATACAGCACAGTTATCAAGGAAATGATTATGAGTGTCAAAGCTCAGTCAGCTTGTGAATTAGTTTGTAAGAGGAAAAAAATGCATTTCTCATGATGAGCCTTTTTATATTGTCTATTACAGAGTAAATAAAAATAATAATGTAAGCAAAAATAAATTAGAAACAACCTCACATAGTAGAATATTACCCTGAGAATAAATTTTTGGATCTGGTCACTTTGCTATTTAGGAAAGTTGCTTCAACATTTTCAACTCTTCCCTGGTCTTCCCTTCACGTACTTTTAGACAGCAAGAGCTGGCACCTGCTCACTGTATGTTCAGTTGCTATCGAAGTGGGATTCTGCTTGACATCTGGAATAAACACAGTTTGAAGAGAGACTGTGGCAACTGTCTCACATGGTTTGCACTCTTTCTTTGCATTTCTAAATCTAGTATAAAATTGAAATTTATTACTATGATGGAAATAAGCATTGGATAGTGTGTATTCCAAGCAAAATAACTCTATTTCCACAGGAAAACTGCCCTTTTTTTTTTTTTTACTTCACAATATGCGATGATCTTTGTCTTTTACAAAGTGTAAAATTTTATAAAAGGAATTTTAATTTCTACCAAGAATTTTTTGAAATTGATGTTCTTCTAAAAACAGCATTTGAGGCTTTATTTCCGATTAATAGTTTAGTAAGTGCCTTCCCAATTAACAGAAAGTAGAAGTAACCGTGAATAAGTAACTTGTACAAAATTGCTATCTCAACATCCAATACATAAGAACAGATCTGCTGCTCATGACATTATGCCAAATCCAGTCGTACACAGTTATTAAAATTTTCAAAAAATAAAAGCCAGTCAATATGTGCATGAAAGGGAAACTGCTGCTTGGCCACAGCTGTATAAGAGTCAACACAACTGGTTTTGGCAATAACTTCGTGGAGCTGAAGAAGTTGCAGCAGAGCCAACAGTGTCCTGGCAGTTCAAACAATTTTAATTCCCTGCGCTGTAAACCTGCTCTACACCAACAAGCATCAGGCAGGACAGCAAGGCCCAGAGTAATTGCAACCCAAAGGTAGCTAACAGATTGGGGGGGAAAAAAACCCCAAGTAAAAACAATCACAAAAATCTACCCAATCCCCAAAACGTCAAAACCCAAAGCTGGAGTTGTATTTATCTCTCTGCTGCTATTTAGCACAATTGTATTTCCCACCTCTTAATCCATTCTGATTGAATGCTAATGAGCACAAGGTTTGCATTAACAAAAAGGAGGCTTAAATGTGTGTCCTCAGTTTTGAATGTATAACCANGGCGGGGGGGGGGGGGGGGGGGGAAACCCCAAATAAAAACAACAACAAAAATCTACCCCAATCCCCAAAACTTCAAAACCCAAAGCTGGAACTGTATTTATCTCTCTGCTGCTATTTAGCACAATTGTATTTCCCACCTCTTAATCCATTCTGATTGAATGCTAATGAGCACAAGGTTTGCATTAACAAAAAGGAGACTTAAATGTGTGTCCTCAGTTTTGAATGTATAACCATTTGCCGTCAGGAAAATACAACTGGTGTGTGAAAACAGGAATTTAGATGAATTCAGATCAGATGGAACTTCAACAGGAATAATTTCCATCTACTTTATCATCTCAATTTACTGTTTTCAAAATGTGTTAGCACACTGGCCAGAGCTTGTATGAAAAACATCCCCCATCTGTGGCTAAACATTTAATTGAAGTTTACAAAGAGGTTTAGGATCTGGGTCACCTGACAGACAGAAGAGATAGAAACCACTATAGATATAAGCAACAGCAAATAGTTCCATTTCTCTTATAAGATTAGGAGGAGATTTAAGCTGCTTGAAAGCATGCTTGCAAACTTTATCTGACATGGGTGGAGGGGGCATTTACAAGCAGGATTCTTTAGAGGATCCCAGTATTCTTCAGCCTGGTCAGAAGAATATTCTGAGTATTCTGAAGAATGCTTCTTTGCTCCTCCCCACATCTAACAAAGACAGCTATGACTGTGTTCCAAAACACACTTTCTTTTTGCAACTTGCAACTGAGTGTAAGAGCGAAACTAAAACCAAGCTACTCGTTACTTCTCTGTCCACCTAATTGCAGATCAAAGCAATAAATCACAGATTCACAGACTAGTGGGAAACAACCAGGATCTGCTCTGTGCCTTAGGTGCAAGGCAATGAACGCTATGAAGAGCCTTTATTTTCTTTCTACCCGAGCAGGTAAGACACAGGCCCAGTCCAGTCCTACTTGAACATCTGTGTGCACTGAAAATCTTCCACTGGACAGACATTTATGGGATCAGACAAATGATCAGTGCAGACTTGACTGCCAGGATTTCAAGTAGCTCACTTTATTCTTGGTATGCCTTCTGTGCTGTTTTCCAACAACTCATACAGAATTTCCAAGTTCTGTCCTCCAAATTCCAGTGAAAAGGCACAAACCACTTCTCACAGTCAGAGACGCGCAAATTTCTTAGAGTTGTTTTCTACATGAAATATAGAATCAGTATACTACCTTTTAGCGCTTTGGTCGTGTTTCAAAGTATAAAATTTACTGGGCTAACAAATGTATAGTTTTCTGTGCTTTGGAGAAGTACATTGTTATGACTGTTATAAATAAAATGCATAGATAAAAAAATAAATCATGATTTGGACACTTCAGTAAATTTGTGCACTCATTTCCTTGAGTTTGGTCTAAAGATGTTGTGGGGGTGAATAGAACACATCAGTTGAGAAAAGCAAACCAACCCATGCTGAGTTAGTACTGAAACAATCATGGAACGAGCACTTGAGATACTAAATAGCATGTCCAGTATGTGAGTCACAACTAAGGACAGGCAGCACAGAGTACTTCAGACAAATGGGCATGAGGGGTTCCAGGGGAGGAAGAGAAAAAAAACATACAAACCCTTGGAGTACAATTTTCATGTGGTGGGGTATTTGCACTCACCTTCCCAAATTCCAAATTTCATACAAGTAGCAAAAGTTTCACATTAGGTGACAGAAGTTAATCAATAATGTAGGCACATACTTGTCTTTTAAGACAGTGAGATTCAGGCATTTGAGGCTTTATCTCCACTAGTATATATTTTTTCCTGATTTTTCAGGAAAAAGAGAAAATCAGTTAGGAAATCTACTTTTAACAAAGTTTTCTTGCTTGTCACCCTGAGGCTAAGAAGAATTTGAACTGGACTTTCCTAGGCTTGCATGGAGTATGGAACACCACTGTTTCCAACCTGTCAGAGCACTTTGTTATGAATGAGAAGGTGCACAAACCACAGAAGGAAGGCTGTGATACTCCTCAAAATTTACTTTTCCTATTATTCTACTCAACACTGTCAAAGAAACTCCTGAGAAATGAGGCTGCTACACAGAGAGATGCAGTTCCTGAGTCCAACAGACAACGAGAAATTTCAAATGTAAATGTAAATTCAAATTCTCCATGTAAATGCTATAAAATAGTTTCTTCATATTTTGATTGATTTTGCATTAGCTGTAAAATACTGTCCTGCTACTCTGAAGCCTCTTTTATCAGTTCCCTTTTTGCTGCTCCTTAAATATTTTTGGCTGATTCTCTGCAAACCTAGAACATGACAGACTCCTTACTGTTATCTGCTTAGATTCTAGCGAGACATTACTTTGTCTGGTTTAATTGATTTGGACTTCAAATCCTTTTAGAACAGTATCATCTTAAAGTCCACCCGCAAGCCCAGCTTTAGATAAAATGCGCAAGTTAACAATGTATATGAAATATGGGTGGTCATAAGTTGATTTGTCCTAACATTTTTCTTCATATGGAGGGAACAAAGTGAATTATGCATAGCTTTTCCACAGGTGAAGTGAAGCTCTGCAGTGGAGGTGGTGTGAATAACTGGATAAGTTAAGGTTTGCTCTCAGAATCATTGGAGTATATTGGTTCAGATTCTTTTTGTTTTCCTGTATTTTAAATATTTTTTTTATCACTGTCCTCTGTATAATATGCAAGCACAACACCACCATCGCTCTCTGCTTACATGGGAGCCATGTCTACCTCATCCCTGAGTACCTGGCAGTTTGTAAGGTGTTCATATCTTTACAACAGTGAGACAATGAAGCGTCACAGTCATTTGGCTGGTGTGGGAACCGGAGAATAAGTGCTGAAATCACGCTGAGAATCTAGCTAATAAAATTTAGGGTCTCCAGTTCCTAGGTCCCAGCTGCCTGCCTAGGAAGAAAATCTGGAACCATGGAGATATTATGGCACGGTACAAGGAGAGGATACGTTTTTAAAACTCACGCTGTAGAAGTCTCAGCCCAACGTTTCTGGACGCGTTTCTGGACGCATTTCTCTTCGACAAGCACTAGATCCCAACATTCACTCCTGAAATCTATTGACTTTCTTTCAAGATCTGAGCACATATTCCTCCCCTTGATCCCGACTTGTGTTTGCTCTGAAAGCATAGTTATAGCAGCAGAATTTGTGGAAGAAGAAGAAACAGAATTGAAGCTTCAAATACCGACATCCTGATCTGAACTGATATTTGTATTAATTCTCATCTTTGTATTCTGAGAACTATAGCTAAATAAAAGAGATTACCCCACTAATCTTCACATTACTACTAAATTTGTCTTTGCAAAAAATTTTTCTCCTTCCTTTGTTGGGTAGGCTGCCTGAACTTTCTGTTCTTGTTCAAAGGAGGGATAAGGCAATTTAAACAAAAACATCATGTCAGAAGTTTAGAATGAAACTTCTGTGATATATTAAAACAACTGGCAACTGTTCTGTCTTTCCCATGCTGAAGAGATGCTCATATTTAACAAAGCAAATGGAGAATTATGATTGTTATCTAAAGTAGGGGCACAATTAAGGAAAATGAGATTTGTTTATGGAACAACATTGGCTTGGTTTTTTTCTTAGTTACTAATCATGAGTTTAATTTTTAATGGAAAAGCATTGCTAGCACAATTAGCACTCAATTTACATGAGCATCCATAGACCCAATTAATTAAATTTTATTGATGCCTAGTTGCTCTTTAAAATGCTTTCCAAATGCTTTCAAATTGATTTTAACTGGTTGATAGTGAAAGTCAGTACGTTCCTCGTAGTAACCCTACTGATTTTTATACATATGGACCTTCCATACTCTAAGTACTCATTGCTTTCAACTCTATATCTGAGAATGTGTTCACTGCTGTGTAACACAGTATTTGGAAAAAAAAGTTATGCAATGACATGCAAAATATCAAACTTAGAGTGTGTTTTTTAAAAAAAATAACTGCAATCTGGTATTCATGAACAGAACATGCCAGTAATGTCTGAAAAGTGCTCAAGAAGAACATAAAACAGCATTTGACAGTCTGATTAGTGATGGGGGGTTTGCCTCAGACACAATATTGCTAAATAATCCAGGAAAAAAGTTATTGAACCAGCTAATCAAAGTTTTCATTTGGGAACACTTTCAGTGTGTGATGCTGACTTTTTCATCTCCCTTTCTGAAACAATGTGGTATGTATGCTTTTTTTAATCATACCGTAACAAATGTGCTTGTGCCATTGCCGTGTTATACCAATTAACAAATATATCCTTGTGACAAGCCTTTTGGAAAGAAAACAGCTATTGCTTCTGTTTTACACTTGGGGAACTGAACCACAGAAATCAAGAAACTGATTTCAGATCTTTTGAGCACAGTAGGAATTTGTAGCAGATTTCAGCGCTAAGTGATTTTGCTAAAGTCACAGAGGAGGTCCCAACAGTCATTGTTTAAACCTAAGACCTTACTTGTGCTCTTTTTTTCAATGAACTGTATCAACTTTCTCTGTATACTTTAGGTCATTTTTCATATTTTACAATTATTTCGGTTAATGTGCCCTTCATTCTCTGGGTGGTGGAAAGTTTCTGCTTTATTTTCTAGTTAGGAGGGCTGTGGATTTCTGTCATGCATCATTATGACAAGACCCAATAGTTGTAAAACCTTCTCTTCTAGCTCTGTGGGAGGTTGATTTTCATGACATCCTTTATCCTCTGAGTAAGCACCTGCTTAGCCTGATTGTTACCTTGATGTTTCTTATCTAGACCATATCTAATGTGAAATGCTACCTCAGCTACAATATGAAAAAATGACTGTCTACTTGTCTCATAAATATGTTTTTAGCAATTACACTTGTTACAAATGTTTTTAACACATACTGAGTTTCACTGGATTATGAATTAGTCTGAAAGTCTAGTTTTTAGTCATACCTCATAATTAGCCTTAATTTATATGGTTTATGCATTTTTAAAAAGCTGGAAATTATATGAATGTGTATTCATATATATATTATAAATTTAATATTGCCAAGAGACATTTAAAAATGTTATAAAATTAAATTCATAGTTTAAGGATTTTTTTTTCTAAATTGAGTACAACATTAAAGCTTTTAACAAATAGTATCTAGAGGATTATACACTATGATTTTTCATTCACTTAACATTGTGATTTAAACAATATTAACCATCATATCATTTCATGTTAACAGCAAGACAATCAAGATGAAATCTTAATTACTAAAGAACTGTCAAGAGACATTAACAATTTAATACTAAATTTTATAAAAGTAATGATTGTCCTATTACATATGCTGTAATTTCCCTTTCCTGACTGCTCTAATAGTTTCCTCACTCATTAAATACTTATTTTCTCACTACCTGCCAGCAGTTTCATAGGTGGCCTCCTTTAGAAAAACTGAAAGAATATGAAAGAAGATAATATGAAGGAAAAATTACAGTTGAAAAGACTCACAAATGTAAAATATAAACCCAGGTTACTTTGTGAAATAGAGTACACATACATAGTACACCTGCATTTGAGAAATGTTTAAAAGAAGATAATGAATAAAGAAAAAAGTGATTCTTGCATACATATAAAAGACAAATCATAATTAAAAACTTTCAGATTGAATCAAAATTATACAGCTGTTAATCTAGGTAATGCTTTTCTTCCAAGAAATATGTTAACACTTGTGTGTCCATTTGATCTGTTCCTTGAGACAAAAAAAATCTGACATTAACTTGCCACAACAATGGGAGTAAAACTGGTATCAAGATAAAAATTGATCAGTTAGACAATTAACTGGTTTCCAGGTTCATTTTATAAGCTACTGAAAGGCTGAAATAACTCCCCAAGTGTCACACACCTAAGTTGTTCCACAATGTCACATATGAGTGCCTGGTAGAATCAGAAGTCTGAATCCTTTCTACTACCAAATAGCTGCTAATGAAAGTGTTAATTCTTTAAAATAAGATACTAATTTAAGTTTTCATTTCTCAATAATTTCCTTAAGAAAACTCCCCCCCTCCCAAGGGAAAATCTGAACATTCTTGCCTTCAGAGACCAAACAAAATTTTAATCAAGGAAGATTTCTCAGCATGCCCTGAAGCCCAGTCAGATGCAAACAGCTTCCAAACCAGTGAGGACTACCCAGGATAATCACATACATTTGGGGGCATACCTTTGGATAATTACCCTACTCAGTTCAGAACAGAGACTTCAACGTGCTTACCCTACAAAAAAGACTGAAGTTTATGTATTGTTTGAGGTTTCTTTTAGCAGTAAATATAAAAAAGGGAAAAATGTTCAGAATTTCTATTCCTAAAAGTGTCATGTTTACAGAAAAAGAAGATGGGAGATTCCTACAAGTTTTTTCCCAAACTTTACCAAAAGGAAGGACGATAGCTTTATGACACCCTAGAAATCCATGTATAGGTTTGATTAAAATTCTGTGTACCTCAAAGAAAAATTATCCGTAAGATTAAATTCTGGGTTTTCTTTATTTGCCATCATTTTTACTTGGCCTTAGTCTAATATTTCTGAAGGTCACTGGATTAAAAATCTCTAAACTTCAGCAATGTTCTGCTCAGAATTAATCACCTTAAAGACCTTTTTTGTGGGCTAGTGATCAGGTAACTGCTCTTAGAAATGCATTTGCTAAGGTTGAGTTTATTTCTTAACCACTCTTACAATGCAGGAGGTAAACTGTAAATCAGTGTGCTCTCAGCTGACACCGGCCAAATAAACCACGGATGTGTGAATTGTGCAGGAATGTCACACACAGGACCAAATTCTGGATACCTGGGAAAGCTGAATTTGCAGATCTCATTTCCAGAAGAGATTACATTAGAGACTGGGTAACAGAAAAAGCATCAGAGATGCTGAAAAAGCCCCAGACACAATGCTGTAAGTATGCCCAAGAGTAACCTAAAGCTGGAAGACCTGCTTGGAATTCATATGGTGTAAGCTGAGAATGTAAGATCTGGGTCATCAGATAATCATCAAGGTAGAATCTAACTGGCTTTTAGGGTTTAGGAAAGATTTTCCCTTTTTCCATATGGAGATTATGGCACTGCAATGATGTAAGAGGGCTTGTGCATTTCATTCACCTACTTCTGAAGCCGCTGGTCAGACAGAAGATAATGGATCAGAAATACACCGGGTTTAATTTAGCACACTGGATAAGCGCTCTAAAGTTCTGCAGACTTGTCAACAAACACCCTCTACAGATGCTATATTCCGTTATCTTTAATCTGCACAGACCTTTTATATTGACATTTTAAGTAAGTACCAATGTCAGCAGAAATGAGAACAGATTCAAGGGCTTTAATCAAGCCACTCATTGGTTGCAGACCACGTCAGTTGGTTTCTGCCTTAAGCAGAGCTGCCAGTACACCGTTAATCTCCATTTCTCCCCTACTTCCAGGGCTCATGGTGCCCACCTCTTCTCCTCCGAGCTGCTGATTGAATCTGAAGTATTTAGCTGTAATCCAACAAGTGTATCTGAAAAGGTGGCATACTTTTTTTAGCAAGCCACAGGCTCCTTACACAAACAGTTGCAGAACATAGCTCAAGCTCTTCAAACAACTACTGAGTGCTCAAGCCTTATACAGCAGTCTGGTGAAAATCCCAGCCTGAGATGGTCTGATGGTTTAAGCAGACAGGATCAGTTTTGATGGTATTATGATTACATGACGTGGGCCAGCACATAGGGTAATGTGGAACTGCCTAGCTGTTGTCAATCACTCTCAAATCCCTAATTCTTTTTAAACATGAATTTCTGGCACTTAACTTCAATCCCAAAACCAGAAGAGCCCACACAATGAATTTGTGAAGTGTTTCAGCATTTAGTACTGCACTGTAAACAACCTGCTACACAGCATGTTTGATATGAATTAAAATGTTTTTGTTCCTGGATTTTGCTGTTTAGAAAAATTTTCCTTTAAATTGGAATTTATGGGTATTTCAGTTCCAAGCCAAGAGAGCAATATTAACATTCTCACAGGGGTGTGCGAGTAAAAGTAATCACTAGTAACACTGAGAGAACATCAGTAACTGCCATTCAGGAAAGTTCTTGCCCTTCCCCCTTGCATCCAGATTTAAATACATCATCCTCTTTAAAGTGGGATTTAAAACCCATCAATACATCTTTCACCTTAAAGACAGGCCTGTGCTGCGTGGTAGGATTGTATCTTCCACTCCTTAATATTGCAGCACTTTCACAACTCCTGGTGATTGGCAACAAGAAAATTTAAGGGTGTTCTCTCATTTCACTGTGCAAGAATTGAATTAACACAGCATAATAAGCTCTATGTGCAAACTTGTCTTTCGCAAATATTCACAAGAAATATACTCAAAATCAAAGTGTTCAGAAGATCCTTGTCTGACTTTATACCCTCCCCTTCATTTTGAAACATCTTGCTTTATTCAAGATGCATGATCCTTTTCACCTTCAAATTGGGGAAAATACGGTAGGAAAAGCAGAACAATGCAGTTTTGCAAACAGTAGCATTTCATCTGATAATGAGCTGAAACAGAAACAGCCCACTGCATAGTAAATTCAGTCTTTACTGAAAAAATCTGGGTTTAGGTTTTTAG
The DNA here is from genome assembly GCA_013399855.1 of Oxyruncus cristatus. Classification (NCBI taxonomy): domain Eukaryota; kingdom Metazoa; phylum Chordata; class Aves; order Passeriformes; family Cotingidae; genus Oxyruncus; species Oxyruncus cristatus. Next base: position 430,690 of record VXAY01000038.1, read on the forward strand.
ACTCCATTATTATCTGTCTGTTGCACTCAGTTATCATTAACTTAGTGTTTGTCAGGATCCATTAAGGCCAATTAGCATGTCAACAAGTACAGATAATACAGTTAAATATCCATCTAAAGCCCTTTCATACGTGGTATTATTGAGCATGTGCCGAAGCCAGCAGCAGAGACAGGCATGTGTACTGTGTGTTCCTCCACGGAGGTACATGCTTTATTAACACTGACCTGGAAGTGACATTTATACAAGACAGTATTTGAAATTTGGATTATCAATCACTGGAGTAATTCTGGGCTTATGTGGAGACTTATGAAGACAAATGACACAATATAAAACCTTAGATGACAAGAAATAAGTGCTTCAGTGTTGTTTAGACCATAATATTGAAGGATGTAAGCCAGCTGAAGCATGGTGTAATTAATACCTTTGATTAGAGAGGCCAATTTGGATGGGAAGAAGCAAGGGAGTATCTCTGGAAATTGACGTTATAAAGACGACCTCAAACCAACAACAACCAACCAAAAGCCCCCCCAACCACCGAAACACTCCCCCAGATCCCCCAGTTTACAAGACTGGGAAATTTCAAGTCACAGAGAAATGCTTAAAGCTCTAATTTCAACAGTATCTTTGGGATCCAGCTAAGTGAGCCACTAAGCTCATCCACAAACATGCAACAATACAGTTTATGGTACCAGAACAAACTTACCCAAGATGACAGCTGTTTCTTTTGGATGACTTCCAGCCAAATGAATTAACACTTTGCTTAGTAGGAACGAATTCTATTTAAATTTTCTTTAAACACCCCATATCAATCATGTACCTCTGGTTTTCTTTTTTTAGGAGCAATACATTATATCAACTAAATCTTGAGTATTTGAATGGATCACTACAATTCCAGCTGTGTTTTTTTTCATTTATAAAGAAACGTGTTTCAGCAATTTCAAAAATTATGTTGTAATATATTCCCACATTTACTTGGATCCATTTGAAAAGTATCACTCCTTCCTTTCTGTTGTGGGTTTATCAGACCCCTGCCGGGGTCCCGAGTAAACCCACGACACTTTCCAGGATGAAGATTGAAACTTGTTATCAATCATTGAAACTTGTTATCAAACATTCTCTAGTAACAGCTCTTCAATTAAATAATAAAATACATTATTCTATTACAGAAATACAGATATCCTTTTAAAGAAATACACTCTAATTTAGTCACAACTTCCAATGTTTTTTGAGAAGTCAAAGCGAAAACTCACAAATATCTCACAGAATCCTACTTGGTCTAATATTCTTACATTGCTGATAAGTACAAGATCAACCAAGACTCCAGAAATAAAAGGCTAACAAATTTTAAGAAAAAAAGGAAAATAAAGCTAACTAAAACTTTGTAATGTATATTTGACCTTTTTCTTCATATTTTTTAGTGCTATTGCAGCAAATCAAGGTTATAAGAGGAATTATACAGGCTAATCAAAATGATTAGAAACATCTCCCCAACTTCTCAATGAAAAGAAAATTTGACTTTGATATAAGTACAGAACTGTCTCATGGTCAGCATAATGTATTGAAGACCATCACTGCAACATGAATCCCTTGCATGGTTCAGTCTAAACTAACACCCATCACATTTTCCAGAGGATAGTTTCTCTCTGGTTGCCTCCAAAACACAGCTTGACAGCTTGGAGCTAGTTCCATGCAACAGTCACTGTCCCTGTTTGCACGAGTTAAACTGTCCCAGGCTGGGTATTTCACAGCTCCTGCAGCAGTGACCCTTCACAGGAGGTTACGGGTCTTCAGACAAACTTAAATATGCATAGCTGGTACCAGGGAAGGCCTTGAAGATTAATGAAATCTCTGAAGGACTTGAATTCTGTCTCAGTCTTGTTCTTCTCTTCATCTTATTCATACAATTCCCAGCTTGGACTACAATTACAAGTGGAAGAAAGAGAAAAGGTAACAAAATCCCCGTGGCTGCTTTCCCTGAATGTGCTGGACCTCAAATGCTTAATACTTTATAGGGCACGTTTCTATAGACCAGTGGAGGATGAGATACATCAGTTGCACATCTCAAAACCGTTCCACAGTTCTGAACAATTTTGATATTTGCTCTTATTTTTTTCAAGGGCAATTTCTAACTGAATCAAATAGCCCACCCATACAGATCTTATTTTTATGTAGGAAAAAAATAGGCCAAGAGCAGGAAGAAAACATTCAAGTATGCACTCAAATACTTAGAATTTTTACTATATGTGCTGAAAATTTGTCAGAATGATAAAATTTGGAATTTGTATTCAAACCTGGATCCAATTTTACCCATGGTACAGGAAACACAGAGACTACAAACTGCCATTTTCCAGATCAAGATGGACACTTGAGAATAAGTACTACAGAAAATTACAAGACTATGCCCAAAGTAGGAAACTATGTTTTAATTCAGCCTAAATTTACCTAACAAAAAAGGAAATCACTTTTGACGTATAAGAACCAGCAAGACTTACAAGGGGAAAAATTATTTAGAGCCTTCGAAAAGCAATAACCCTGGGTCACACCTGTGGTACAGCACTCTTTTTCTTTTTTCCTTAAAAGCATTTGTCTCCCTTTTTATTTATTTTTTTAATGGGGACTTCAGAGGCAGTTGTTAAACTAAAAACATCCCTTTAGGTTTGGGATGAAACTAAAAATCAAAATCTTCCACACTGTAGAGCAATATTACATTTCCCCCCTTGTAGACTTATTTCATAAAAATGTCAACTATTAAGTTAACATTATTTAAAGGGCTTTAGTTTGTAGTTACTGAATGCAACCTAAGCTATATCCATAAAGGTCTGACATTGATCCCTGGTTGTATAAAACATGATACAGAGAGGCACTAAATAAATAATCTGTATACTGCTTCCAAAGCATCTCTATTTATCACTGCATTAATGATAAGGATCTGATTTAAAGTGAACCCTAGCAAGGGTCAAATCCAAGCACAAGCTGTAATATGATCTGCAAGAGTGCTGATAACCTGAAACAATATGAAGAAATCCTGTCAGATAAATAAAACAAACCAGTTGACCATTAAACAGCTCCGAAAGAGGTCAACAAACCTGGGACTGAATGAAGCACGTGTATTCTTCCTTTTTTTTTTTTAATTTTTTTTATTTTAAAGTAGCAAAGAAAAGCTGCACCTGAAGATCAAGTCAGTCTAAGGCTAAGGAAACAACACTACAGAGAATAGCAAAGACTGGTCTTTAAAAAAAATATATAGCCACTCATGAGAAAGTTTAGATGTGCCCTTCCAACTCTCAGAGACCTCGAGAAATACCACCAAACAATCAAAGGCAATTGTTTTCAAGACATCACCAAGTGTCTGACATGAACATTGCAGATTATAATAGAAAGCTGCATTTTTTAGTTTTTAAAATATATTGATTTTAAATATATATATATTTTTTTTTAAATCGTATCATGTAAATAAAGCTATCTCATAACTTACTGAAGAAAAAATCTCATTAATGCTTTTTCAAAAACCCAAAGCATTCACAGTCTTGTGGAAAAAACGGAAAATTTGTATTTGATCAGTGTCTGTCATAAATATGTGAAAAGAATACAAAATGTCAGTCTGAAGCTGCACACCAACACGGAATGTCTGCCCAGGGTTCTCGTACCACGGGGGTTTGTGCAGTTTGCTCTCTACTGTCATTTGGGTTATCAGCCAAAGCAATGACAAGCTCAGGACTGAAACTCAGGAAATTCCCTTTCCACGTCCTTTCTGCTGTCCCAAAATTTCATTACACTTAAGAATGCGAAACTAAACAGATCTATTTTGATCTTTTTGCTCGTTTTTGTTTTTTGTTGTTTGCATTTCAGTAAATAAGCAACATCCCACCACTTCAGGCATGGTTTGAACTCTGGCCTGAGGACCACACAGAAGATATGTCAGGAAAGGAAACCAAAGCACTGATAATTTATCCAGACCTCATGCCCATCTTAAAATTTAGAAAGGTTCCCAACTGGTGGTTAATAGCTTTCCCTGACATTAGAACTACTTTTTATAGTTTATTTAAATGATGAGTAGTTTAAACAACTAACCTATTTTTGATATATGTATATATATGCAAGACACAGCGTTAAAAATTACCAATTGACAACTCTTATTTGCACTGCATAGTCTCAGACGAGTTGAGACCACAATTTAAAAGAAGAAAGAACAGTAGCTACAGCAGAAGAAATAGTAGGAAAAAACTTGCATTAGGGGCTCTGCGTAAGGTTTTTTTCTACTGGACACAATATATTGTGTTTAGGTAGGCGCAGCAAACATTTTCAAATTTTCTGTCTCATCTATTTTGCCTTGAGCAATGGATTTTGCCTTTTCCCTTCAATTCTATACAGCTCTGCACAAATACATGAAATAAACACATTCTAATTTTTCTGAAAGATCGTGGAGAGAGGCTACAAATACAGGGGAATATGTATTTGCTAAGCAGAAGTGAACACCCCTGTGAACTTTTGCCCCTCTACCTACCTCCACCAGTAAGAATGAAAACAATAATTAGAAGACAAAGGAAAGAAGCAAGATACCTACATAAAAATATATTCATATTAAAAGTCATTAAAGGTAAGTAGTGGATAAAGAATTAGGAAAACAGGAAGGTTGTGAGCAATGAAAGCCATTTAGAAGTGAAAGTACAACAGCATGATAGAGAATTCAGAAGGGGACAGAGTACAATGAAGACAAGATCTATGTAATAAATGCTTGGAAAACAGAAATGAGTTTACATCTGTGCTTTCCTCTAACTGCTGAGTACATGTTTTATTTTTGGTAGGGTTTTTTTTTGGTTTGTTTGGGTTTTTTTAGTATTGTTTACATGCTTGTCCAGATATTTGAGCACAGTGTGATGGTCAGGTATGAAGAAATGTTCATAATTCAGTTATGAAAAACAGTTTCTGAAAAGCTGAATGAAGAAATCCCACTCTGGGTTCCAAAATTTACGTTGCTCAGCTTCAGCTATCATACACAGAAAATTATATTTCATCAGGACAGCAGAGGTAGAAAAAACAGCATCTTTAGGCTGTATTGCCATGACCCAGACAATCACCACTGAGAAAAACATGTAGATGGATTATTTAATCAGGTGGTTTGGCACTTAAGCTTCAAGAAGTTTCACGATATTTATAATAAATAAATAAATAAATTCATTTAGGACATATATATGGGAGAACACAGTTACTAAGCAATCAGAATGTGCTAATAAATGCACAGCCAACTAGAACTCTGTCTAATTAGATCCTCTACCCAAAAGCACAGGTGTGAGCACCAGGGTTCTGCTATACTACCCAAACTTCTTGGTAAATATAAGAAAATCAGTCACAGAAAGGTGGAAAAGAGATTCAAAGGAGTATGAGAAGGACACATGCAAGCTAGCCTCGTAATTCTGATCTCTGCCATAATTATTAAAATACGGTTTCAATTCACTTTGAATTCTAATTAATTTTTCAAAAAGTCCCTCTGGGTTTTTCAACCCGGAGATGTGGGCCAGGTATACTGCCCAATGAAAATCCATGACAATGGAATCCAGTTACTATGGAACTGGTGGGAATTGGGTTTTCTCAAGTCTGTGTGTCTAACACAGTCTTTTCCTTTTTGTAAAAATGTACATTATAAATGTGAAAGAGTAGTTCCCAAAACAACTCACGTGACAGTCAAATACTATTTGACAGATTCTTAGCAACAAGTTTTCTGGTGAGAGAGGAGTTAAGTTTGGCCCTGCTGCTTCATTATTCAGGTGCCAAACAATTCGCTCCATTCAACAGAGATAAAAAAAATGGGGGATTGTATTATTGGAGCAGACAATTCTGTGTTTGCACCGTAAAATATAACAGGAAATTTTACATTCAGGTTCTGCCCAGATTTACGCCCTCAGAAATGTGGTTTGGGAAAAACACAGTGTGTGAATGTTTCAGACACATATAACTTTTATGAAACCTGTATTCTGCCGCCTGGACTTGTGCGAGACAGCTCCCGTGTGTGACTGGGGCAAAGACAAACTGAAGCTTTTTCTCCAAGGTCACTATTAATTACCCTTCTGCTCTGCCCACTCCCCATTTATCTTAAGTAAAACCATGTTAACAAGATGATTATATACCTATTTAAAGGAATAAAATTATTTATTGTCTGAAAGTCCATTAGAACTGCCTGCTCAGGACTCTGACAAGCTCTGCAGGTCCACACATTGAGTTGTGAGCAACAGCTTCACAAACATCTGGTTTTCCAAGCTTTGTCCAATTACATCTCTTACAGAACTGTGTGCAGTTCATTTTATTTCCAAGAAACAAGAATTATTCACTGAAATATCCATCTTAAAGTAAATTTAATGAAAAAAAAGTTTTCATTTTAAAAACCTGAGAGAGTATTAGAAATAGAGCATTGTTAAGGAGGCGATGACAAAAATAATTATTTGTACGTTATTCATGATCTTTGGGGCGTGAGGGTTTTTTTGCTTTTTAAAAGACTCTGCAGCTCTAGGCAACTGTATAGTTGTAATTTTGCAAATTGCTTTTAATATGTATTTAGGCAGAACACACCGAAAATTCTTGATGGCTTGCAAAGCCAAAATATTGCACATTACAGGCCAATTACGTGATCACTCCTGAACTACTAAATATTATTACAAAAGCTGAAACAATCAAGGGTACAATATGTTAGTGCTTAGCATATGAGGGTTACCTTCACTAAATTAAAAGATTTATCTATGATTTGAAAATTGGGAGCCTGCTGGAGGGTAATATACAATTACAGAGGCGATTATACTAATACAATATACTTGAGATCCTCTCTGTCTCCACGCCTTGGTACTGGGTACTGCCCTGTGTGCACATGATGGGAGCTGCAGCCCCTGGAACATGAGGTGTCTGATACACCCCAGCAAAGCACTGCCAGGAGAGGGCCAGGCAGAGCCTTCTCCCTGCTCTGACACTGTCCTATTCCATATCTGCTCCCCCTGGCAAGAATCTCTGTGAGAATCTGAGGACAACCTCCAAAACTTCAGTCATTTCTTGGAGTTATTGTAGATAAAATTAGGCTCCTTTTTCTCCATCAGCTGACCTTCCATCCACAGAAGGGATCATGAAGAATACTGTGTCCTGTATTCTTTGGTGCACTTGTATAGCTGTGGTTTTCCCTACCGATTATCACACTCCTTCAAAAACACACCTATGATTTATGCCTCTCATCTTTATGTAAACAGATCTACAGCTTGCAGCAAAACCTCTGTCTGCAGATGCATTTTAGGAGTATGCCACACTTCAGAGCACTCTCCAGTCTCCTTGCCCACTGAGAGAGATGCCCTGCATTGCCCAATACTTTTATAAATGTTCATTTATTGCTTTACCATTGTTATGAAAGGTCAGGCTATAAAAAACCCTAGGACACTGAAATCACACAAAAATAAAAAACCTTAGGACACTGAAGTCACACAAATACTGGATCAAACTAAATTTTCTCAATAACAGAAGAAAAAATATTTTATATTAAATTCTATATTTTAGGTCAAGCGAAACCTTTAATTTTGAGCTACTTATCAAGAAAACAAGGGACATGACAAGCTGCATCCACAACAAAAAAAAAAGTTGTCATCTTTCCTCATTTCTCTTTCCCTTCTCCCTTTGACAACACATGCCTAAATCCCTCACTTCCTGGGAATGCCCTAATTATCTGCTTGCAGTGTACAGCTCCACCTCTTGCAGACTTTGGTGCCTGCTCCAGTAAATGTTTATTCTGATTAAGTAGAAGAGGTCCCAGATTTAAGGCCTAAGGTAACCCCTTGGAGGTAAAAGGCGCAGGTTCAACAAAAGCAATGAGAATTTTCAATTTTTTGAGGATAATGCAACACACACACACTAATAGGAAATAAGAATTATGGAAGATTAATTTTGGACAACCAAATCTATGTTTTTTCAGTTTCTGTAACATTCAAACAAGTTCCAACAACTCTGTCACTAAGCCAGTTGAACTCTGCATCTCTCAAAAAGGCTGCATACCATTCTTGTTTTACTGTTGCAATACTTGTGGTAAAAAGGAATTTAAATCACTAACCACGTAAAATAAATGTTGAATAATTTTATCAAAGAGAACAGAGCCTTGTTTTCTACACAGCCACAAATATGACCTGCTGACATTTACCAAAAAGCTACTTTGTATTTTCTGCACTGACAAGAAATCCCATGTGTTCATACTGTGTCGCACTACAAAAGTAAGTCAGCCATGGATTAACTTCCATATGTTCTTTTAATTGATTTAACAAATATAGATAAGATAAAGATACTTATGTGGTATTGTAAAGAGCACAGACTAAGACCTGGTCACCTTCTGCGCCTTCCCAAGACAGACCTTAGTGGGCATTTCTTGTGAAAGGAGCCAACTTTACAGTATATATGCAGGAATTTAAGAAAGATGATACACAGGAGAGAGGATTTCCCGTCTTAGTTCTTTAATAAAATTAGTACCACAAACTTGAAACTTTCAAAATACTTCCAGAATTGCTTTCTCTACAGTTTAAAATAATACTAATGGTATGTTTCCAGGACTAATTGCTATGATTTCACTTCTATGGGGATTCATAATCCATTTTAATCTCTCACAGAACACACCCTTTAAAGCAGAAATCAGCTTTCTAGACACCCTGGAGAACTAGAAGCCTTTAAAACAATATTTTACTGTCCCTTTGCAGACACGATCACTGCCAGCCTGACCAGTTTTCAGACTCAGTCTCAGAACGGATGCAGGGGCTTGTTTCTCCTTGGTCACACCACATTACATGCTGAGACAGTGACGATCTGTGGGAATTTAGTAACCCGTTCACAATTCTACATTTTATAAGAGAGAAAATGTCAGATGTGGTCAGCCTCCTACCCTTTTATGGCTGACTTTTATTATTCGTTCCTGCCTCTTACTGCCTACACCTCCTGAGCAAATGTTCAAAATTCTATTCAAATTGCAGAAGACTACTTCCTCTGCGGAGAATAATAGATTCAAAGGAGGACAAGTGTTGTTTATTAGCAATTATCATGAAAGTCCTTCCTGTAATTAACCTCAGCTTCATGGACACTACTATTTGCACTTCAGCTATCTCATAAACAGTGGCTGCATTTCCATTATTGTTAGGGAAGATGAGTCATTGCAGAAGAATGCTTATCTCAAGTCAGTTTTAACTAGCTTTTGTCTGCATGAGGTATTAGTCACTGGTACCTAGAAGATCACAAGAAAGTCTGGATTTGGGCTTCTTTTTTTAAAAGCCTCTTTCCTCTTCCCCTTCATATATTCAGAATTTGTCAGTAACAGCATCAGGGCTGAGAAGTACATAAAATGCTCTTCTGAATTAAATGTACACTTTGCCTGTATGATCACTGAATCATAACCAAGAAGAATTCCAGATTCAGCCCAGCTAATGGGAGGTCTAAGACACTGAGAAACTCAACATTTGCTCTGTAGGCCATAAAGAGACAATGGTGAAGGATTTGTTTTAACATTTTTCAAGCTCTCAAAGAGAGCTGACCTACAAATCAGTGATGTATGCCTTTGGCCCCATGAACAAAACTCCCAAACAACCCCCCACTTTATTCACAAGGCACAATCAAATATGAGAGTACCACGACAATGCACATTCCTGGATTTTTGTTCCATGTCACCCTTTTCATTTACAATTGAACTGTCTCGACATTAGGAGATGTTAATAAAAACTCTTATCACACACAGAACCTAAACGTATATCTCAGTTCCTTGAAACTAAACAGGCTAAAAATCCAACTGCTTCTCATGACCTAAAAACACATGCAGGCAGAATTTCTGTACCTCAGAACTACTTGCAGGTATTCACCACAAGACTGGGGCCCTTCTGAAGGGTATTCAAGAACATCTTTAAATGTTTTACATAAATAGAAGGAACACACAGTAAAGTTAAAGCTTTACTAGTAACACAGTATTAAACAGCATAGTTGTAATTCTTGCAATCTGACTGTATCCTAAATTAAGATCTGATTCAAGGGGCATAGCATTTACCTTCACTGCTTATTTAGCTACCAGGCTACCAAGTAGAACTCCTAGAAAAATAAAAACATTAATTAAGACTACCCGGCACTTGAAATTCTTCCCATACTCACTGCTTTGCGTAATTTCCAATTTCCAATTTTTCACATTCCCAGGTGCTAATTCTAGAGAGCTACATCAAAGCCTGCAGAAATTTATGTAAGCTGTGAGGTCAGAGATGAGAATATCGCTTTATTTTAGACACAAGTTTACTGGGCATTTCACATTTTACTGTTATTTTCCTCTTGTGAGAGATGCTGGGTAACAGCAAGTCAGAAGAGTAGACCTGGAGCGCTGCATGCAAAAGCATCTACATTTGTACACCCATTTCACTGCAATGGTAAGTTTTAGAAAAAAACCCTACTTTTTTCTTTAAGCATTTTTTTAATGCTGTTGATACAGATTATGTTTGACCCAAATAAGATCAAATGCCATTCTCTTGACAAGATATTTTTCAATGTATACAGTGAACCAACTGCAGACATAAATTGTGTACAAGCTTGTTTTTTTCTTTCCCAGTGGGAGTGGCAACTGAAATCTGGACCTTTGCCACGTTGGTTGTGCAATTCAGATCACAGTACTTACAGAGACGGGATGGTCAGTGCACCAGCATACTAATGCATCTGACTGCTAGACTGGCCATTGTTAGTGTTTTATAAATTAAAGTAAAACCACAGTTTAATGTCAGACCATTCCACGTAATTCTAGAACTGAAACATAACTTCTGGTCTCACCACCTATTTCTAAGTGATAGTTTTGTAAACTCACTGTTAAAGTTTTCAGCTTCCCTAGCAGTGGCATTGAAGTTTTCAAATATATTAGAAAGAAAACAAACACTTCCTATCCTTTTTTCTTTTCTTTTTTTTTCTTCCCTGAAGCCCATGAATATACAATTCTATGGTTTTTAGTTGTGTGTAAGAATTATCTAACAGTTTGTGCAATCAGTTTTTGGTTTAGACAAATGAGAAATTAGCTATATAATAACATAACAACAAGCCTAAATAAGTCACCATTGAACTTACATGATTTGCCACAACATCAAATGTGATTTTTTTCAAATGAGTTCTACTCTTTCAGCAGTAACGCACTGACATATTAAACAATTTTAACAATAATAAGAAATAAATCACAAACAATTGGACTATAGCACATTACTTTTCAGTATCACACAAAAGTCAAAAAACCTACTTATTAAATTTGTATTTGAAATTTAAAAAGCACTTTAATATTCATGAATCTTTAAGCATAAGAATAATTTTTCATGAAGAAAAGGGAAAAAAAATCACATGACAAGGTATGGACAATTGGAAAAGCTGCTACGATGAGCTCAACATTTTCAGAGAAAAGGGAAATGCTTTTAAAAGCTATGTTGCTAGTTTTGAAATAATGTCTCTTTTTGCATGCACATTGGGAGTAGGAATAACTTTTTCAGCTGTAAGGTACTGACAGGGATTATACTGAATAAGCTCTGTTAGCTTTCCCTTCTGTGCAGCCTTTAAAGCATACTTAATTATAACGAAATGGTACTTTGCTCTGTCAACAAGTTGTGAAGTCACTTGCTCAACCTTTTTCCTTTCATTCCCTCTGCTATTCCTCTTCTCTGGACCTGTTTAATTTTTGCATTTCCTGATTTTTATCTCGGGGAAAACAAAAGGCAGCTGCACTAAGTTACATGAAACAGCAAAGTGACTCTGCTAGTTAGTGATTTGCAGGTTCTAAACAGTGAGTTGTGTGAAATGAAAAGGGGAGTGTCATGTTGCAAAAACTCTTTTCTCTCCCCTTTCTACAGCTGTATTTCTAATCAGTAGAAGATACATTTTGCTTGGAGTCAACCCCCTTTCTCTCTGCACATTCTTAACCTTCTATCTTATGCATGGATCACTGGTTAGCTTAGAAATGCACAGACACAAAAGGGGGAGCTGACATGTGAGGTTTGATGGCAATAATGGCTGTTTATAAGCCTAATCCATCACATTTAGTGGACACCTCCATTTTTGTTCCTCTGAAAAGGTATAAATAATAAAATGGTATAGCTTCGGCTCAGAGGTGCCTTGGTAAATATTTTAACTATTTACAAGATCACATCAATAACAAAAGAAGCATCTGTACCATCCATACAGAGGCCTCTGAATCATTAGAATAGTACCCAGATGGTTCTTACAATTCATCAACAATAAAATCTCTTCATGACAGAGCTTTTGTGACATCATTGATATTTTTATATGCCACTGTTCAATACTCCAAACTCACATTCTTTTCCCCAAGAACATCTTAGTCAATATTCTGTCTTTCTCAAAGAAAAGAAAAAAAACCCCAAAAAACTTAAAATAAGGCCCCTCCCATAAGGTATATCCAACTGCAACCTTCTCTCCAAATAGTCAAGGATCCAGATTACTAATATTTGGAATACACTGAGGTTAGCACTGAGTCAAATCCCATGATAAACTAAGGCTACTGCTGGCTACTTGGGCAGTAGCAGTTGACAGTTTTTCTTTGATTTTACTTTGCTTGTATCAACATCACATCCAAAAAGCAGCACGTCAGGGACAGTAGCAAAAGGGAGGAAAGGAAATTCAGCAGCTACAAAATTAATTTGATGAGTTTCCTATTTGAGATCTAACAAATCAGCTCTGGGGATAAAGTGATGTTTATTCTATTTCTTCATAAAACAGTATACTTGAAAGTGGCAACACATAGGTATAGAGACGGATTTTTTTTTTCATCTAGGTAGAGGCTTTGGGTACCCGTGGTATAAGTGCCAAATCAAAAATAACAGGAGTAAACAATGCAATTTTAGAAAAGTGTTAAATAAACAGTATGCTTAAAATATTTTCTACTGAGTCATTAGTCTCATTGAGTGATCGTAGGTGAAATTGGTAACAATTTGTAACAAGGTCGGTCTTCAGTTTTTGGTTGGTTTTCACCTTATTAATTCATATTATAAATCAGTCTTAAATAGTCTTGCATAAAGAATTTACTCAATTTCATAATATTCCTTAAAACATTGAAGTTTCAGTCACTAAATTTAAAAATGTCTCTTAAATGTTACTTCAAATAGCTTAAACTGTTATTTTACAGTGTCTATACACCAGTACTAAATCTTTTGTCACTAATTGATCAGAACCTTGATAAAATAATTGAATTCCACCAACAGAAAATGTACACAAAAACAAACCTAAAAATGAGGACTTATTCTAAAGAATATAATTATATTCATTTTTATATCCCTGCACACACACACAATTTCTCAGAAAGATGGGAAACTTCATAACAGAAGAAGGCTAACAAAAAAAACCCCAAACTACATTTTTCATATTAGAAATGCCTTTAGATAAAGTTTGAACCACTTCTCCTTCCCAAAGATAAGAAAAATGGTATAGAATAAAGCAATGCAGAAGCATTCCTGAATATCAATGTGACCCCAATTCCAAAATTTGGTCAATAAAATTAACAGCCGTCCTTTGAATGGAATATCACACCTCTAAATGAGTTCAAGCTGGTGCTGTTATTGTCCAGAGGAATGTGAGATTTACATTTCACAGCTCCTCACCAAAGTAATGAATGAATCTGATCTCATAAACAAACAATTCCAGTTTCATGTTATTTCAATGGCCCTCCAACAATGTGTGCCCCCACAAAGAAAAATATTTATCATGTTTGTGCTCAGCTCCAATTGTAAATGGGACCGTAATAAAACGACACCATAAAAACCATTTTCACAGCTGAGTTTGCAATTTAATAAACAGATGCAAACAACAGTCTTTGGAGATCAACAGTTAAAAATAAAGTAGAAGACTCCCCACATCACAATGGGAACAACTGGAATGGCCTCCAGCAATATGTAGTAGAGTCACAAGGTATGTCCTTGGACTTTCCACAGACATCAGCCTTTGTTATCACGACACCAATGCAAATCAGTCAGATGATTTCAAGGAAAAACCAAAAGCAACTTGCTTTCTTTGCATGGTCCTAAATAGTAAATAATTTCTCTGCAAGCACCAAATATTTTCATACTTGCTCTGTGCTGGCCTATCCATTTACCCATCCATTCTGTTCCTTATTCCCCATTCCTCTAGAAAAAAGCCACCAACATTTTTTTTGTAGGGGAAATGGTACTGTTAATTTTAAAAACTCTTAAAAATAACATTTGAATGCTGCGTTGGATTTCATGCAGAGTTTTCAAAAGTTCACACAGCTAGCACAGTTCTTGGGGTTTTCACTGAAGTCAGTGGGAACTTTGCCCTCAACATATGTGAGAAGAGTTAGACTGAGTTCTTGAGAGGCAAACTATCAAATAATATAGTGTTGAAGGATAATTGTGCACAGTACTTCATTGCAAATGTATTTTAACGAGTCGTTGAAGACATGCATTAGATTACCATGACTGGCCAGAGATTTCAAAAGAGCTCAGTAATTCAACTAAACCTTCTCTTCTCAGTAAATATCAATCTTGGTATTCCCCAGATCACAGTGACACCACGTTAGATCAAGAGCAGTACAGTGGAAGGGATGTAGACAGACAAGAGCCTAAATTTGCAATGAAATCTTCACAACATGCCTGCTCTTTCTGCATTGCAATCAGGCTGCACCACTGCCAATTGTTGCCTTGTATCTGGATATAAGTAATTAATTCCATGAAATGAAAAGTGGTGGGATTCAGTTATATGTTCAGAAGGACTACTGCCTAAGGTGACTAAAGTTAATAGACTAACACAACTGTATTTCTGCAGTAAAACAATTATGTGGTTATAACTATCAGAATTCCACACTGTGATCTGAAGTCCTTAAACTAAAATACAATCCATCTTCACTTCTATGACTGGCACAGTCTTCTACATTGCTACGAAGTATCCCAAAATGAGATTTAGGTTTCAATATTGCTTAGGCAAACAAACTATTTAAGTTTAAAAGTCTTCACACTTTGTAGGATCCAGCGCGTGACACGCTTCAGCTTAGTATTTATTCCAGTATTTGGTATCCAATGCACTAATAAGAAAACAAAGTGATAAAAAAAATATACTTCCCCCTTCTAAAAGAAGCCTCCCAATAAAAGCGAGTTTTAATGAAAAAGTGTACTTCAAAACTCTGACCTGGCCAATGGCCCACACACGGACTCTGCCTGACAACAGGCTCTAAATATAGTATCAGGAAAGAAGAAACTAGCCCGTGCTAAAATATATTGTTTGTCCTTGGCAGATTCCCTGAATTAATTAAGAATTAATTTGGCCTTTTGAATTGTCATGAGAATCTTCTGATATATGTACAATTATATTTTGGAGGAAGTAGTGTAATAGCTAAAAGGAGGACGTTCAAGGGAAATGTCTTCATCTGCAAAAGTTCAAAAGGTTTGAGGGGGCTCCTGCTCTTTGGGATAGAATATACTGAGGATCCCAGCAAACCTGTCACAAGAACCTTTGCTGAAAGACTACAAGGGCAAAAAACACAGGGGTTCATGTAGCATTTTCAAACTGCCTAGGTTACAACTTTTGTCTACACACTTCAGATTGGGATAAATGAGATAGATTTTGAAAGTCAAATGGTGAATCCCTCTCCCACTGACCTCGATGAAACTGCACTGATTATCAAACCAATGACATGATAATAAAACTAATTCTTAGTTTGAAGATTCTGCACATGCATTTTAGGTCCACATGTAAGTTATATTCCTTGAGGGATCTTAAAACTATAGGTAGCTTGGAATATAGTAAAATTTTGCACACAGTCTTGCTATGTGAACATACACATTGATTTTAGAGCAGGTATTGTGAAATATGTGCTGCTCAAAGAGAGTATGAGTTAAAGGTTATGTAAAGGTGTCACAGAAAATGAGCTGATGCTCCTCTGAAGTGCCAGTTAGAACAATTTTATCAAGAGACTAACAATTTATAAAGTGCAATTTTAAAAAGTGATATAAGAATGTGAACTCCAATGCCTTTGTAATCAAGAATCATTCCAGAAATTAATGATCACTTTTATGGGAGTGTAATTCATAGAGCTCTACTCCCATCAGATGGTGTTTTGAACACTGAAAGAAGTGTCAGCTCCTCTCAAAACAAAGTTAGTTCACATTCCTTTATAATTAAAATAGAATTGAACACAAAACTGCAATGCTTGTAAGCCTCCCATCCATGCAGTCAGGTAGTCAGCTGAGTACACCACACACAGCATTTTTAGCAGTCTTTTCAGTATACAGAGAAAAAGCCAGGTAGCAAATTGCTTCTCAGGTGACTGTGCAGGCTCTGATCCAAAGTCCACTTACATAAACAGCAACATTCCCATTCACTTTAACAGGCTTTGGCTCATGCTCCAAGAAACGCACGTTTCGCTTACATTCCAAGTTAGCACAGCTCCACTTAATTATTAAACATCTCAGAAATAGCTGGACGTTTCTGTATAATAAAGTTTCCCGTAACTGATAAGAAAATACCAATACATTTTTTTTTCTCAGGTGAAATTAATGCTCACGGCAGAAGTGACATCAACATCTTGAAATTCTACATTTTGATGCTGGAAGCCTGTACTCAGGCTTGCTGGAGTTGATGGCTGAATTTCTCTTTAGGACAATGACAGTATGAGAAGGGGACTTCACCACAACTGTGCTCTTCAGAGGTTGCATTTGTTTGAACTTGCACTGTGCAAGTGTATTATTGTCAAAATAATACATTAATTTCTCATATGTACAGTAATCTCTCAGACAAATTCAATGTAAGTCGATGGGTGTTGTATGTCAAATCTACAAAGGATTTGTGAATCTAATACAAGCTGAGTCTTTACTGAGAGATATGAACATTTACAGATGTGGAACCTTTCACTTCAGTCACCACCACAGCAATCAATATCTAGACTGCAAATGGAAAATGCTGCACAAATGTTTCAAGTTTGATATGATTTTTTAGCTTCCATCCACTTTTACAGTCATAATTTTAATATTTTATATTTAATACAAATATATTTATTCTTTCCAACAGTTGTTTGTAAAATATCCCACACTTATTCTAAATTTAATTTGGCCTTCACAAGCTCTTGCAGGCTTTTCAAATATTAAAACTTAAGTGGAAAGCAAGACATAACAAAGATGTCATCAACTACCCACCACTTCCTTAATTTGGAGGTCATTCTATGCAGGACCAATATGTAGCAGAAAAAAATATTAAGCAGGCTGTGGAATACTACCTGATAATGGTTCTGGAAGACTGACACCCTGTCCTCTTCCTTCCTCTCCCCTGTGTGTGCAATCTGCTTTGATGGCAAATTGAAGACACCTTTTTACTTCCACTGAATTCTCTTCACACCGTGGTGTTTCTGTTTGTTATATCAGTTCTCTAATAAGGGTTTGCCAGAAAGCTAACACAAAACACAGGTATCATGTCAAAAGAATTTGTCCTAAATATTTAACAGTTTCTAGGTATTGTTACACCAGCTAAAGCCTTTTTTTTGCAAGAGATTGCTGTTGGAGACAGAATCACAGCCTAGGACACATCAGCACATCCCTTCCAGGATCAAGTAAAAAAAGACTCAAACTGCAAAATGGACAGACTTTGTGTTCCAAGACAGCAGCAATTCCCCAAACACTTCCAAAACTAGAATAAACAGATGAGTGATTTACAGCTTTTAACATATGCACAAGACCTGATTCTCATCTCAGTTGGTATGAAATGTCTAAAGCTTTTAATGACACAGGGTTTGATCGCAGGAGAGCTTAATTCTTCATTCATGCACTGCAAACCCAGTGCTAATTTTAGAAATGGTAGGGTTGATCCAATAAAAATTCACTGTATTGACATCACTATAAAACTGAGGTCATAATTTGACCCCTTCACTGCAATAAGGGTGGTAAACCCCTTACCAAAAAGCCCTATTAAAATAAACCTTGGAATAGAGAAATATTCATAACAATAGAATGAAATAATGCAACTGTCTCAATAAGGATTTTACCACTATGTCTTCAATTAACAATGTAATAGCCTCACTTGCTATAATTTGCATTAAACACTAAACATAAGGCTAAAAGTAAAAGATCAGATTTCTTAGGGTTCGTAGTCTTTTTCAACTTCATCCCTTCATCAAGTGACTATCAGGCATATTTCATGCTACAGTTTATGCCTCAGTTTCCCTACTAGTAATCTGACAGGGATAGTAAATCCTTTCTTAGAAATGATTCTAAGCCTCTTCATCATCTACATAAATTAAATCTGTATTGTTATTAGTTATCTACAACAAATTATTACTTTGTCTATTGCCAACAGCTTTCAAAATTACACAGCACATAACCCACATGTTTTATAAGTTTAGTTTACTGATTTTAGTAAAAAACATCTCTTAAATTAAATGCTGCTATCCATTTTATTGCTTAGCTTGTACTTTGCTTATTGCTGTGTGTCTGCCAAATTCATTTAATCAACACAACAATCTAACTACAATCAAAGACAGTGGGAGTATTTATAAATCCAATCTGCTGCGGCAAATATGAAAGAATAGAGGCATTACAGTATTCAGTAATAACAACCCAGAGGGAATCAGAGTATCTGTTGTTTTCAAAACTTTTTTTCTAATCCTTCCATAATTCCATTATGGGTAAACAGCCATGCTACCTCTAATGGCGTGTTACACATAAAAATTTAAGCTAAAATATCAAAGTAAAAAACCTAGAAAGTCCGTATTTCCAACACATTATGCCAACAGAGCTAACCCTTATACAAGAGAAGGCACGTACTTTCCACCCATGGCAAGGGATGAACATAAGAAATTATAAGAAATATTGTGGCTTTTTTCCTGTCCAGATACACTGCACGCATCATTTGCACTTGACAGTAGATCACCTGGGTGCTGGAAGCAGATTTACTGCAGGGATGCAGCTCGTGGGCAGGAGATGGGGCAGCAGACTGACTCCTGCCCAGCTGTAGGGAACACTCTGGCAGTGGAAGGCAGGAGAATGCCAGCTGTTACAACACTTGTCACAGCTTTTCTTTTTATCATGGCCTTTCACACAAAGGGGCAGGGATTAACTGTGGACACAGCTACTCATCTCTCGAGCTTGGGAGGCCTCCAAGCAAAGTTATATTTGATCTTAGAGAACATGGAAATGTGGAGGAGATGCTGCCATCAGAAATTACTGTGGGGAATTGATGCACAGGACAGATGAACTGCCCATACCTACAGTCTTCAGTGCTTTCTTCAGGACAGCTGAAGACGATCAACAAAATATGAAACATTAGTATATTCTCCTTTTAACCCCTCTTTCAACATATGAGTTGATCCTATATTTAAGAGGTACTCTGCAATTCCTGCTTGACAAGTGAGCTGCTAATTTCTCAACAGCTTTTCTGTGACCATCCCCACTGTATTTCACGTTCTTCCTGAGCACTCATGCATTTGTTTTTAGGGGCGTTTCAAATACATAGGTATTACTACACCTTTTTTAAAGATAGGAAACTACAGCAGAGAAAAGTAAGGTCAAAGTTTTCAGTAATCCCAAGTGCCCACTTTGGAAACCCTAAGGCTTAACTCCTTCAAATGGCTAAGCAGCACACAGCACCACGTGACCCACAGCCCCTAAGCAACAATGACACTGAGCATTCCATGACACTAATACTATGGCAAGATGCTTACACTAAAAAATAAATGATCACAAGTTGATTCTCCTATTGTCATAGTGTAATTCCATGCCACTTATGGTTATGTCTATAGTATGAATATTAGTTATGCCATAAAAGAACTTGAGAGCACCACCTCATCTAGTTTAAAATAACTTCAAACTGGATGTACAACCAGATATTTAAACTTAAGTGAGTCCCCAAAACCACATGTAATTTACTTCAACTGGAAAGCCACTGGGCTCACATAAGAGAGAAAGTAAATACATAAAAGCTCGGGAACAGTCCATGAGTTTTGTTTTGAATATGGTCTTGGACATGATCTGACAGGATTATATAGCCATGGCCATGTAGCCTGCATGGCAGATGTAGAAATATATCCTAATTCTCCAGGGCAACTTAAACCCATTTTCTTCCTACAGGTGATGCATCTACTTTCCAGCCTTCTTAACCAGTCTGCTGTAGCCTGCTGCTTTTTATTCCTACTTTGCTGTCAACCCATTTGTGGTCTGATTGTGGTCTCAGTCTCATTTGCATCAAGCAGAAGTGACTCCTGTGACTACACAGGTGTGAGATCAGAAACCATCTCAATGTGCAAGAAAAGTGAGGTATCAGTTCCAAGGTAGTTACAAACATATTTTCACTGTATATGGAGCTGTGTTCAGGAACATTTTACATTTCTAAGGTGCTGCAGTTTTAATATGTTGGGCCAGCTTCAGTCAGTGTAAATTAAGCAGACGTTGTCTTCAAGGGATGATACTGGATAATTCTGGCTCATAAAACAAAGCAGTGGTGACTTACCTGATTTCTGTTTTCTCAGTGACTCTTCCCACGTATTACATCTTGGTGTTTTCCTAACAAATTATTGGACTGGCACTACAGTTTTGAGTAAGATTTGGCCTCTTCTGGCACCATTTCATTTCAATGTTGTGGGGCTGCCTGCTAATTTACACAGAAGAACTCACATTTCTCAGCAAGCTTGAGTTGCTTTCAAGTGGACCTGTCAGAGGACCTTTATTTTGCGAGAGCAAGTGAAGTTTTAAGGGAAAAAGCTATTTGCTTATTTGTTTGTTTCAGACCAGTTGAATGTTTTAGATTGAAAAACACCTCTTAGGTTTCATGGATTCATGGAAAGAACTAACCTAACCATACTTTACAGTCAATTGTCAAGCATTACCATGGTGCAAAAGAACAACTGTCCTGATTTATATGACCAGCAGGGCACATCCTAAAAGTTGTGTTAACCAATACCTGGGTGAACTACTATCTTTCAGCCAATTTTCTGTCATTTTAATGTTTGTGTTGTAAGATTTGCAGAACTTGAACATTGCAAGAAATTAATGAAACAATGAAAATATGGAAGGAGAAAGTATTATTCCTTGAAATAGAAAAGGTTGCAAGAGGGGAAGAAATTTAATTCAGAAAATGAACTTTTTAGAAACAGCTGAATCTGCAGTCAAGGCAAAGGTCTGATAAATATTGAGTAAATAAGTTCATAATGCCTGAAGAACAGTTCAACTTCAACCATATCATTGTCAGGAAAAACAAATACAAACTTGCCCCAAAGCAAAACAACATTAGAGAAATCAGGAAGAGGACAGATAGACAGACAGTAAGTTATGGACATAAAACTCTTTGTACCAAAACCAATTAACCCTAACCTAAGGCAAACCTTTTTCTTCTAGCCCTTCATTTAAAGGTTTTACAATTTATAGCCTGTGTTTCTCAGGGGAGGTCTTGCTCTGCTCTGATTTCACATTTCACAGCAGCACATGTGTAATCCTGCTGCAGCACAGAGCACATGATCCAGCTGATATGAGGAAATCCATTTTTCACAAGTTGGAAACACACTGGAAGTGAGATGTAACCAGAATTCAGTTCAACTACAACAGGCCATATGAAAATGTTTGCAGAAATGACACACTGTGGTGATAATCACCAGAAGTCTGTCAGCCCCATCCTGCATCTTATAGCCATGGAGGGGAAAAAACCCAAACAAATCCAGCCCACTACATTATTATTTGAAAGACAGCCAAATTTTTTAAGTGGATGTATAATTGCCATTAATACCAAGACTGGAAATTGCAATATGATAACCATTTCATTTACTAACTGTCTTCAAGTACCCAGAGAAATACATGCTTTAAAGTCCCCACAGGGCAGGAGTAAGTCACCACCTTCATAGAGAAATCCCCCCAGCTTGCATAAACGCGACTGTTTTAACGACCTTTTAAATTTGGTATGACCTCAAATCAAAAGCGAAATACACAAGTATGTAATCTGACTTCAGGATAGAGCTGCTCCAACAAAAGAGTTCAGAGAGGATGTACTTCACTACGCATTAATTACATAGTTATTTTTACAGCAAAGGGTTTTAGCAGGGAAAGAACTTATCTTCCGTCATGAATCCAGAAACGTATGTATATTTATGTATATATATGTTTACATATATACACACACAGAGCACGAACAAGAAGCACCAATAATATCATGAAAAAAACCCAAACAAACTGCTTTTGGAACAGTTTGATCCAGGCAACTTTACTTGTTGTATCCCAAAGCTACACTGTAAGCAGGTGGAAGTACAATTTTCAAGGCTATATATATTGTTCTCTTACATCAAAACCATAGAAACACCTGGGCTAAACAACTTTTGACTTCCCATTGTGAAAATAGCTTCTAAAATTATCCTGTTTCTTGGAAAGAAATACTGGTCCCGTGATGGACTGGAGTAAAACAAAGAGGGATACTGGTGCAAAGACACAAAGATTTTTATTTTATTGTATTACGCCTACCAAGTGCAGCTGTGCTTCTTATACATCAATACATGCTTACTTCTGAGTACACACTACACATCTTAAAAGTGACTAAAAACTCAGAAAAGAAACAACATATTTTTCTAGTGATCATCTAATTATCCGTTGAGTTTGAAACCCAGCTCATTTAAGGCAATAAAATGAAAAGCTAGTTTATAAACTTTCATGGTATAAACGACCAGCCCAACAGCAAGTCTAAGCTGTGACAAAAACCCCCCCTTGTTCTAGCACCAGATAATTCATGATTACGCCTTCTGGTTTAAGTTTAGATTTTAACAAGAACTTGAGCGAGAAGATGGCTTTTCTTCTCTCTCATTCTCCAGTGGAAGATATGGGTCTTAAAAATCCCTCATTACTCCTCAATTTGAAGAATTAGTCGTTTTTCTGTATATCAAAATAAACAAACCAAAACAAAACAACTCTTTAGATCTTCTGACATGGTTCATTATGTATGATTCACAAATATTTTTGTTAGCACTTCACTGAGAAGTGTGTCAAGTTAATAATTAGGTCACAATTGTTTTCAGGGCCATTTGTGAATAACAAACGTGGATCTAGCAAGCTTCTCAGGATCCCAAAGATCCCTGTTATGGGATGCTTGTGTGTCAATTTTTACCTGAAATCTCAACCTACGAGCAGCACAATGTAAATCATTCCCTTCTGGGAAGCAGTGATCTCTGCAAACGGATGCTGCTGAACAGAAAACAGGCTCAAAGCACTTGTGTTTGTTTGATCTTGTGCCTTAGAGAACATTTAAAAATTATTTTCATAAATTTATTTTTTGTAAATAATTTAGCACTTTTTAGTATCTGTTTCCCAACATAAGCAATTTAAATTACCGGAACATCACATAGATTAAAGAACTGCTTATCATGTAAAGAATCCATACCAATAATAAATTTTTGTGGAAAGAGTAGACAGTATTAAGATTACATTTAATATGTATGAGGACACTGTTTGTCACCTAGAGCCCATAAAGACATCCCTCTTTTTATGGTAATATCACCATCATACACTTTTTAATGTAGAACAGGAACCATCAGGGTCTTGCTTTCGATGCTTAAATAACTTTATTAGCTGACTCCCTCCCTTGTTCATGAGGAATTATGTAAAACCATATTATGTTCATGTGTCTATGTTCCCACAGTGCATTCTGGGCCCAAATAACTCTTCTATGCACTTTTGCAGAAAACAAACTTGGAAGGGCTCTACAAGTTTACCCAATCTGTCCTCCTGCCTAACTAAGGGTCAGTTTTGGTCTCAGTTGCTGACTTTAAAAACCTCCAAGGACAATGTAACAGCATTTTGGAAGCATGTCCATACTAATATTTGTGCTTCAATAAACCTAGTTTAGAAGCTGTTTTTAAATGTGTGAGAAATGTCTTAATTTCAGAGATGAATGTCTGAAAGTGTTCCCATTTAATGGACTCATCTTCAGTTTGTTCAGTGAGTTACCTGATTCTAAGTATTTTTTTGAAAATAAAGGGAGCAACATCTACTGGACACGAACTCTGAAAAATGAGATTACTCTTCTTCCTCTCCCCAGCCTCTGCGTAAGACAGGTGCTACCTAAGGCAAACACACTGATCAGCTCTTAATGGATTTCAGGTAAGATCCTCAATATTTGTGCTCTGTGCAAGGGAATACAGACCTTGACAGATGGTTTTCTTGCCTGCCTACAAACACCACTAGAATTGTCTAAACAACCTACAAAGATCCAGATTCTAGTCCCAAACTAAAATTACACATGACAATGTTATATCCCAGGCATTCTGGGACTTCCCAAACTATTACTACATCAGAGGAAACAGAAAATCTCTGCCAAAACCTCATAGAGAGTGAGCTCAGAAGGGCTTATTCAGGTCAACTGTTTCAAAACAGAGCAAGAACCTATTTTACACAAGCCTTCAGGGAGCTGGATACTCCACAGTATCCAACCTCTCTGGGTAGTCCATTGTGGTACTTGACTACATTTGTTCCATACCTGGCCGCTACACAGATTGTTTGCTGCTGTTGTGCTGTGCTGAAATCCAGCATAGATCAGCTCAGCTTTGCCATTTCATATTTCTGATTTAAAACTTGTGTTTATGTACTTCACCCATTAACTGGAAGCTATGCTGTAGCTGGAACTATAAATAACCAGTATACTAGAAATAGGAAGAAATGGAGTTGTAAAAAGGGCATAGAAACAGTGCCGAAATAAAGTAAGTTGGTAGAAAATAATATAGGAAATCTCATTAACACATTGTGGAACAACCTTGTAAGTTAACAAAGACAGATATTTAAAGCATGTTTAATTGACATGCAGTTTTTCAGTATATACCAAGGAAAAGTTTATAGTATAAAAGTACTGACAACTGGAAGTTATCTACAGAATTTTATAAGAAAGTACTTGCAGATGGAAATGTAAATTACATTTCAGACAAAACAGCCAGTGCAATAAAAGTGGCTTTTAATAAAACATGAGTGCAGTTGGGTTTTGCCAGTTTCAGAAAAAAACATAATTATTCTTTTTCTAGCTAATATGTATCACTGAACAACTGCACTTTGCTATTGTACATTCTAATTATTTTGATTAGTTATATTTTTTGTTTTAAAAATGTTTTATTAATTAGATTCTTTTGAAATCAAGACATATGTTTCTTTCAGCTACACATTATGACCTAAAAGTATCAAGACTTTGCAGAATTGCTCTTACACATCATTGGAGGGAAGATTAAAACAAATCAGAGAGCTCACTTCTTAAAACATCCAAAACGTCACTAATGACTGCACAACAGCAAAAGCACCAGTTGTCAAATAATATTTAATTAAGCTTATTTTGGAAAACAAAACTAACTTGAATCTTGACTGGAAGAGGTGTCAGATGGAGTACTAATTTTCAGATAAAACAAACCATTCCAACTTTTGCAGACAAACCCTGAACAGATGTCACGTATACATCCCACCTCTGTGCTTGGAAATGTGAACAAGTTACAAGAAAAAACTGTGGAGAGCCTACAGTTCACTCTTACTACCATATCACAGAGAAAAATCATGTATTCACACACTTCAAGTCAGTAAATAACACGAAGGCACTGGAATTATTTGAGCATTCAACATGGATGCATTCTTAGTAAAAAGATTAAAAAGGTCACTTGTTCTCTGTCATGATTAGCAATGTAATACCAACTCTCAGAGGAAACAGTTTCTCAGTCTACAAGAAGTCAGCTTGAAGAAATAAATGTGATACTGAATTTGAGAAAGACTAAAAACCTGGCAAATAAATTGCTGATGGATATGTCCAATATTTGACTGTTTCAGTTCAAAGGTACTTTAGGGAAGTTGAGGAATTCTGAATACTGGGGTTTTTTTGATACACTGACATCAAACAGTGAATTCAAAGTGAAGCACAGTTCTCCCAGAAAGAGGAGCACTAGATACAGCAGTCAAGCAGATCAAATGTCATCCTTAAGTATTTTTAAGGGTACAAGTTGATAACAACAACAACAAAAAAATCTTCTCAATTTCTATGTCTGTATTCAAGCAAAAATTGTATCAAAACTTGCTTTGAATTGATTGAAAGTGACATTGGAAATAACAAGTAAAGGTAAGGTAGGATCAAGGTGAGAAGAAAGGCTCACCTGTGAAAAAAGCCTCTTGCAGATTTGTCTACTAGAGCAAGAAATAAAGATCACGCACTGAATTCTTCTTGAGTGATGACAGTAATAATGTAAATATCAGTACAGCTGCAAGAAGTGACTGTCACCAAATTTTGAAGGCAATAATATGTATTTTTATTCAATATAAAAAATGTAAGCTGTCTGTTTTTAAACATGGTGATGTTGATCCACCAAAGCTGAGTGTAGATCTTGCCATGAACTTCCAACATAAAAGTGGGTTTTCAGGAAATGTGTAATATTATATATCAAATACAAAGGATAATGTGATGATGCCCGTAGGAACAGTGTTGAAGAGAAAAGGATTCTGAAGTTGAAATTTTGAAAATTTTAATGAGTCTCCTTTTTTGTCTATTGGTTTGAAAGCCTTTCTTGCCTGGTCTGTTCACCCCATTTGAGGCAGAATGCCCTCATCTTTGAGAATCAGCTCTCAGTAAAGTTGAAAAGTAAAGCTGAAATTTACTGAAAAACTTGGATGGCTGAAAATGAATCTATTACTGCATCTGCTGCTTCACATTTTGGTTTACTTTGTTTTATGTCAAAATACTTAAGTGACACCTGTTTACCTGAGAAAATATTCCAAACTTCCACTATTAACAGTCATAACTGCTACGACCGAAACTTCCACAAGCCCAAACTCGCAGGATCCGAATCTTTAGGTTAATGATGTTTCACTGCAGTGAATTAAACAAAGAAAGCCATGAAACAAACAGGAAGGTTACAGCCAGAACACTACATTATGAAATAATATTCTGACGCAATATTGTAGATTTTGTTTTACAGACGGAAATAAACAAAAGAAAAAAATGGTCACGGGAGTAACTTATTCATGGTCTTTTATCATCACACAGTTTGCTGAATTAAAATTGTTCAGCATTGTCAGAAGACAATCTAAAGACACACCAAATTCTCCCCACCTCTCAAAGAAGATGTGGAGTTTGGCTTTGATTTTATTATGATAGAGAAAAAGATTATTCTATTTAAAATTAAAGATTTTGTTTCATTTAAATCTGTCTAGCACTTCCCAGGCACACTCACTACACAAGGAAAAGTTAAACATGGTTCAACAAGAAAGGGAAAAAAATGCACAAAGATGCCTCCATTGCCACAGCCTTGCCCACAAATTTGGGATAGTTCCCAGTCTGTACTGGCAAAGCCATCAAATCAGAACCCCGTTACAGCTACAGTGACTGAGCTGCAGGGAGGACTCATCACACCCTTCCCTCAGTCATTGCACTGTCTGTGCATTAAGCACAGGACTGCTCTTCACGGGGTATAGTGGGAGGTAAATTGTTTTCATCATTATGTTACAGCAACATAGGAAGTAAAGCTCTGCAAAGCAGCTTTGACTTAGAGGAGAATTAAGACATTAGAGTAAATCTGTTCCTATGACTTATATTTACGTAAATGTATGGTTTTGTTTAAGCCATGTAAAGAAGACTTGTTCATACACATGACAAAATCCTGCAGCTTGTTCTGTGAAAGTTTCTGTCTGGTTTTTTTTATGCCAAGACTACTTTTATATGTGCACACTCAGGGTAAAAGTGTGCACATATTATATGCTAGAAGCAAGTAAAGAGCATTCTGCAAAACAGAAATCTTGCCAGCTAACTAATAATCAAGTTATAATCTCTCTGAACATCCTATTTTTTTTAATGAAAGTAGATATCCAAGTATAGCTCTTTATTAAAACCCCAGTTTCCACCTACAATATGGTGATGTCCTTGGTTATACAGCCACAACCAGGTCCTTAGCTGTAAAATACAAATGGAAACCCTAATATAGATGTTATAAACTAATCCAGGTAGGTTTTGGATTAAGGCTCAAATAGACTTTGACACACAAAATACATGAATAATTATTTTACAATACTATAATGTTGTAACCACAAACAAAAACCCAAGACAAACCAACCCTAAGCATCTGCTAAAACTGGGTCTGGTCTCTTCTATAGGAATGTTTGATTAGCCTTTTCACCTGACTGAATTTATAATCCTAATACTTTTGGAGGTTTAAGGCATTAATAGAACAATTTGTTATTGTTATTTCTGCTTTACTCCTTGAACAGAGCATAATATCTGTATTAATATAAATTCGAGCAACATGAGATGCATGGGGTGTTTTTACCAATGAATTAATTTTCATCAGTAGGCCATGCTGGCATAATACTATATGACTGAAAAAGAGGTGGAAGTTTGTGCATAAGCCCTTTATTAGTAATTAACTTTAAACTACACTTAATTAAAAAAGGAATATTTACCCAATAACATTTTAAAAAGTTTTTCTTTTTCTGTCAATAGACAAAATTTCTTGATTTTTAAAGTATATTTATTTTAAAAAATAGCCATTTGCCTACCACTGGCTCTCCTGATCTATGCCATATTTTCAAGAAGTTATTGTTTTCCAGTGAAGGAAAAATGGCAATTTATTAACACTGCTTCATGAAAATACAGGCTGCTTTTTTAAGGGAACAAAATTATTAACATGAACTCATAATAAATGACTACTCGAACTCATTGTGAATAAACCCACAGTTAGTTACTTGAATATCTTGACCCAAGACACAAACCATTTAAAAAGCTATGCTTATTTCCAGCTGACTGTGATTCTGTCTGAAAAGAGCTCCCACAACAAGCAAGGCTGAAACGAAAGCATCCTACAATCAGGAGTTCTAAAATATGACATGTGCTATGTCTTATTTGCTCTAGAAAATTGTGTAATCTTAAGAATACAGTTTGCTTTTAAGTGAAAATCATATAATAAAATCTCATTTCCCTGTGTGACTTGCGATTTATTTTTTTTCAATCTAAAATGTAAACTGGTTCAGGTTAGGATATGTTTTTAGTCACTCAGAAAAACACCACGTACCTCTCACTTCTCTTTCTTTCTATGCAACAAATTCATCTCACTTTTACATTTACCTTATCCAGTGAGCCTAAGCAGCTTCTAAAAATAATGGAAAATGCCCTATATCAAAAGTAAACAAATTTCAGAATTTGAAGTCCATTCAAATGGCATTTGTAGAACACACATGCATTAAGAGAGAGATGATTAAAGAAAGCAGTAGAACTGAATTTGGTTTTGCAGGTTTCTGTTTACCACCAAGACTCCAGACTTTTTAGTTTTCCTAACTTCCTCATCAACAGTTCATGTCGTGAACCTGTCCCCTGGAAAAAAAAGAGGGAATTATTGTGAAGCCCATTATACCCTCCCATTTCCTCTCCTCCGGCAGGCTATCGTGTGGCACTGTTAAAGTTTAGCACCACGTCTCTGTGTTTTTGCTCGGTGCACAAAGCAGTGTCTCAGAGACCGTTCATTCTCATGAAAGAAGAATGGTAAAATTACCAGCTGAGAGCTTCACCTTTGCAGTTTTCACCACTGGCCAAACACTTCAGCCTACCACCTCCTCAGCATGGGCATTTCCCAGCTTCCCTGCAAACCATGGCACTGGGACGGTTTTGCTGCACTGCTTTCTGCTTAGGTAATTCAGTCACCAGGTTGGGCACTTGCAAAATTGAAGAATAGTTGTGTTTGCACTCACACTTCAAGAAGATATCAAAAACTCAAGTGAAACTTGCCAGAGGCAGTTTTTGGGATTAGTTTTCAGAATCACCTGTCTATCACAAACTGCATGCTAATAATGAGCTTTGAAGACCAAGCTGCTCTAAGTTCTTAAAATGGTTTCCCACAGTGAAGAATCAGAAAGGCAGGTGTAGTGTAAAAATTTGCCATAAATCCATTTGAATGAACATTAGGTTTTATACGGGCCAATGTGCCCTCCAAATCTGTGCCTGGGAAATTCTACCACCTCACCTGTCAGGTCAAGAGAGAGTTTTCCCAATGCTATATTGGGCCAACGTCTCAGTCTGTTCTGAGCTTGCATCTGCCTGAAGGCAGAAAACAGTAACTTCTCTGTCTCTGAGGTTTGGTCCCTGGCACTTAGTTCTCACATGATCCAAAACCCCTCGCCTGAAATGGAAAGTTTTAGGTCACCTGATCAGTTTTCAGGTGATTTAGAATACTGTACCAAACACCAGGTGAGTCCAGGTATGGTTTTCTAATTTGAGAGGTGAATGCACTGGTAAATTTCCATCAGGAAAGGAGATGTTCTCTGATTGCTCAAATGAAATAATTAATTTTTCAAGAGAAAATCAAACTTAGAAGTAAAAAAGTAGAGGTGTGCGGGAAGCAGGAAAGCACCTGGGTTTCTGCTTTGTTAGATGTTTGCTGTGGAAACAATCTGCTCAATTTTAACGAGAGTTGACATCACCAAGAAAATTCCCTGCCATCATTTCACAACTAGCTTTTCTTTGTTGATTTTTTTTTTTAGTTTGTTTTAAATACTGAGTTACCATTTTTATGGTTCTAAGGTTCTAAGTAATTACAAAGGTAGTAGGAATATCCTCAAAGTGGGAATACTGAGAAGCTGTAATTGGGCTGTGGAGACACCCTACTATCTATGATGCCTTTTTTTTTATTTTTAAATTTCTGAATGGCAATTTTCAGCACTGTTGAATGCCAGCCAAAAATTCAAGGTGGTATAAAACATTTAAAAAACATTACTTTTTAACAATGCTGAGAAACTGAATGGCACCATTTTAATAGCCCTATGTCATAAAGACTATTTTTATTTAGGAAAATCTATTTTAATTTAAATATCATAAGCCCATGAGCTATAACAAACAATATTTTTTTTCCATATGCTTGGAATTATTGCAAAGAAAACCTTCTCCTCCTCCCCCCTCCTTTAGAAGTCTGAATATACATGTGTGTTTATGAGTGTGTGTCTGTTTACAGTGATGGAAGGAAACCACTAAACTCCATTAGTTAATGTAATGGCAAAATACCAAAAAGGAGGTCTTCCCTTGGGGTTGGCTTTTTATCCCATATCTTTCACTAGTCCATTTTCCACATAATCCCCTTCTTGCAGCAGTTCTCCACAGCAAGCTGCTAGTGGTAACTGCCTTCAACCCAGATGATGTGGAAAGTTGCTATAATTCCTTTCATGTGCTCTTTTCCTGAATTATGCACCACGTAGTTTGAAGGAAAGTTCCCTTTACCAGGTGCTAAGAAATGGAAATGTGTGTGAGCACTTACCTGCTGGGTACTGGAAGGAGAATTAAAGGCTCCCTTCTAAGTCTTTGAGTAGCATCACTAAGAATGGATTTTGAAGACCAGATTTCTTCTGCACCTTTTCTAGTGCAGGACACCAATGAAACAAGTGTATCTGTGGGGTTCCTCTTAGGTTTTTGAAAATTTCATTTAATTATTTATGGAAGTCTGCAAACAGCTTTCAATAATGAATTTGGCATTTAATTTCTTTTGTTTTAATATAGCATTTAGAAGTTTGAGGGATGATTTAATAGTTACTTAAGGTATTCATAATCATGACTATACAGATCTGAGACTTTACGAGACTTCAGTGTTACACTGCAGATGGCAAACACTGCTCACATTGGACTGTGCTGTGAGATGTGAAGCATCACAGTAGAGGAAATAGGATTTTAAAAAAATTAAGGCTCTTCCATAGCCACTAAACATAAAGCAAATCCGTTATATGCTCACCAACACTTTACTGGAAGAAAACAGAAAGCCACCCTATACACTTAAGATGGAATTTCCTTTTTTGAAGGGGTTTTACAAATAAATTAGTCTGGCCTTTGAACTAGTAAGAATTATATATGCAACTAAACTCATCACACAATTTAGAGAAGTCTGAGAGAACACTGTGTAATTTACATTAAAGCAAACTAAATGTTTATTAAACCAGTAACAAACCCCAACATAATTAGTCATCTGTTATTTCAGAGAATTCCACTAAAAAATCACATCTACTTCTGTGTTCAGAGTTGGGATATAGTCTAAACCAAGATCTTTATACTAGCAAAATTACCTTTTCAGTAAAAAACAGACAAAACCAAAAAAAACCCACAATAAACCCCACAAGCTTTATATTCCTAATTCACTTTGCTTCACAGTGGTACAGTGAAGAAGAAGGGAAATAAAGCAAAATCCTTAGGCAAGAATCTATTTTATCTGCTCTTAAAATTGTCAGACTCCTACTTAAAGTAGGAAGCTTTTGGGAAGGAAGGTATTTAAAAGAGTGAAGGCCTCTTATCATCCTTATCACCAACTCAATCCGTGGCTTGGAGCAGCTAATGAAAATCTCTTTTTCTACAAAATGTAAATATGTATGTGGCTCATTGGTGGCTCCTATGGACTAGAACTATGCACCTGCAGTGCAAAATTTCCTCTCCAACACATTCCTGGTACAATTGTCACAAGCAGGGGATAAGCCCCCGGTGTGTCACAGTGCTGGGCTGTACCAGCTCTATGGCTGTGGCAGCAGAGGAACCCCAAATTCCCAGCAGCAGCTGAGGCTCACAGCCCAAGCAGACCATCATCATCTAATACGCCAAACTCAGCATAACTTGGTACAACCCTTGTCTGGTAAAAGGATATCTTCCTAATCTCTCTGTATCCAGTCTGGTATTGTTTACATGAAACTCTTCAGAACTATTATTAAACACAAACTAAAGCTGCTCTTCTAAACCAAACATCTTTGGACTTCAGTCAGTCCCCCTCAAACAAATAAGCTGTTTTGAAAATTATTTCCAGGGCGATGCCTGTTGCCATAGAGATGACATTAAGTGAAAAGGACAAAAAATATAGAGGGTGATAAACTGCATGGTTGGATGACACACTTGACTTCCAAGTCTGTGTTCAAATGAGGCATACACGCCAAGAATTTTTATGAAAGACAAAATTAAAATGTATCACTATCAAGCTGTAACTGACAAGGTATTGTGTGGTGGCTGTTAACATAATGCTCCATATATTTATTGTTTGTCATTTTTCTGGCCCTGATAAAGGTCTTTTAGAGCTGTAAATCATACCATTAAATCTGCCACTAGAAACAGAGGCTGTTTCAAGAATGAAAAGATGGAACTGAATCACTACTTACAGGTTTCTGCTTCATGACAGACCTTAACTATCACATCAGAGATGACATTTATTCTTTGAATTTGGCACATTTTCAAATGTCACACTGTTGGCTTATGACCTAACTTGAGAAAAAATTCTCTTGAAGAGTGGCTGTTTACCATGGTGATTGTATTGTACAGACACAATATACAGTGAAGTAAATACAGCTTAGGACAACATGAAGTTATTCACAGGTCTAAACACATTGATTCACTCACAACATCTGTTTACAAAATTAGCCTTCGCTCCACATTCTGTTTATGAAGGGTCTACAATATTAGTGTGACGATCTTCATCAGTATTAGTTGCAATAAAATGCAGTGGGCTTAGGTTCCCCCATGAATACTTCGGTCAACACCTTCCAAACATGGGCTTAGAGACACCTAAAACTGTCAACTGACAGAAATAACACAAAACTATACAAGTCTTGATAAAGATCTGAGGGGAAAATGTTATGTGTGGCGCACAGTGGAGAACACCTTCTTAGTGCTCTCACTTTGGAAACTGTTTTACTAATCCAGATCACTACAAAGATCATAATCCATATCACCCAGGCACAACATCCTGCCTCAACACTGGCCTGTACCTAATGACAGAAGGAAAAAAACCCAAACTAACAACAACAGCAAACTGTCTAAAACAAGAAAAGTACAACATGATCTTGAAGATGAAAGGTAAACACTGTACAGATTCTTAGAACCTGTCAGGATAACTTTTAAACCACACATCAGAAACTGGGATTAAACAAAGAGGCTATCTACAGCATCAGTCCTTTAAGTGGCAGTTTTAGTCTATACAGGACTTCAGTTAAATTAACAACTGAAATAATACTGGACTTCACACAACTGTATTTGGTAGAAGGTACGCCAGAAGAAGGTAGGCCTGCAGAATACCCAGAAAACTTCAAGTCCCTGTTATAAGCAATGGCATTGAAAAGATGGCTACATTTACAGCCAGCCAACCAACCAAAGGAGATAATTTGGCAGACAGGAGACAGCTAAGAGTCCTCTTGCACATCAGAAAGATGTTATTCATCTTGTACCCACACAAAACAGCACCTCTTAAAATGCATATATTTTCAAAATTCTTATTAAGATTGCAGTTGTTTTCACTCTGTCCCATTAAAGTCTTAGCATCCATTTCTGAGAGAAAAGTACGTGATATAAATACAATGCAGAGAGCAAGACCACAGAGAAGCAGAAGTCAAAGATGAAGCACAGTATGAAACAAAATATATAATCAATTAATGCAATTCTGTAGTTTATTCTAAGAGCACCACAGAAAGTTACTACTAAGATCCCAGTTTGAATCCTGCTGAAAAGAATATTGGTAATTAACCCAATGTCTGTTATGCACCGCTTAAGGGATGCCTTTGATATTGTGGATTCTGCCAAAACACTGTAGGGGCGGTAAGAAGGGCTGCAGGCATAATGGGACAGGCAGCTGTGTGCTTAGGAATCAGAAACTTTCTGAACATCTGACTATAACTAGGTACCCTTTATGGCCTACTTTTATTAATGAAACTTTATAAATTTTTTATTGGATTTGTCAGTTCAAATTAAACGAATAAACAGCCTGTTGCAGCATGAACCCACCTGATTTTATCCCTCTTGTGAATCAGTGACCTTCCGTGAATAAGCAGAAGGTTAAGAAGGTGCAGGTTACATAACTTAGAGCAGCTCAGGTTCATTTGTTTGCACACAAAATTGAATGTTCATATTTCATTCAAAATTCTCTTTAGAGAAAACAATTTTCTTCACAGTACAACATTCAATAGTTTTCGGTGGATTGCTGAAATACAATCACTCGATCACCTGCATTTCTTTTACTTTCCCAGGCTATTAGAAAAGATCTTTTTTTTCTGTTAGTCCTTAAAATTCTTCTGGAATATAATCCTAGAGTCAGCTTAAGTGTAATTAATACTAATGTTTTATTTTAAACACAAGCAACAAGGGGAAAACATGGCTATTAAACCATTTCTGCTGCTGTTTGTACGCATGAGATCTTTTTCCAAGAATTTTTTTCCTGTTTTAGCACAGGAAAGGCATTACCTTTTATTTCAAAATTAAAATATATCTGAGAGCTGTGCATAGCAAAGGGTGGAGGGAAATGTTACTAAAAATACAACTAAAATCTCTGAGAAAAATCTAATTTACATGGAAGATGAGACAATTTAATGACAAATGTGCCTAAAGAAAGGTGCACTGTAACAACTGTATCTCAGCAGTGCTACATAAGTACCATGATGGTTTTGCAATGCCCTTATCTAACCATTTATTCTAAATGGTATTATAATGCTTATTCTTGAAAACCAGTAGGTGCTTCATGGTACTTTATCACTAAAACTAAAGAAAGGGACTGAACTAGTCAAAAGTAAAATCTCTTACAAACACAAAGTTTAGAGAGAAAAATCTGCAGCTTTTAGTGAATGGAGCTGCCCTCACTCAGGTGTCACGGGTGACACTGGTGCTACACTCTGCCACCTCCATACATTTAAAAAGGTGACATTCCTTAAAGCCACACTGAGCCATTTTAATGTAAGTCACACACGCATTTACTTTAAGATGATTATCGGTAATCAATGTAAAAAAAGGAAACCCCCAAAATTCTCACTGGAGTAGTCCTGGCCTAGATGTGTCATCCAACTATTTCATCAACAAAATATCTTCCTGGATAGAAGACATCAGCAAGAGAGAGAATCCACATATTTATTTAATGTTTTAAGACAAATGGTAGTGTGCACGAAATTCAGTTTTCAAAAAATCTTGGCCAGACATCTTATGTGCATTCTGAGTTCCACTTAAACTCTCATCTTGAAATAAATTACTGCAAATGAAATTTATTTTAACTAAACTTTTAAACAACATATAAAAGTAATCATAATTAAAACTGTAAATAAGCTTCCTTTGCTGTAGATCTCAAAGGGGCCAGTAATTCTCAAACAGCTTCTGAAATCTCACCTCTTTTGTAGTCTAATTGGTTACATCAGTAAACTGCTGGGTGAGTGCTTTAAAAGGATGCAGAACAGGAATAGAAATACAGCTTTATGGGAAGTGAGGTGTGAGGCCATTAAATGCATTCACAACATCAGAATGTTTTTAATCCTACTGACCAATTAAGTAAAAGGCATCTTGGAGCAAGTAAATATAATGTTAGAGCAAGTAAATATAACAGCCCTGTTGCTGGCTGTAATAACAACATGGTCAGTGAGATAAAATGTATACATTAATTGTTAACTAACTTGATGAAAATATTTCTTTAGTGACAAAGTCTTGAATGCTTCTCCAAGTCACATTAAAATAAAGAAGGAGCAGACAAGTCCAAAACTGAGCAATCTGAAAAATAATTTTTAAAATCCCAGTCAAGCCA
This sequence comes from Oxyruncus cristatus, assembly GCA_013399855.1. Classification (NCBI taxonomy): domain Eukaryota; kingdom Metazoa; phylum Chordata; class Aves; order Passeriformes; family Cotingidae; genus Oxyruncus; species Oxyruncus cristatus. The sequence goes on from VXAY01000038.1 coordinate 467,174, forward strand.
AATTAGTAGATTTATTTCAAGGAAAACTACATTGTTGACTTTACTGCCTATTTATGACCAACACGATTCTCTACTTCAGATACCACATGACCCTCTTTCCTACTAAAACTATAAATTACACTAACTTAGACTCTATATTTAAAACCCAGAAATTCCAGACCTCGCCTACAATTGATGCCATGCACTCTGTCTATCAAAAGCATTGTAACCACATTTAACTTGGTTGAAATACCTACCTTGTTTATGCCTACTTTAAAGAGCATTTCTTGCCACTAATTAAACTTCCTACAGTATTTCTAAGTTCCTAATTTAACTATGTGGATTAATTAGATCTCAGCTCTACTCCCAAATTCCTTTAATACCACTTCCTCTCCCTTCAGTTGCTCCACATGGATGGGGAGAGAATTTGTACTTCTCTTTGTACAGCAGTCTGAGATCCATTAAAAGAAAACACTAGGTAAGAGCTGCTTATATTCAGAAACAAAATTCAGCTTCAGTGATTAAATAAAATACTTCATAAGTAAGGTTAAGACATTTGTGGTAGCTCTAGAAATCAGAAACAGCACAACAGCACATTTGGGATATGTAAACATCAAATTCAGAGTATAAATGAAGCATAACAAGCTTCCAAGGATGCTTATGGAACAGAGACTAGGCCTAGTTTACATAATATCAACTGCCTAGCTAGTTTGTTTTTCAGATGAGACTTGACTCAGGAATTTTTACTAAACAAACAGCAAGGGATTCCCTTCAGAGATTAACTATGAAATGATTTGGTTTCCATTGTTCAATTATCTAAATACTGTGTTATTACTGTGCTATTGATTGTCATGAGGCATATTTGGATAAACCTGAGACGGATCAATGTCAAACACCAAGCGTGACAGCTCCAGACTTCGTGATGCTAATCTGACACAATCAAAAAATTTAACTTTAAACTTTTAACCTCACAACCCCAGTAGCCGTAGTGTTCTAGCTCTGCTATTCTACAGTTATTTGTATAACAGAACAAATATTTATTGTCCCAGGTATATGTGGAACATATACTGGTGACTTACAGCCCTGAAGTAGAAATTGATCACAGATGCTCTTCTAGTTTTCAGTTATTAATACAGGTCATCTTAATAATGAAAAACATTCATTTGAATTCAAACATGAGCTGCAAGTATATGGCTTCTAGGGTTTGGGCGCTTAAACAAAACATTTCTCCAAAACTGAAAGACTAGTCCCTGATTAATTCGTGTTGAACATTAATGTTGCCTGGGTATAAGGAACATATTAAACTCTTTATCAGAAAGACATGGAGCAGTGGAGAAATGTAGGAAAACATGAAAGAAAACAGAACAAAAAAAAAAAGCTAATTAATTACTTTTCATTATCATATTTTGTTGGTGTTTTCACTGCTTACATTATAGCTTATTAAAGGTTTGTTACTTTTGAGCTGCTCCTAGCTTGTGCTTTGAGGGACAATATGACAATTAGTCCAAACTAGCCCAAAAGAATAGCCTAAAGCAGCAGAACAACAGACTGTTGTAGCAGCCTTCCTCTTTTTAGTATTTTTTTAAAACACTGATGGTTGTAGAATATTGAGCAGATACCACCTCTGGTTTTAGTCAGTATAAACCCAGCTTGAAATAGGATATGCACTAGGCCAAAATAAGTAACTTATTTTACAGTTTAAATGACACACAGCTGTCCTAATTCTCATATGAGTGATTTCTAACAACACAGTCATGATCTGAACTGATGATCAGGAATGAGAAGTATAATGAAGTACAGGAAGTAATGTATAAAATGAAGACGTTGTAAGATCCGCTATCCATTTAAAAATACGAAAAATTTCAAGTTCTGAAAATATTCCCATGAACATCTAATGAAACTATTTCCTTCATAAAAACCTTTCAGAATTTGTAGTATAGATGCAACCGTAAACAAACTACCTGAGATAATTATTTTTTTCACTTTTAAAAAAACAAATTAACGCAAATTTTAAAGTTATAACAATGAAAGAAGTGCTTATTATTTCCCTGTTCAGTTTCCTTTATAAAAAGACCAGTTTGGTCTGAAAATTATTTTATGTGTAGTACAGAAATTTACATTTTCTCAGATCATTAATGGTCTTGTAGGTGGTCTGCAATAAATTCCCAAATAACTCTCAGGAATCTGAAAGTCAAGGAACATGCTTCTCAATTTTATAAATATTTGAAATTTTCAGTATATTTTGGAAAAATATACCTGTAGCCTAATGTGAGCCAAAGGGCAGGCAAACCACTATAAATACCTCTGTCCTTGTTATTCAAGGGCTAGATAACATGAAAAAAGGGATGGCAACTGACAGAAAATAGTGTTTCTAGGTTTGCATCACAGCATTACATCAACTCTCAGAGATTCACAAGAGCAGTGAAAGATCATGAACATATACCAGCCTAAGCCAGGCAGGTATTTAAAAGGAAACACTCACAAAGCACACATCATGACGTACAAAGAAAAAAAATATGGAGGATGCCTAGAAACCAAAATTGAAAATATTCTGTGTGAGAGCTTTGAAAGCAACATTCTCTTCGTTTATGATACCTTTGACTCCTTAAAACTAATGGAAGCAATTTGCCATGACTTACAGAATTCTAGGTAGAAACCTACATGTATTACTCATCTGTAAAAACTGGTTTCTTTGCCATGGCCATTTCATGCATACATACAAAAAGAACACACGTATGTAACTATATATATGTAACTATATACATACATCTGAGGATGGAAGCACTTACTTGAAGACTATATATTAATATATGTATATATTAGTTTGTCTTAGTTCACATTACCTGATGTAAAATGAAATGCTGTGGTCAGAACATTGTTATTTTAAATTTTTTATTTTATTTATTATTTGGATAGATTTCACCATATTTGAATCCTACAAGAGAAAGCATTATGGCCATGTATGAAGACAGTACAAATTTAGGATCCTCTAAAGCTCATGATTGAAGAATTGCAATTTTGTTTTTTTTAGAACACATTGCAATACTTTGAAATGTTTTGTGGGACTAAATACCAAAATATTGTAATAAATACTGCAGAAATGTTTTTAAAGTACGATCACAAACTGTACTCACTGCCTGCTTAGTTATGCTTAGATTCAGCTACACATCTCTTGCCATCAATAGGGACAGTTTTCTTCGGAGGAGAGAAAAAATTATATATTTGAAGGAAAAGTACTGGACCACCACTAGCTTTTGAACTGTAAAGGTCTTTAACATTACTCTTTAATGGTCCTGGTGGCCAAAGCCTGCTGGAGACTGGAACTTCCAGGTCCACACTCTGTCTCATATCAAACACAGATAAGTGGTCCCCTGTAATTTTTATGACGACGGTGTCAAAAGCCTTCCATTCAAATCGCAATAAATATTGTAATGAAGTCTGGAAGCAAAGCCATTTGTACTTGCTTGGGGCTGAGAATTAAGATGGCCTGTTTCCAGTTAGACAGTCATTAGAAAGATCTGACGTCCACGCTAAATGGTTTCCTGTTCTGAGTACTCAAAACTAGTTTTAGTAAAATTGACTTCCTGAACATTTTATTATATCTTCACCAATATATGAATTTGAATTTTACACTTTTTTTTTTCCCTCTTTTAATCATGGGTTCTTCACAGACTGTTCCCACAGTAGGTATCCTTACTTCAAATGAATTAAGAGTCACATCCTGCAGGTCTCTATACTCATATATTACTCTACTTGCAGTCTGTCTACAAACAAAAGCTATCATAAATGATAGAATGCAAAAGGTTTTAGCAAGACAGATGAGCTTGTCTGGAAGTCTACAGGAAAATAAAGGCCGAATGGGTCTGGTCATGAAAGTAGAATTTTAACTATGCTTGGGCCAAATATAAGTAAATGGGCATTAATACACAAAAGTATTTGCCTGCTTGGAAATGCTACATTTCTTTTTTGAAAGTCTGTCCTGAAAGTTTCTTTAAGCATCCTTTATAAGACTGAAGCACCTAATACATCGTGTACGGAAACAAGAATTTCTTCATCTAAAAGGAACTTCCAGCTGAAGGAAATATCTGCTTAAAAATGTCAATAGCTTTTATGATATTGCTTGCATGAATACAAATTCCTAAATAAAATAATCAAGTAGAAAGTTTATGTTGGGTTTATATGTCAGCAACAGGCATCTTTTCTTGCTGTTATAAATCAAGGGCAATCAATGTTATAGTATTGTCATTAATAAAATATGAGTCAATAGGCACAAACTTTTAATATAAGCCTAATAATGAGTGTCTCTTTTCATGAAACTAAAAATATTGAAAATGTTGACATTGGAGATGTGCCCTTGAACCAAAAGCCAAGTATAAGTCAATAATCTATTATGATTTTCATTTTGCAGAAGTAGTGCCATTATTTCAAAAGGTCTCAAAAATCAATTTAGCATTTTGTATATCTGTGTAATAATGACATCCTAATTAAAAATCCCAATCTGAATAGCACAAAGGATAATGCTTAATCTCTAATCAATGAGCACTGAGAGAAGAAGCTATAGGTGCAATAACCTTTCTTAATGAGGTTTACTGTTTTTTCACAGATTACATATTCCTTCATATTTCTGATAACCGCTCTAACACTCTGGGAAAGCGTCCAGGCATTTTCCAACTAAAATCTGTAAATATGACTACGAGCTATTTAGAGAAAAATCACACAGCAAAAAAAGGTATCTTTTGCTCTTTATGGATTAACCTGCTCTAGTACACAGGGAACTTGATGGGTATTTTTCTACCACACAGGAACTCTACATTGACAACCCACCTCAAAACTCAACAGGATTGCTTATACAGCCCTACAAGCTATTTCTGGGATGAAATAGCTTTGGACAAAACCAGATTTTCTTCCCATTTATCAGTAAGGGCGGCATTACATTTGAGATTATTTTGCAATTCTAAAAAAATAATCATTTAATTTCCCAATTACCCTTATTAATTTGAGACTGCAGAGCCTGAATAGACACCAAAAAGAATTCCACAAAACACATCTCACATAGCAATGAATATATTTCTTTACAAGTGCTCATCAGTGCACCGGATAGCTGCTCAATTACCTGTGTGTCAAATGATTATCTGAGAGCTCAATTTCGTCCCCATTACCCTTCCCCCAGCCCATATTTCAGTTATATACTGAAGTGTTAACGCATCTTTGAACCTGCTATTTCCTCAGTTAATTTCCCACTAAGAGGTGCTGGAGTAACAGATGTCATAATTATTCAATTATTATCCTCATTTTACTTTCATTCTTTCAAGGTAGGGCCCACTGGACATTAATTTCAGTGCAATCTTACACCACTGCAGCCTGCTATAGTCTTCCTCATGGGTGAGTAAACCAAGCCTAATATATGTAAGTATTGCAGAGATTTGTCTGGTTTTTCTCTTATAAATGATCAGATTGATTTAAACACAGCAAATTAAAATATATGGCAACATTTTCTAATTTGTGGCTTTCTGTTACTTTGGAAGAGTGCCCCTGATCAAGCATTATAATTAAAAAAAACACAGTAATTAAAAAAGCCAAGAACAAAACCCTCCAAAATTGCACTGCAGTCTAGTTTGATTGTTTTTAACAAACTTTGTTCCTGGGTTTCTCTGGAGCTCGTAGCACCATCCATACAAGCTGCAAGATAATTCACAATAACCTCTCCATGCAACTGAAATGGGAAAAAAAACTTGTTCCCAACAGTTTAAAGCAACTTTAAAAACAAATCTGCGCTACCTCAGTAAAATGGCAACACAGCAATAGGGCTCACAGAGCCCTACAGCTGAGAATAAAGGCTCTCAAATCATATCCCCATAAGTCCTATGGAATAACTCTACACTCAGATTGCGTGGAGATACACATGGATATAGAAGAAGAAAAGAAAAATGAGGCATAAGATCATTTCTTTACCAAACATTAAGATGTAATTTTTGTAAAACCTCTGAGAACTTGGGGAGCAAAATAAAGACATGCTAAATGCAACATGGAAAAATGTATCTCTATAGTAGTCCTTTTAATAAAAAAACCCAAAGAACTCACTTTGCAACAATGCACATTTTAAATTCATGTAGCACTGATCTGAGCATTTAATTTTCTGCTTTGAATGTATACCAGATCCCTGACCCTATCCTCAAGGCCACTGAAAACCTTAGACATTTTAGGATTTTCTTTAACACAAAAGCCATGTGTAGGACACAAGAGGAATAAGGGATTTGCTACAGAGAAGGAAAGCAATGCTAGTGCCCAGACTGCAGATGCAAAAGGATGCCAAATAGACCAAAAGCTACTAGTTGAGGTTTGAAATAGATCTTCTTCCTTCTTTCTTCCCTCTACCAGTCTGGGACACTAAAACTGCTCAATATGTGCATACAATGCATTGTGTCTTGTACTTGTTTTCTAAAATAGTGTTTAACTTCTATATGCAAGAAGCTTTTATACATGAGAAATTACTATTTTTATATGCTATACCCTCAGGGTTTAGTACAGTATAATCTATACTTACGTGCTTTCTCATGTAATGTGCTTGTAGCCAAAATGTGAGAGCTGCTATGAGAAAATTAAATAGAATAAGAGCTGCCATGTGCTCCACAATTAAAGGAAACACTAAGTAGCAGCAATGGGAATTAAACAGGACACTGTGTTATGCCAAAGACCAAATGTGAAACCAAAATATCTGCCAAGTCTCCCCTATTTGTTACAATTTTTCCATATTTAGGTAAATTTATGTAATTATGTACCCTGCAGTAGTAATGGGACTGTGCTTTAGTCCTTTTGCAGCATATGCTCTTGGCACAAGTATCCTTTTTGAGGGGGAAAAAACCTAACTTGGCCAAGATTACATATGTTGATTTTATATTGGCATCCTGACTGTGCCTAACAGCTGGTCTTTAATGTAATGAAACTGTGTTGGATTTATTCAGTTAAACAACTCTGCAGACTCTTTAAGCATATGTATTTCTTATAGCTCCCTATGTCTTGGAATCTGCTTTGATCAGAGCACCAACAGTTGCACTGTTTTTCTTAACATTTGAAATGTATCTGTGAGCCAAATAATAAGTATATTTAAGACTTAGTTTCTTCTTATACTCTATGACCCCAGTTTTAAACGACAGCAACCACATCCACAAATCTCACATGGCTTTTCCATATATCTGATTAAAATAAGGTGTGAAATGAGCCTGTTCATGCCTGCTATTTTTTCCACAACCACTAAGGTGTTCAACAGTTGTACAGTCACAAAGACGTTCAAAAATTTTTTTTTTCCCTTCTTTTTTTTTTTTTTTTTATGAGCGTGGGAAAGACACTGTGGAAAAAGTACCACTTGTTTTCTGTTTTGGGTTTTTGTTTTTTTTTTTTTTAATAGCTGAACATTGGGGTGATTTTGTACTGCACCATGTATTTGAAATATTTTCCATGCAGAGGGAATACAGATGCAGTACTCCAGCCACATGACAAAGATAAGTCGGGCCACCTGCAGCCACAGAAACCTACTTTTGCAACGAGTCTCCCACTCTGAGACAATTGCTTATGTGCACAAATGCTGAAATAAGCTCAGTAATTCGGAGCATTTTCAGAAGTCCCTTGAAGGCAATAGCTGCTATTGAAACTGAAACCAGATTCTAAGCTCCTGTCTCATAATCACAGCAGCTACATCCTGCACACACATGTACAAACCCAGAAACAGGTAGAACAGTCATGAGACAGTTTAAAGATACTAAGGTCACACGAACTGTAGCATCATCAGGAAGAATTTTTAATAGAACAATTCATTCAAAGGCTTGGTATACAGTTTGTCATCTATAAACAAAAAAATTCTATGAAGTTCTAAGCGCATAAAAAGGATACTCAAGAACACAGTGATATCTGTACCTCGATCTAAAATAGGAGTTGTTGGAATATCAATAGAAGTTAGTGCTAGATCCCCTTTTAAAGAGAGAAATCTCCCTTTTCAAAAAGTTCTGATGTTCCAGTTATTGATCAACACTTATTTGTACACTCAGTATAAAATTTCAAGTCCTTTAAAATAATGAGATAGACTGAGATTTATCAGTGCTCCAGTAAAACAGACTGAGGAGTTTGCTCACATTTCTCAAGAGAATTGCCATTTACTGTAAACTACATACATACAGAAGTCTAAAACTTCTAAGAAAGAAAATATCTTCATAAGGTTTGATCAACTGCATAATTCAGACCACCTAATCTCATTGTATAGGATTTTTGATAGGAGTCCCTTTCTTTTATTATTTGAAAGACTAATTTTCCAGATAGGCCCTGACAAAAGTTTGTTATACCTCTAGTACATTCAGACAACACTATAATAAATCTCACATTCTAGACTTCTGAATAAATCACGGAGAAAGACCAGTTTAACAATGCCATACAAATATTTATTCTCCTCAAAACAGTGAGATTAAAGTGCATTAACCATCTCCCCCATCACTATTCCATAAAAGGGAAACTGAGCTGGTCTAAAGGCTGGGGTTGTCTAGATGCACCTCCCCACCACACAGAGCTTTACATGATTTGGAGCGTTAAGACACAAGTCAGCCTTTAAATTATGTGAGGCAACCCCCCACTTCCAAATGCCTAGTGTTCTTCACTTGTATTCTTCAAAGGACAATGACATTCGTAGGAATTCTCTCAGGTTTCTCTTTATAAACACTCCAGCTGTTTTATAACTCGCTGGGCAGTGTTAGAGCATTCTGCAATAGTTACAATAGCAGTGGGTGATCACTGGGAGGGAACAGACAGCACTTCCCAGCAGTCTGCTACTAAACTTCCAGATTTAATAGATGAATCAAGTCTTCAATCCCTCCATCAAATTCAAACCCCTTCAGATCAGAGATTACAAAATGTATAAAATGACAGTCTCAGTGACTTGAGATACTGATCTAAGCACCATCAGCTCATTTACGCTATTTACATTCTCCTTAAATGTCTGTAATAGCAAAAATTAAGGAAAAATTAAAAAAAATCTATGAATCCCTCAAGATGTAACCTTAAATACAGCTTCTTTCATTTGATGAGTAAGGAAAAGAATAAGTACATGGGTACTCTGGCTTGTTTCAAAGCAAACTTTCTTAGAAGTCTTTCATCAATGCTTTTACAGACAAATTTGGTGTGAACTTAATTTAACAGTACTAGAATAATGAAATAAGATTGATGAAATAAGGCAATACAAGTTTTGTAAAAATTATCAGAACTACAGGAGGCTTTTAACTACCTCTTTCACTAGCAAATGATACACAGCATTTTTTTTAGGAGAAACAGGAAATAAGGTATATGGTCACAGAGATTCTTATATTTATTTTGAAAAATACGTATTTGTGACTGTGCATTATATTTATGTGCAGAACACATTGTGAATGAGCAAAGTCTGTATCTTCCTAAATAGAAGTTATTATGGTTGTGTCTGCTAATATGCAACATAGTTTGAAATTCATTTTTCTGTATCTAGAGGTTATTACCTCATATTCAATAAAAGTGTTGTATATCTTTTCACAAAGATTGATAATTTTATCTTACTCTGTAGATTTCTTTCCTTTCAAATTCCACCCCCCCCCCACACTTTTATGAAAGATGCTTCTATTAATAACTTTCGGTGGAAATATTTTTAATCTGGGCTCCATTAGCAGCAACTATTCATTTAAAGTAATTTAGCACATCTACTTATACACAGTACTTAAAGAATTTGTCTGACAGTCTTTTAATTGTACGAGAAATTTAGGAGGATGAGTGAGGGGAGCTTGTGAAGGAAAAATTCTCACAAAACATTTTAGTAAGACTAGGAATCGTTTAGAAAAAGGGATGACTTTGTAATTTGTAACATAATCCTGGAGTACTTGAGTAATTTGTAACATAATCCTAAAGGACTAATCTTTTTCATGCAAGAAATTAAAATCAGGACTATTTCAGTTACTTTATCTTTTCTGCAGAAACATAAATATTGGATTGCTGTTCTTAATTTAGTTCAACAGTCTTCCATGTACAGCCAGAAAAAAAAAAATTCAGATATTACCACTGGCCTTAAAATTTGATCCAACTTTTTAGTAGCAATTACTATTCCCATGACACCTAACCAAGTTTAACAATTCATAGTAGCAAGCAAGTTACAGATGCTTCTCGTCATGAGAATATTAAAAACAGAAGAGAAGATCATGGAATTTATTCATTAAGAAAATAGGTTGGCAATGAATTGAAGTGATTCAAAACTGGTTTCAGAGCTTTGATTTAAACACGAAGAACACATGGCAATTATACACCTATTCAAATAACTTACTCTTCTGTATCCATTCAGAATACCAATGCTGGAGACAGAGAACTAAAACAACTTAACTTGTGTCCTTAACCTGGGTAACAAAACCATCACGTGTTTTCATTGGTGAACAGCTGGTTGTCTGAAAAAGGACTAATCAAGGTGAAAAGTAACAGCATATCACAACCCAGTCATATCCAGTAAACTAGGTAAATCCAGAAAAATAGCCACATTTAGATGAATTTTAAAAAGTATATGAATATCGCCTCATATTTTGTAGAAGACTGAAAATAATGCAGGAAAAACAAGACTTTGAATGACTGTGCAGCTTAAGCCTTCATTACAAAGTCTTCTGCTGTTCCAAATTCACTAAAAAAATTTAAAATCAGCAGAAGTTTAGATTAATCATGTATTTTCTCACCTGGAATTCAGAAATTTCAAGTTATTGCAGAATTTCTGTTAAATGTAATCAGTAAATCTGAAGATTTCCCTTCCCCACCTAACAGAGCCTTGTAAACACCAATAGCCTAATTGCTCACACTACAGAGTAAAAGCATGAATTTTGATGTGTGTCCTGATCTTTTACACATACAAAAGAAATAAATTAAAAAAAACCCAAAACAAAATAACAGCAACCAGTCCTCAACCATCAGTTCTTTGACTTTGCAAATCTTGGTGACTTTCTCCATAGGCTTTAACTGCATGCTGCTCCTTTTTCCAAAGTTTATGTTAATGTAACTCTATTTGCAAATACAAACACAACCAAAGTGACTGGTAAGTTTTGCAAATCTGAACTCTGTCATTTCATCAAGCTCACAGATTTTTTTTTTTTTCCTTCAATTTTCAACTGCATCTGTATTTAAATCCACTTACTCTGACAGTTTGTCTTAATACATTCTAAAGCATACGTAAAACTTAGGCAAGAATGTTCAAACGAACAATTTATAGTTTTTGGGTANCATCAAGCCCCCAAATTTTTTTTTTTTTTCCTTCAGTTTTCAACTGCATCTGTATTTAAATCCACTTACTCTGACAGTTTGTCTTAATACATTCTAAAGCATACGTAAAACTTAGGCAAGAATGTTCAAACGAACAATTTATAGTTTTTGGGTATTAAGAGTTTTATAGGAGTCAGAAAACATGCAGGTACACTTTAAAATGTCCATAATATCCTTAACATCATATTTTCTTCCTTTATTGTAAGTAGTGACAAATCAGCTTAATGCAGCCCTGCTGTACCTACTGCAGAGCTTAGAGGGGCTGCACCAGAAGCACAGCACAGTCAGATCTCGTGAGTCTGTTAAATACCCAAATGCTTGAATAACAAGGTAGAGCCCTATTCCACCACTCTTACTAATGAGGTAAATTCTTATGTGTATTGATTTTAATTAGTTCACTTGTGGAAAAAAGTCCTACATAGCATGATTAAGGGCAGCAATATAGCCCTGGGTAAGGACCAGAGCTACTTTAAAGTCTAACATAATACACAAATTGTCAGTATCATAAAATCTAATTTTACATACATATATGAATGCATCTTTTACTAGGGGATTTTTTTTGGTTTAATTTCAATGGTCTGGTTGGAAGTTTAAAAGCCTGCACTGAATGCATTATATGGAATCCTAGTGTAAATAAAATGATGCTAACTATGAACACAGGACAGACCACTGAAATACTAATTGGAGACTGGAACATGGTGACAAAGAAATTCATAAAAGTATTTAAAACTGAGACGTTTATATGATTGCCTGTAGCTGGGAGGATTTCAATGATACATACAACAGGAGTTATCCCCACTCATAAAATTAGACCATTTCACTGATGCACTTGAATGAATGCCTAATATTGCAATTCTTCTGATTGATACCCATTACATATATAAATATATATATTATCCAAGCTGCATTTAATAGAGTATGATAGCTCTATTCACGTAAATTACTGAAAGGACATGTCACCAGACATTAGTACTAAGCATTAGTGTAGTTCATATCACCTAAAGTAGATTTGCACTTACTCAGTAACAGTTATTTTGTTTGATAAATAAGTACTTTTTTATGACTAAAATAATTCTGACATTTTAGTTCTCAATGAATTACTTCTACAAGGATCTCATCATTTAACCTTGTAGGTGCACTTCAAAAGCTTTAAGAATCTCACATTTGATTTCTGGGAAGTATTTTCTCGTTAACATCTAACATATGTACCCTGTAGGCATGATTCACACAAGACTCTGGAATTCTAAGGAAATGATGATCAGTCACGGAAATGTGTAAAGATTCAAGAACTCTGGCAATTTTCACTTCAAATGTTGTCAGCGAGTTACTATTATAAAAGTACTTTTCTCACCATATCACTGAAAAAAAAAAAATGCTGTGCATTGTGCAGGTATGAGAAAAGTGACACATTTAATGAACTCCAGCATCTGAAGGTAAATTTCCTCGAAGTTGACAACTGAATCTGTTACATTCACAGAAATGCTGATTATAGGTAAGAGATGCCCGGTATGTCCCGAATAAAGTTTATACCTTGCTGGAGAAAGCAGGGTGGGAAGGGAACAACCAGCCAACCAGCAGACAAAACATGTGCTTAAATGTTCTTGGTCCTAATTAATCACAGAAACCATGCTCCAACCCATAGCCTAAATGTCAACAATATCTTTTTGCTTAATACCATCCCTGAAAAGGCCAACTCACACTTCTAATAATAATGCATATATTTAAGTAATTGATTGGTTGCTTTTCAAAAATGGAAAACTATCCCTTGAATTACTAAAGAGCCGGTAAAAATTAAAACTAATGAGCTCATTTCAATAAAAATTTATGAGACTGGTTTCATGCTGACAAAGTGGGTCCTGCAGGCAGTACCCCTCCACCTGCTTGCCAGAGAAAGAAAAATCCTTTATTTCAAAATATTTTTAAATCTTTTAATGAGGTATTAAAGTATAGCTACAACTCTATAGGTAATTTGAAAGGATTGTGTGCGTCTTTGAGATCACCAATAAATCTTTTGTAGTACAAAAGAATTTTCTGAAGAAAACTAAAGTAGTATTTGTCAGCAGTAATTACTACAGATGGAAAATTCTCTTGAGGATGTATTAACTACATGCAAAATGAGTGGTGTCAAAATATCAATTGAACTTTCTCAAATAATTTTTATTAAGATGCAAAAATAAAGCACAAAGAAACAAAGAAACAAAGAATCCAACTCAAAGGGACCAAAGTAAGAATATTTGCTCATTTTGCCCATGACTGGACAAAGGCAGACTTAAAACAGAGAATTGCAGCAGCCTGAGCTCTGATAAAGGAGCATCATATTCATAAACATTATGCATTGTTACATGCAAAATATTTAATTTTTAATCAAATATTATAAGCAGCATTTATCTTAGGATGTAAGAAACTAAATAAAGCAATAAACCAGCCAAAAATAAAGGAGTAACTTTAAATGTGTGCTCCTGGAAGCATCCACCAGCATGCAGTTATTAATTCTAACTGCTTTACAAAAAGTACAAATGCCTGTTTACATATTGTAAAGGTATGTATTAGGTATAAAAAAAAAAATCTCAAAGATGCACATTCCTATTTAGATGTTTGTAGCAGAACTTAATTACCTTGAAATTGTCCATGCGAGACACTGGAAATTTAAAAAATATACTACGTAGACTTGGATTCAGGTTTACATTGTGCAAATTATTGTACAAAGAGTGACCTTAACCCAGCAAACTGAATTTCTGCATGAAAGCTGCAGCAAAAGAAAAATACTATGAACAGCCAGCATAGAGTAGGAATTAGATATGCCTAACAACTAAGCTGTGTATGTCAAGATACCATTAAGCTGTTATTATTCAGTTCAAGTAGGTCGAAAAAGAGAAGTCGGGTGTGGACTTCCCCATAATGATGACCCACAGTGGGACAAGACAATGTCTCCTGGATAAACTCCAGCCAACGAGAGGTGGGCAGAGAGGAAGAGGTGTCTGCAAGGCTGAAAGATGATACAATCCTTTGAGGAGGAACTTGGGGGTAGGTTTCAGTAGCCAGTTGTATTGGAAAAGTAGTTTTTAGTGTGCCTCTGATCTATATTGCCACTTTTTATATGTCAGCACTAAGGAATTTCCTCCAGTAATCATAAACAAAAATATTGCAACTAAACATTTTTGGAAGGCATCAAAAGAACCCTTCAGAAACCTTAACACTAATATTTTATTGCAGTGGTGTTTCTTTTTCAAAGTGGCTTTATACTTCCACCACCACTGATGCAGATACCAGTGTTAAACTGGCCAAGAGATGTTTCCCTGGTGTTGGTACTGAGTGAGAAGACTAGATTTTTTTATACAGCTTTTGGAAAAAAACCCGAGAAAACTGAAAGCTTTTCAGCCATTTTCTAAAACTATTCCCCCTGTCACACACACTCTTTACATATAAAAATATTTATGTACAATACAAACAAAAGTTTTTACAATAACAGAGGATTAGTCAAGTAATTTGCAGAAGTTATTCACTTAAAATAGGAGCAATGTAAGAATAATTGTGACTGTGAAGGAATATATTCAGAGAGTTATGGTGTTCCTGAATACACTTTTATGAAGCAAAGCGATTAAAAAAGAAAGGAGGGGGTTAAGGTGCCTGATAAATAAGCCATCTCCATTTCCAGGAATTGCTTTAGATATGAATACAAAAGGAAAAAATGCTAATGTTCAGAAAACTGAAGAATATCAAGTGTCCTTTAAAATCTGCACTGTAAATCCCAGAAGGACATGGAAAAATAGCTGCTATTTTAAAAGGTATTAAAATAAAAATGAGAAGCATGATGTAAAACTGAAGGAGGGTGGATATAATTTATATTCAAGTCCTTGCAGAAGTAATATATGTATTAAAAATGTGCCCGATGTGAAACTTTGGAGTTTTAGAGATCTTCACACCACAACCATGCTACCAATAAAACCAGAAGCTACTCCCAAACTAACTTAAGGATGTTACATGCTTCGTTACTTCCCCTGTATTCTTTTTTTCTAGTTTTGACTTCTTTTAAATACAGAATCAGGCTTTCAAAGTTCAGAATGCTGCAAACTGATAAATGGAACTGATGTTTGCTTATATACTCACAGTAGGAACTGCAGCAAAAAGGTGGATGAAACCAACTGAGAGGTGATATGGAATTGAGATTTTTTGTTATCTCTGAGAACCTGGCTATAGATTAAGCTTCCTATTCTTCTGTGAAATAAAATACGTATTTGAATGGATTTAAACACAATACATATTGAAACGTGTATTCACATACACAAGAGATATTCAGAAAAAGCAGAGAAATGTTGTCATCTCAAGTAAAATAAAATCTGATCTACCCCACTACCAAATCCATTTTTTAGTCAAGTGGGACTTGGAGTATTACATTGTTTTTGTTCTTTGTACTGTTGTTGACACTCTCAGAACCATCTTCAAAGCACCGTAGTCTTTTGTGTGGTGTAAAACCAGTATGCTTCCAATTTTGCCATCAATCATCTTTAATAGCATATGCTATTAATGTAATTTTGTTATTGAAGATTCCTAAAATCTATTCAGTGGTTTGCACAAGACAATTACGTTTTTTTGTTATATGCATGCAGGCAATCAGATAGTGTCTTTTTAAATTAGAGCAATTAAACATGGTCATTATAAATGGTAGATTATTAAAAAAAATCATGAAGTGTCAATATGACATTCTTTGATTTAAAATAAAATGGTAACAGAATGGAGAGATGCATTTTAATTATTTCATTTCAAAAGTGTGCTTGAAAAATCTGCTCTATGAAAGCTTGCTGATACTGGGAAATGTTTTTCATGCTTTTAAAGTGCTATGGACAGACATTTCATAATACCCTGAAAAATGTTTTTCAATATATAGAAAAATAATTAGGATATATGGTCACTTTCCCACTTTCACCAAATTGAAAAATAATTAGCACTAATACAGTACCATCTGCGTAGTCAACATTAGAAAAATTACTGCATCTTTGTACACCAACAATAATTCAACAAATTATGCATATTTTTGCCATAAGAGGACAAAGAGATATGTTATTTTGACAGACTGCTGCTTTGCTCTTGCAGTAACAGGTTACTCCCTGTCTAAATCTGCACTATCAAACCCACTTGTTCATGGAGGCACTTAACCGTATGTGTAGTGCATACCCAGTCCTATTGGTACTAAAATTAATTTAAAATCAAAGTTAATAAGCTACTATGCATTAGTGGATAGCATACTGTACTTTCAACCTTACTGTAACTATAATTGATGAGTGTTAGGAAAACTTGAGTGCTTCTGCTTCCATGACTTACGTGGCAGAACTATGAGGAATCTGAATAGGTAGAGCTGGATCACCTCGCGTTTGATAAATCTGAGATATGAACACAAAGTATGAACTGTGACATTTGATAGCTTTTTACACCCAGATATTAAAAAATTACAGTGACACATCTACCAATTTTCACATTTCACAAATATCCTCCACAGTACCAAAACCCTGTGAAAATTGGTTAAATATGATCCAGAATGTTAAGTATAGCACTTCACTCTCCCAGTCCAAAGTGTTTGTTTGGCTGTATCCTATAGATACTAAGGCCGAGTTTAGGGGAAGTTATTTGTAAGTTCAGTGCTTTCTTTTTTCACTGTTGTTTCTTAGAGCCTTCTAGAGAGCAGTAAGCTAAGCAAAAATGAACTGGTTTTAACCTACACCTAAATTCAACATGCAGACATTAAGCCTGGCAGATCTCGAGTGCAAGATCCTTTTATTTGCATATTTAGGTTTAGTAAGGAATATTTTCTTCAGGAAGTCTACCTTTTATACTTGAATAAAACAGCGTCAACAGATTTACTTGAGAATCATTGGACAAACCTCCAGAAGTTCCCTACCAAATAAAGATTTATACTTAGAAATATACTAAGAAAACCCATAAAACCTTCAAAGAAGAAAAATGTCTGAGTATGATGTTGTTTACCATGCACTGAATATGAATAAGACACAGCTCTGAGCTCTAAAAGAAGTGTTATATCTGATTTCTAGGAACTTTAGTTGAGTGACAAAGATTGCCTTACACGTCCTCTTTTGGACTTCACTATGGCTGATAAGCACAGCCTTCCTGGTGTTCATATAAGCATTTTCCTTCTCCCATCCTTATTTTCAATCTCACACATCCCACCCCACAGTCAGTCATTAAGATCAGAAGAATCCCCCCTGCAATATCTCTCTATGTTCTAGTGCTGATGCCTGAACCATAACACTGCAGTCAAGGCAAGAGATAAGCGTACTGTTATAAAAACATCCCTAATGGCAAATGTTGCTTTTACTTTGTTTGCATTGTACCCCTTTTTTTTTTTTTTTTTTTTTTACCCAGATACCAACAGAGACCTTGGTCAGAGCTAATACAGTGTTTTTATCTCAGGTCAGCATAATTATTTTGAATTGGCTTTTTAATAATGCAGGTTCAGTGAAAGGACTGACAAAGAAATCTGCTCTGGCAAAATGATGTATTTCAAAACTGCTTTTAACTGTTAAAAGGAGAGTATTTGAAGATTCTCAGCCATGTGGAGTACACAGTGTAGTTTTAGCTGGCACAAATTATATAGATAACCCACAGTATAAGAAATAAATCTATGTAGGATATCAAAAAGGGTGAGAATATTGCCTTCCATACAAGCACCTCTGTGTACTTTGAGGTCATTAATTCTCTAGATGTAGTTGTGAATAAATTCTGGTACATTTTGGTAAGTAATGTTTAATCCATTTTATAGATGGATGATGTCAACTATACCTGACCTTATTAGCAGCAAGCCTGATACATACTTGCATCTACCTGTCACCATAGATCTCCAGTCCTATTTCCAGAACAAAATTTATCAGAGAGAAATATTCAGTACAATTAGCTTTTTTCAGCATTGCTTAATTTGAGATATTAAGGAGTGAAACAAAACAAAAAAAAAAGGAATCTATCACCTATATTAATGGATGTCTCAGATCAATTTAACCTGAACTAATATATTTTCTTAATGACAAATCAATGTCAAAAATAATGAAAGAACTTAAGATTCTGTGTGCTTTCCTAAAGTCTTTGCTGTTAAACAGGGTTGTACAGCCTGCCAGTCTTACATTATTAATTGGCTGTGAATATTATTAGACCCTGTTGTGGTTTACAGTACTGAATAGATAGAAGCCAATTATTTCTTCTGCATTCTTTCAATAGTTACACATTTGAAAAGTAAAAAAAAAAAGTCCTTGTATCAACTAAATAAAATTAAGAACTTCAAACAAATCTAGAAATGAACTGCAAATGAATACACTACCAGTTTAATTTTCTGTTATTGGTTCAATTTTACAGGTATGTCTACATTTTCTCCAGATGTTTTTTCCCCTGAGCCCAGGACCAGATGCTAAGGCCAAGAATCCACCTAAATTCACATTTATTAAAGCTTATTTTACAGCCATTTTATAACAAAGAAAACTTTAAAGTAAATAAAAACTTTGCAAGAAGGATTACAGCAGAATCTATAGGCAAGAACTCACTTGCCCTTAGCACTGTGCAAACAAGCAAGAAGTTCCACTTCCTATGACGGTTTTTTAAACCTCAGGATGACAGGTGGGCACTGTGGATAGGAGTACAAAAGGTAACAGGATGATCCTTAATATTTATCTCAAAATATCATTTTCAGAGTTGGTTCCATTGTTTTATTTAGTGGGCCAAGAACATCAATATTTACTTACTCCACAGTGCAGCCAGATGATGTGAGCTTTCCCTAGTGTCTGTATCTACCACTTAGTTTCCAGCTGAGGAATGCACTTTTGACTGTTCCTCATTATCATAATAGAAGAAAAAGCTCCAAATTTCCACTGTTTTTCTACTGGTAGGAAGAAAGTCAGATAACTTATCAGCTAATACCTAGACATTTTTGTGAGAAAACCAAAGTACGAACAGAGAAAGAACAAAAGAGTTTATTGGCATGAAGTTTGCAACAAAGCTACGCTCACCATTCCCTAATAAAGTCAGGAACGGATGACAACTCTGTGAGAAAACACTGGCAGAACTGAAAAACTTACAGGGCCCTCCAAAGGAAAAGCAAGTAATTTCTGTTAAACACAACAGTTATTGCTATGTGGGTACAGTTAAATGGAAGTGCAGGCAAACACACTGTTAAGGTTATGAGCCAGAAAAATGATACTTAGAGACATGTTTTGAATGCTGAAGTAGGGAAAGTTGTGATTTACCACGCACAGAGAGGAGAAAGTTGGCCAGTCAATCTTTATTGTTATTAGAACCCAAAGGATGAATTTACACGCATGTGCACTTGTACATACCTGTATTAATAAAAAGGTATTTGAGGGAATAAACCTCAACACAAACGCAAAAAAACCCATAGGAACTCTACCAGATTACACTAACATATACTCAATACAGGAAAAAAAAATTAAAATAATATTACCACTGAAAATTATCAGATGCAAAATAGCAAAATTGATGAGAGGGTATAAACAGCAGTAGGGCTGAAAGCATAAAGACTGAAAGATTAAAATACATAAAAAGAATACATTACACTGATAATATAGATAGAAACACACTGAAGTTTTAAAAAATGCATTACTTGCTAAAGTACAAACTCCAGATAGGTGAGGTCTGACCATTTAAAAATGATGATGTAGTTTGCTGCGTATGGAGCACTTTGGTTTTAGTTCAGATTTAAATAATTTAAGCTAACCTACCGAGAAGTATAGGAAACCTAAAAAATGAAAAACTAATAGAGGTTGACCCTAATGATGTTCTACCCTATTCTATCATCAGACTGAATAGATTTGTGGCTGTTATAAAGACTGAGAATTCTATCTGGATAAATAAGGCTATGAGTAGAACACGGATGACTGTTTACAGGAATTTCCAAAACTTTCAAGTGTGTTTATGTTTACAGAACAGCCTGTATAAAAAATGGATCCTTAATTCTGCAATTTTATGTTCTGTCTTCTGTTGAATGCCCAAACATGCCCGTAACTTGCAAACCCAATATGTTTTTGCATGCTGGGTAAAGATGAAAACACTACTTTTTTTACTGGGGGTCGGGGCAGAACAGCAGAGATCAGTTTGTCCATCCACAAGGGGCTGTGCTGGGGTTACTGAGCTAATTTACCTTGTGACCTGAGCAAGATCTTTGAACCTGTTCCTTCGAAGGTGAAGAACTAGGGTATTAAGCTTGATTCGTTTAAAAGTTCCCCACCAACATAACAAATGATTTTAATAAGATCTACAACTCTACTGGGAGAACTGTATAAGGAAGGCCCAAGTGCTTCTTTAATGTTTAAAACTTGATTAAATATTTACAGTGGCATAAGACTGAAAAAAAAAAAAATCAGAAAGCTCCTCCTTGTCTTGACCGCATCAAATCATGTTTATGGTAGCTCATGGAAAGTAACAATTTTTACCGTTATTAGAAACAAATATAAAAGCCATACAAAATTTTGTAATCTTTATCATGTTTGTTCATGATTCTACCTATGCATCAAGGAAAAAATAGCACTAGATGTATCTATGCTTACTAAATTCACTATTTCAATTTTAAAGACTGAGATATTTGAGAGATAACACATAATTTTTTTTTCCCCATTCCCTTATTTATCTTCTGGATTATGAAAGCTTATTTTGGGCATCTACCTATCAATCAGGAATTTTCAATTTTCTTTTACATTTTCAAATCTCTTTTATCGTCCAGCGTAATGAATGTGAGCCCCTTAGATATTAAGTTTGCTTTTCTCAGCTGCCTCCTTATAAGTAGTTCACACAGCACATCCATGGCTTTCAAATTACTTCAGGTTCTAAATGAACATTCAGGTGCTCACTCCTTAACAACAGTGGCCTTTGGAAGAAAATTTTTCCATTGAAGTCCACAGACCTGCGAACAGAATTTTGGCTCTAGAAGAGCTCCTATAATGCAAAATGTAGACTGACAATTCCAAGTACCAGTGAAGAATGGACTTTGGATGAGCTCAATATGTTTGAAGGAGTCTAGAAGCTCAGTATAGAAGACAGAAAGAGGAAAGAGACCGACAGGAAGTTACTTGACCAGAGTCATACCATAATGCAGTGTAATTCTCTGTACGTGAGGCATCTATTTGAACACCTTAACAAGTGTTAGATATCCAGCAAAACAGCTGAAGCTACAAAAACCTCAAAAAACCCCAATTATCATAGGAATGGATTAGCGTACTAAAATAAATACCACGGTCAGCTCTTTGCAAATGAAGTCACAGGACACATAAAAAAGAAATTGGAGTGAAATCAGTGTCACTAGAGGAAAACACTTTGATTCTGTTTCTGACAACAATATCTTCTATCCCTGGGCAGTTAGGTCTGAAAATTAGCTGTCTATAGGTGTTTTTAAGAAGCAAATTGTTACCTTGAAGCAATTTGGAAACCTGCACATTTACAAGTAGTGATACAGCTGTAGATGCCCAAAAGCCTCTCTCAATACTGACTTACTAAAGCAAGGACCCCTAAAATCCTATTCTCAGTCCTTGAGAATAAGGCAGAGAAACTACTGTTTCTCCCACCCTCCAAGTCAAGGTTTTCCTGTAGCCAATCAAAAGTACATGGAAGCCAGTGTGCTTCCATGAAATACATATCAGTCAGTCAAACTAGTTCTTTCAGCCAGTGGTATTCATTACTATGGATACGAAAAGAGGAAAATACAATTTATTTCTCAATTGTATGCTTTACAAAGCCAGAAGCAAGCCAAGTGATGGAATAAGAGAGGCAAACCACCAAGACTATGAAATCAAGGCTCCTAATTTAAGGCAAGCTGTCATTCTGGTTTTCAAGTTGCTAACTTCCTTGTGAGTCAAGCTTCCCAGATGTACAGTTTGGCAAAAAAAAATACCTTTTCAATGAGAAAAAGATGCTCTTTAAAAAATGTGAGCTCTCAAGGATAAATAACCACTTTCTAATTTACTATGCAAAAATTGCTACATGTCCTTTAAAGACATAATTACACTGTTTTGGTTTAGCTTTAGAACTGGGGTACAAATAGGAATTCCTATAAAGAATCGTATCATTGCTAGACACCTTTTATTCATTGATTCATTCTTACAAATACCAAGAGCACATACATAGGTGGTGCAAAGCAGGCAAACTGCTTTTCACGGATTACACCCCTTTGCTGTAGTTTTCAGCTTTATGTACTTGGATACAAACTACCATCTGTACCATGTATGTTAATAGCTGGGTGACAGCATTCATACACAGAGGCAACCACCCTCCATCTGCTGTGCAGTCAGGCCACACATAACTCAGTCCCACCTTTAGACAAAACAACTGCTGTTTACCCACACTGACAATGGAATTAAGTGATTGATGTCACTGGCAGCTCCCATCTAACATTCAACCAAATGTGCACTTAGCATTTAGGTATCACCTGTTCCGGGCATAAAACAAAATGGGCTTTTTTCACAGTAATTCTTTGCAGGAAAAAAAAAGTCTGACACTTCACCAAAAGCTTTGCACAGAAGCGACTCCAAGCAAACACTGGAGAAAAGTTCCCCTCTGACCCTCACCCCCTTATTTGACGCACGACTTTCAGCTGTGGGTTTAGTAGGTATATTACTTTTTAAGAAAAATCTACCTCTTGTGCATAACAAAATTAAAGTATTCAGAGAATTCCCTAAAAAAGACTTAAATTTTTCATGGTATGATAAATGCCACTTGTAAATAATGCAGATTCCAATATTAAAAGAAAACCCTATTTTTTAATGGTTATAAGAGATCCAATATTGATATACACGAACTAGCACTCAACTTCTGGAATCAAATAAAGTCCCTCTAAGGTTTCAAGGCATTCTTGGAAAGCAATCAAAGGCCTCTCTTTCCATAAGTTTGTTATTTATAGAAAAGCATTTGATTGTTGCATTGAAGTGTGCACTCTATGTGTAAAAAGGTGTTTATGGGTTTTAGTACAGTATAGTTAATACCCAAGCAATGCCTAGCCCTTTTATAATACAGAACCCTTACTGAGAGGATATATATTGTACTTTTCATCAAGTGTACAGCATACAATTACATTTGCTGGTGGTCTATAATGTAAACCCCAGTTGAGTCAGCTTATAGCTTATGGATTTGTTGTTCCACACACAACAATTAAGAACAGTTGCATTTTTGTACTTTTGAGCAAGATTTGAGAAAAATATTCACGTTCATATTTTCTTTCAAAGCAAATGATGAAAGCTTTCAGAATATCAAAACTACACTGCTTAGGATTTAATATATTCTTTCTGCTAGTTAGGGCTTAATAATTACAGATTTTCCCCACAGACAAAGAAAATAAAAGGTACAAAGAACGCACAAAACAGACCTTCATGCACACAAAAGGTACAGTTATATTCAGTATAAATGTGGTAAACACAGACCTCGGAAAACTTCTACTCACAGGATAACTTTAAGCACCTATTGGGCTGCACATTTGACAATATTTCAAAACACAAGAGGAAAAAAAGCCACATAAGAAAATTCAAACCTTTCCCATCACAATGAAATTCTATGAAAGTTTTACCTGCTCCCAAATATCCCGAATCTGAAATTTAATACAAATTTAGTTTTCCATACATGAATACAAATAGGTATCCAAACAGGTCACATTTAAAGGTTAATGCTACATTTAAGGTTAGAAGGCAAAGCAAAACTCAAGCTTAAAGCCTGACATATTTCAGCACCAATGGATTATCTAAATGTATGCATATTTGTTGGTTTTGGTTGGGTTTTTTATTAATTTGTTTTGGTTTGTTCTGTCTGATGCATTTTTCTTTTCAGACTATAGCAGAAAAGAGAAAACAAAGTCATTTAAGATCACAAAACTTGCAGTCCCAAGAAGCTCCCTTTTGATATCACCTGGAATTTTGTGGGGGTGCAGGCTGAGGGACAAGCTCTTAGAAGGGACAAGCCTTCTTAAAGCACACATAACTAGATAACTGAGCTGGGCACCAATGGCACAAGAAGAATTAAATTCCAATATGAACTACATCTTGAATAAATTGTTATGGCTAAGTTTACTTTCAAAAATTAGGCACCTTTCACTTCACAGATTTCCACTGTGTCCATCACACTGTAGCCACAATTGAGAGCGATATGTAAGTACATTAATGTCTCAGATGGAAAGTCCTTGTCCAACCTCCCAGAGTAGGAAACTCAATGGCAGAGATCATGTCAGTGCTATCCCAGTGCTGAAACACTCCTGACTGACATGGTAAACTACAGGAGATGCCTACTGTGTGCCTGAACAATCAACACAATTTTGGTCAAAGAAAGTGCCATCTACATATCCATAAAACGCAGTTCCTGTGGAATTGCTTTATAGTTAAGATTTAGTAACAGTTACATAAGTATTTTCCTTAAATCAGGATTTGCAGAGAACCTTTAAATAACAGTAAAATAGCTCAGAAAAGAAACTTACAAGGACAATCCTCAGTATCCTCCTTCTGAAAGGAATTTTGGTGCATTTGAAAGTGGATCCACTGAATCAGCTTGAGACCAGGAATAACAGAAGTTCTGTGAACTCTGATTCTTTAGACTATACAGACAAATTCTTACTTACCATTCGTTAATCATCATCTAAGTAACAAAATAATATCTGTACATACAGATTTTTCAGAATACTGGAAGAAGGGTGACAATTATATATGGAGATAAACCTTCCTTGCTGTAAATTAAACCAAACTTCACACATGTAATGTACACTAAGTGCACATCTAGGTGGACAGAGAGCTGGATTAAGTGGAAACGCAAGTATAAACAACTTCACACAATCCAACAGTTAAGCCAAAGAGAAATGCAGATTTAACTTCTAATTACAAGAGAGAACTGTGAAGTACGTTATAAAGTCAAGTGTTTGCACAGAAATATATTTTACTAGAAAGCAAAGTGGTAGCTCATTTGCATATTTCTTTTTGTTAGCACACAAAAGAGTCAAACTGCTAAAATTAAGATAGCAAATTGTTTGAAAACTTCATTTTTAGGCAAATAAATCAGGCTGGAAACAGCCATTTTATACGTTCCCAATTTTTGCATAGCCACATCTTTCTAAAAAATCAGACTAGATTGTTATTGTAGACTACACAAATCTTCTGATGATTTCAAATAGATTCTGACTGCTCTGGTCACAAACTCATTCAGTACTTCATTAGCATTAAACACACAGTTTAGTGGATCTAAGCGTCTTGCTGGGTCAGAGCCAGTATTTTCTGGCCCCCTTACCCCCTAGAAGGAAAATTTCTCTCATATTTACAGAACTTAACAGGTCACTCTCTGGAAAGCAGCAGTCATTTAAAATGTTCTCCCACAGTAAAACTAAGAAATTTGGTAAAATCAAGAACCAGTGATTTAGATTTTTTCCCTACGCCAAAATAAAGTAAGCTATGGTATGACTCTACACACTGCTATTTTCAAATCATGAGTGCATCTACTCCATGTGTTAACATGAATTGCAGTAGAGTGGCATAGACACCTTATGTTTCACTGCTGATTTCAAAGTTTGCTTAGAACCATTAAATATCTTAATAGCTCTCCAACATTATGAGTCACAGCATTACATGGGTGGAATGAATGTTGCATTTATGACTGGATAGATTATTTGTTTGAATTTGATTTCATACCATCTACTCCTTTCCCTTTATCTCTGACAGCAGCCTCAGATTAGTAAACTCCAACATTTTATGAGCTGTTAAGAAAACCGTGCATTCAGTGAGTCAAGGCTGAAAAGAACAGTAAGGTGAACAGGTACACGTGGAGTCTGCACCAAATTAGTTTTGTCAACTGGCCACCTCCCTTAACATATTCCTGTTCCCCAGTGAGGGAGGTGGCCTTTCAAAATGATACACTATTGCTTATTTCAAATAAAATGCTTATTTCAGAATTCAATCAGATCAGGCAATGTTGGGTTTAAGGAAAAGCTCCTACAATCCAGTTAATACAAAATACGGTCAAATACATATTTGTCACTTGACCAAAGTTATCTTCTAGCATTAATTCGATCATAAAACAATCTGTTTACACAGATGATTAGTGATTATGTTGTATTACATGTTAGTTCAACTTTGTTTATGGTGGTTAACAGATTACCTTTACCAAAAAATGCTTGCTAGTAGCTGAATATTGTTCTTGTGGAATGAAGTGAAATCTGATAGAATATGCACAATCCAACACGCTGATATTGTACACGACTTCAGCCACACGTTTGTACAGGGGAATATATTAAACCCCATCTGTTTTAACAGTTTTTAATGTTATAAATTAGGAAAACATCAAAAACGTCAGGAGATGGCAAACACTTATTTGTTGTCTTTCAGCTCTATATTTATTAGACAAGTTTGTTATCAAACTATTCCTCCAAACATGAAAAGAACAGCAGGCCTTCTGGAAAACCAGATGGCTGCTGTGGTTTTGAAACATGTTCTGGAAGGGCTATATAGTTTACATTTTTTCTTTTTCATAAAGGATTGTGTGGGATGTGGCATGGTTCTCAGACACAGAACTCCCGCAAAAAAACCCAAGGGGTATGTGGGTGGGAGAGTGAGGGACTACTTGAGGATACAAAAAGAAAGCAAAATTATCCATGTCACTGCATCTAGGAGACCTTCTTGTAAGAAAAAGAGAAACATTTCGACTACAAAGGGAAGAAGTTACCACTATAAAGAAAAAAAAATGCTTTCAGACTGCACAGTCTTAGGCATTTCACTGCCTTTCTCTGAAACAGAAGGGGGCCCTAGACACTGAAATTAAATGGGGGAACAGAAAGAAAAGTAAAACATCACAAGAAATATGTTTGATGGGATGAATTACACGCATGTCAAGAGGAAAAAAGAAAAAGGTCAGTCTATCAAACTGAGAACATAATCATATTCCAAAAGGAAAAATGTTTAATAACATTTGGCTAGTTGTTAAATCAATACACAGTAGGAGGAAACCCCAAATATATAAAGGACTCAAAGTCCCATTACGGGAAAGATTAGAAATGCAAGAAATAGAATCCATGGCTACCTCTGGTATTTTGTATTTTTGCTGTTTGGAATGACATTTTCTATCATGGTCTTTTGTTTTGGAGCAGGAAAAAAAAAAAATAGGGTATTTCATTCCAAGGACACTGTTTTCACAGAATAAAAAAGAGGCAATTGAGAACTTGGATAGCCTCTGGGATTAGGATGGCAAACCTTCCCGACCCAGCCAGGGGGCCATGCAATACAAGTGCCAGAATTCTTTAATAACCACAGCCAAGCACATCTCCCTGGCTCTCCCTCACCTGGGGATGCTGGTTATACATGATTGTTCCTTTCCTAAAAAAAAAAAAATCCCCCACCTTTTGCCAGTCCTGTGCTGTAGCCCTGCTTACACTGTCTGCTTCTAAGCTGCCAAACCCACCCAACACTGACATGGCACTGGAGGTTGCTGAGGTCCCAAGCCAGGCCCTTGGGCAGCAGACGGGGGGGGGAAGAAAATATAGTGACCACGTATGGAAACAGCCGTGGTTCTGATGGGGTATAAGGGAAACATTGTTCCCACAAGGACGTTGCCTAGAGGGGATGTGTAGTCTCCATCCTTGGAAGTTTAACGCTCACAGGACAAAGCCTGGAGTAAACTGGCCTGATCCTGTAGCTGATTCCTTTAAGCAGGAAGTTACAATAGAGAGCCTGGAGGTCACTTCCAACCTCATTAATCCTGTGATTACTCAGAAACCATGGGAGTTCCCCACAACACTCACTTCCTAATCCAGTCTATTTTTGTGACTGACCAGTGGATGGCCTACTGGACAGCTAACAAACATGCGGATGAAACTATTTAATTAAAATAAGCTGAAACATGGTAATTTTTTTTTTTTTTTTTTAAATCAGAGGATAACTATTTGGCAG
Source organism: Oxyruncus cristatus (assembly GCA_013399855.1). Taxonomy (NCBI): domain Eukaryota; kingdom Metazoa; phylum Chordata; class Aves; order Passeriformes; family Cotingidae; genus Oxyruncus; species Oxyruncus cristatus. The sequence goes on from VXAY01000038.1 coordinate 495,352, forward strand.
ATATTTTGACAATATATTTATCCAAACAGGTTCAAATCAGAGTCAGGCTGATGCAACAAGGAGCTGATCTGAGGTGAGCAATGTTTGATATCTTTTAAATCCAATTCTGTAACAGAGACTTTTGCTCTAGAAAAGCAAATTTTGAGCTTGGCTTCCAGCATCTCCAAAGCACAAATCCTTTGCTTCCTCAAAAGGTTAGTTTTAATTTTATTGCACATAAAACCAATAAAAAAAATATTTTGACTTTTTTTCCCCCCCATCACAGAACGTGGGTGTTTCTCAATACTCCAAACATGCCAGAGTTTTCTGTACAACACTAGTTCCAAAATTTCTTTTAAAATAAGAATTAAGAAAAGATTTTATATTGATGATATTACATGAAATAAATTCCCATCAGAGTTTTTTAGCAAGTCTCAGTGAATTCCTTCGATTTTTTTTATGACTATGTTTTATTATAACAAAGAAAATACTTAAGCCATTTAAAACCCTCCTAAAAAATTTTAAAACATTCTCACATTTTTCTTAGTAAAATCTACCTTTTTGCCTCTCTCATTAAACCATTTCACTAAGCTGTATAAACATTTTGTCTCACTGAAAAACAGCGCTGCTGCTCCGTTGTGCTAGAGAGAGATGCATCATTCCAGTAAGGCTGTTGCACGTCACACCAACCTTGGTTATAACTCATTATGACAGAGCCATGCTGCACCTCTCATGGGTCAACCACACCCCCACGGCAAGTCTGGGCCACCTGAGGACACGTCCAGCAAGAGCAAAGTGCACCATGCCTGGATCTGCCATCCATTTGGACACACTGAGAACCGTCACCTCAGCTCTGCTTTTGGCTTGTCCCGCTCTGATCACTGGACCAAACACCTTAAATCCTTCTCAGACAACGCTCCAAGTGAAGACAAAAAGGACGGGATGGAGGGAGTAAAGTGCTTTACCACTGCCAGAAAAAACTATTTGGTTGAATATTCTTTTTGCCGCAACATAAGCAGGAAAATGCGAACTCCGTTTCCAAGCTTGAGGTATTACAGTGGGCTGAGGGAAATAGAGAAAACATGAAGCTGTTCTCACACTCCTGGAGTTCTGATGCTAAACTCCATGAACAATAATTTTACTGTGCTGACTAAATTCTGTTGTTTGATGCTCAGTGTAAATTAACACTGGAAGAAGAGTCACATGTAAACTTAATTCACATTTCTCAAAAATAAGAGTCAAAGTAACCAAACTAATCTGGCATCTGCCACATACACGTGGGAGGTGTGAAACTTAAATGGCTTCCCTTGTCTCAAGTGAATTCCAGTTCTTATAAGAAAATGTGATAGCCACAGGAATAATATTTTAGGCAAACATGTTTCTTGCAGAAACTGCCAAAGAGACTAATCAAATAACAAAGCACAATTTATATTGCACAAATTAAATTAATTATATATTATTTGAGAATCCCACTTAAAGACTTAGCAAAAAGCATATTTGTTATTCTTTGCTACAAATCCTTTTTCAAGGCATATCATATAGAATCTTACAATTTGAATGAACACTGCACAGATTTCAGTGTCTACACCTCCATATTTTAACTAAACCAAAATTAACATGCAGGGAGAATAGCCACAGCTACTGTACAGGTATAAGACAGATTGAAACACTTGTAAATTGTATATTTTCACTAACAATTTTTAATCCAAGAAGCTAATTTAAATCCGAACCATTATTTTAAAATTTGCTTTTTTCTTCTCTCTTCTTGTTTTGTAAAGATTTTTTTTTTAAAAAAATGTTATTTTTCTCCAAGCTATAATTAAGTAGCTCTTGAATTGCAACGCTATATTTTAGTTTTCATCACTCATCACACTCAACCACAAACACTAGTTCATTTTCTTCACTCAAAACATATCTTTTAATGATACTGTGTCTGCAATAATGATGCAGGTGAATTTTATCATTCTTTTCACCCTACTAGTAATGAACAAATTCACTGCTTATTACTTTGGACTTGATCTCTAGCAAAACACTACTGGAACAAACAATTTGATTTGTCAACACCTTTACAAGGACTCCTCAATCAATGTCACAAATCCAAATTTAAGCAGCAAAATACATTTGACTGCAAGACCCCAGACTGATTAGAGCTTCGAGTTCAGTGAATTGCACCAGACAGGACAGCAATCAGATTATTAACTCCACTTGAAAATACTCTGTGCTGCCTGGGATTAGCATGCATATTTTGATATAGATCGATAAGCAATCTCCTTTCTATAAGAAATGCCTGCAACATTCATTTGGCTGATCAAAGGTATATATCAGCTTGTTGTGACAGCTAGCTATTGTTTCCCCTCTTTCTTTACAGGAGAGTCTCTATTAAAAAAAATCCCTGGCTCCCTTTCACCTAATAGTGGAAGTCAACAGAGAGTCACAAAATTCCATCTCCTCAATACCGAAACACAATTAGTACAGAAAGGACTTCTGCCTTTTTTTGAAGTAACTTCACTTTCACTTCTTCATTCTTTCTGTTCTCCCTTCCTCCCCCGTTCTGAAGTGATGAACATTCTCTTCAAGCTTTTCAAACATTTTCATGGCATTATTCTCTACTTCATCCACAATTTAATTAGAATTTTTTTTTTTTTTAAATTCGGATAGCATTTTACATGTCAACAATACATTCACGGCTTTGGATTAAAAATAAAGAAACTCTTTGATTGCTAAGGTGTTCACAAAACAAAATCTATTTCCAGTTAACTCATCAGAGAAAGAAGACAAGATATTTTCTGCATAACGTAATATGAACTCTTAACTGAGCTCTGGATTTTATTGCATCTGCAGGAGAACTGAAAAAACCCAAAATTTATGTGCCAAATTTTTTCAAGATAAAAGCACAGGCATTTCATCCCTCCTCTAATTACATATGAAATAACCACTATCTCATCTGAGCTTTTTATCTTTTTAATAAAAAAGACATACTTAAGGAAAGACAAGCACAGCTTGTGAAGCAGACAGTCAAAAGTGAGACTCACACAAAAACGACAGACACCATGCCTCGAGAGTGAGGCCATCAGAGAGTCAATGTGCATTTTGATGTTCTGAGGAGGAAATAGAGATCAACACGAGAAGAGAAATCTAAAATTAAAGTTGTTTTGTTTTGTTTTTCCAGCAGCACTGTTTCTTGGAGGAAAGCAATCCAACCCAGGGTTAAGTTGTAGTCCTGAAGTCCAGAAACTTTGGAGACAAGATTCTCCATTCATACCCATGGTTCAAGGAAAGATAAAAGAACAAAGCAGCTTTCACTGCTGGTTTTATAACTTTTTACAGTTACTTGCAATTTTAATCAATGCTCTGGGACTTCTGGAGAGAGTAAACACTTCTTTTATCCTATGTTTACCTGCCATGCTGATGCAGCTCCCTTACACCCAAGAGTAGCACACAAGAATTGGACCCACAGTCTGAACCTGGTCAAGTATATACAATTTCTCTGCATTTATCAGCATAAATTTTGCTCACCTACAAAGTTCCCAATACTTTGTCTCACAATACTGCTTTTTTTCCTCTAGGCCTTTTCCCGGAAGTTGGACAATATTTTCTAATGTTCTATAAATAAAACACTTCCTTCATCACTGAATGCTTACAGAAAGAACTCAGAAAATCATGTTAAGTCAAAGTAAGCCTAGGGTTCCCAATACCACAGAGACATGAATTCATACAGAGCAATTTAAGCCATGTGTGTGTACCTAATATATATTATACTAAGACAAGAGAATTTATCATATTTTAATCCTTGTTAGATTTTTTCACCAGCGATTTTCAAACATTTAAAATTTCTGCTATCATAGAACTGCAACAGAAACTGCTAAAAATAATATGTCAGCTCGTATTATTGTTTGTAATTAATGAATGTATTCAAACTAGGCAACCTGTTAGAAGATACAGTAGGCACATTCCAGGCAGTCCTTCAGCAGTATTTAGGAAAAGAAAATTAGTTCTTCATTTTAGCTCTAAACCAGAAATGTATACATGTATAGCACATATAGCAGAGCATTGGTTTTGCTGTTGTTGACCATTTTCTTTGTATTTTAAGCTGGAAAGGGTCTTTTGAACATTATGAAGGGGGGTAAATGAAAAGAATGCTACAAATACCCAGCAGTAAGTCCTACTTATTTCCCAAGGTGGATTTTCTTTTTTTTTTTTTATTTTTTTTTCTAAATAAACCTTTTGGTTATACAAGATAAAAAAGATACTCCCTTTTCATCTTGTATCAGTTTATCAAAGAAAAACTTGTATACTGATATTACTTGGAAAATCTAGACATCTCTTTATGACACGAAAGATTAAATTTAAAATGATTATCCAGATTATTGAATCACTAAGAGGATCAATGGATTTAATAATATTCTTAATGCAGAATATTAAAATATATAAGGATACACATAAGAACAATTGCTTATTCTTGCTGAAACAAGTGGGAAGAACAGGTAGTGCTTTATCACTTTTTCAAACCCAGGAAGTTAAAGTTGATACCCAAGTTGTTTTCCTTTACTGGCTCTTCAGCATCCAGTAATCTAAATCTGTTTAACTGCAGACAGCAACTTCATATTTGATTATGAGATCTTACATGGAAAACAAAGGATTTCAAGACACAGGTTCTAAATCTTTAAGCTTCTTAACATGTTCATGATTTCTTTAATGTAATATGTCAAACTCAGTAATACACTGACCTTCATAGCATAATGCAAACTACTTATATCCATTTCCTATAACTTGTATTACATACAAGATAAATCAGTCTTCTCACTCCTTTCTCAGCATCTCAGTCTGACTGTTAATACACTTTGAAATCGTTCCATATTGGTAGAACAGCTCTTTTTGCTAAAGAAACTTGCTGTTGGCTGCCTTCCCAAGAGCAAGTAGAATTTTCTGACAAGGAACACACATTTGTGTTCACAAACAGGAGGAGATGGAGCCAACATCCCTCCCATTTCATCAGTCAGTTCCCTCAATTACAATGACTTAATTTGAATAGTAGTTTAATTCAGTCTGGCATACCTAGAACCACAGCAGGGTGTGCAAAAGGGCTACCCCCTAACTCGAGAAGCAAAAATAAAAATAACAAATGGTAACTTGCACTTTCAAGTTCTTTACTCAGACTGCATATTAGTCTACTAAATCTGAAATCATTGATATTTTTTAACTTTGACAAAAGAGGAGGTTGTTCTTCAGTACATTCATTCTGAAGGAAATTCATCTTCATTAATCACAATGGCTGTATCATTGCCACAGTGCCTACATTAATTCAATTAGACACTTTATTTCTCTATTCCACACTAGTAACGTACTTGCTTCAAATCAAGAAATTAGTTGTGCTAGCTATTATTTTGGATCAAGACTGTTTGACTTCATCATAGGAAATATGAAGAGACCCAAGATCTTCGCTAGGGGAAGAAAGAAAGAAAAAAAAAAAAAGATAAAGATGCATTTGAAAACAGCATTAAAGTATCAGAACTGTTGTGGTCTTGTTTTTAAGATATGTTTAGAAGCAGGGTATTAGACAGGATCTAACAGTATGTTACTTCTAGTTTGGATTGAGTTCTCTTGGGGTGATCTAGGTTCCATGCTATTAAACCTGAAGAAAAACAGTTTCATGCATCCAGTGGAGCATCTTCAGCTAGGGCTATTTTTGATCTTTTACCTGTAACAGCTCTAATAATTCCATTCCATCTTAAAAAAAAAAAATCCATGTCTTCATCTGTGATATTTTCTCCTACCTCGCAATAGGAGAAGCTCCTAGTAGTATCAAAACATCCAACTGTATTGAGGATGGACTGCAGTACCACCTTTTATATGCTTCTTTATGACACCAAACACTCCTTCCCCGCCCCATGCCCAGGAACAAAAGATCTCTACTGTAAACAGCTGTGTACCTCTATCCAGAAGTTGTAGTTGTATCCTCTGGCTCCATCTAACTAACTTTGAGGGTAAATGACAGAACAATAAAATGGCTGAGTTGGGGAAGGACCTCTGGAGGACACACGGTCCAATTCCCCTGGCTCAAGTAGGACCAGAGAGAACTGGTTGCCCAGGACCATGTCTCATCTGCTTTTGAATATCTCTAGAGAGGAAGATTCCACAGTCTCCAGTAGTTGTGCCATTCTGGGAAAGCTACAGAAACAACATGCTGTAGTTACGGTTGTGACACTAAATCCCCAGTCAAGTGCAAGTGGAATTTAATTTGTTGTATGAGGTACGGCTGTTACCAATATATTACATAGCATCATACATCCAAGGTCTGAAAGAAGTGTGACCTTCAATGCATAAATTAAAGCTTTTTTTCTACCTTAGTTTTGTCTAGAGCCAACATAGTCAAACTGTTGGAAATAATTACAAGTGTAATGTTACTTTGTATCACATAACTGCTTTAACATTTATTCATCTGCAGAAAAAACAAAAGAGCTTGAAAACTTTATGAACCAGTTTATGCACCTTCATAAAAAGCTTATTACATGCCTTTTGTAATACTACTTCCTCCTTCTGCCCACCCCCCCAGTTTAGACTATACTCCACTTCACCTGGTATTCACCTTGAAAAGAAGTAATTTAAGCAGGTGCAACTGGTAGGATGTGTTACACCACTGAAAAGGGAAAACAGTCCTCCACTTACAGCTCTTCATTAAACTTACATTTCAGCTTGCAGGTTAAGTGGAGGTTTGTGCTAAAACATTGTCATATCCCATTTATTTTTAAAGACTGAGAAAAGAACACATTTAAGAATATTTAAAGACCAGTGCTTCCAGCAATCATTTCACAGCCTTTCAAATAGGAACCTCATCTTTACTGTTGATTTTTTTCACCACAGAGATGTCAATGACTATGTTAAAAATCAGATTTCTTTTAGCGATACAGAATTTTTGCCTTTCAGTATTCCTTCACCTATCTAATGCAGGATGCAGAAAGCAAGCATCACTAAACTGAACACAAATGTGTGATCAGACAGAGTTTTGCCCTTAAGCACCTCTTAAAAGTAGAAGTAACTACTTTTTCAAGCAGAAGAGAAGAAGCCATTACACAGAAGTACAGCAAAAAAAAAAAAAAAAAAAATCCCCACAACCCCATATCTAACTCTCCTTCTCACACAGTCAGTGCAACAAGAATTCTCCAGAGGCTGCTTGGCTCAACTCAAAGTCTGTTCTTTAATAAATGCATGAACACAGATACACACAACACATCAGAGCTGCTCTGACACTGATCTGGGCTCGATCTCTTGGTTTATTCAAGAGTAAACCAAAATGAATGGGAAGGAGTGAAATACAAGTTCCTGAGTGTTAAACTAGTCTCAGTAATCTTTTAAATACAGATATTGATGGAATTATTCCCCTAATGAGACAGAGACATTCAACAATTTCAGTGATAATTTCTTCAAGCTAAAGATTTTAGATATAAAGGACAGGACACTACTGTTTTAAATAAAGGTATATTTAGACTTAATCTGAAGAAGCTGGATATACTAAAAGGAAAACAAGATAACAAGATTAAATAATAGTGATAATGTGGCATACAAATAATGGGAGATGATAAATTTGAATTTAAGAGACCAGAGAATGTAGTGTCTATTTTTTATACCCAGGCCAATATAAATGTTCAAGCAATCCTCAGTGGTCTTAAAAGAAAAAAGAAAAAAAGCAGAAGAAGAGGGAAGGAGAGAGTGGCTTCTGAATGATCACTGCTAAGTGCAGTTATGTGAGAGGAAAAAGAAATTTAATCTGCTCAGGACACTTACTCCTTATCATAGTGTGTCTTCAAAAAAAGATTTAATTACTTAAGCTTGGATATATTTGTCAGTATATGGCAAGTTACTATATCGGGATTAATGCTCTGCAGCATCTTCCTTTGTCACCTGAGATTTTCCCTGAATGTGTCTCATGTATAACTAAATACCATGTTTAGTAATGGGTCTTATGTAAGAGTCCTTCTGCTTCTGTTTCCACAGAGCTTATGCTAAAAACAAGTGACTGATTTAAGTGACATTGGTAGGCCCTGTGAGTGTAATTCGCCTTATTATCTTATCAGTGGTCAAGTCACGGAAGTGCGGATCTTCTCTAAGGATTACATCTGAAAAGGATCATGATTAAAAAGACAGTATCTCATAATCTATCTCAAATTGTTTACTGTATTCCCACTATTTATATCTAACGTATATTTAAAAGCCACACCCTTGGCATGCAGGTATGTAGTTTTGACTGCATGCTTATATAAACAGCATTACGGAATTCAGATCAAGTTGCCCTCAAGAATATAACAAAAAGTAAACCAGAGTGAACTCAAAAGGCAAAAAGACAAAAAAACCCTCCACTTCTGAGCACCAAAAAAAAAA
>VXAY01000038.1:505622-630023 GCA_013399855.1 Oxyruncus cristatus
CAGTCTCAAGAATCCTTTGTCTCCAGAAAGCTTTAATCAGGATTACATTTTTGCATTCAACATATACCTATGTCTTATCTCCTATAAGGTTGTTAGCTTACAAGACCCTGATGCTGTTTTACTACTAAAATATCTCACCAATGAGCACCCACCAGCTTCCTATAATCAGTTCACTTCAACTTAAGCATATTAAAGAATCAATATTAAGAGGGGTAAAGAAGTGTCATCCTGCAACATTGTCTCTGGCTGCAAGTTAGGTGAATTCAGTGTTTAACTCTGCTAGCTTATAATGGAAAAAAACAGCTTATTAGCAGATAGAAAGGGCAAAGAACTATTAAAGGGTAAAAATATTTATCTATATGTTAAGGTCTTAGAGGTGGGAGTGCTCAATTACAGTACTACTCCAGTAAATGTGCATACTTTTAAATATAAATCTGATTCACAGGCACCACCCACTTAATTGCTTCTTTCATAAATTCTGCACAAACCATACATCATAAGAAAACATCAAAAAAGGTTTTGCATAACAGTATTAAAATGGAATGTTATGTTGTAATGACTCACCTGCCAAAGGTAAAGCCTCCCACTGCTTGTAACTACAGCCAGATTCATCATTTATTTTGCAGGCAGATTAAATTTTTGAGAGCACAAGCAAAACATGAAATCATGAAAAGGTATTCGGTGCTTCTTTCTACTCCTGCTGTTAGACAAAAATCTTGGTGAACATTACGATGGGGCACACAATCTCTTAAGATTTGAATCTAAAGACTTATTTCCCCTCATCTAATTTCTGCAGCAAATTCCAAGTCACAGAAGGTAGCTAACATATGAAGATTATCTCTTTCTTACTCTTGCAGTGTGAAAATTAGGTGCATGTTAAACTGAATCCAAGTACAAGAGAAAAGAAAAAAACTTTTGAGAAACAGAAGTGTCATGGAGTCAATGACAAAGGTATCCTGAAGGACAGATACTAAAGAAACACTAGAGTTGCTTCTGTGACATGGCAGACTAGAGAGATCACTGTGATAGAATTTACTGAAGCTTCAGTCAGTTATTAAACTACAGTTTTGAGGCCTCAGAGTTGAAGAATATTTACCCAACTGCAGTTCAAACACAGAGAGAATGCTTAAGCTAAGAAACACTCTTCTAGTTTCCTGTACATAATTTATTTCACTGAAAGACAAGCAGGTAACTCAAAAGCCCTCAGCTTATACAAGCTAAAAGTTACCAGCAGAAAACAAAGAGGACTGTCTCTTGGAAAGCATAAAATGATACATTTCTCAAACTCCAGCAACCTTCAAAATCAACTGATTCCATCAGCACTCCTTGATGAAGGAGTGGTTTTTCCTTTGCAAAGATATCTATCAGCCTTTCAAGATTTTGTAAATTTAAGCATCCACAGTCACACCACAGTAATGAAGTCCACAGTTACATTTTGCATTCACTGAAAGTTTGAGGCTCTCACTGATTTTTAATAGTGCAGAAAAACAGCAAAGCTGTAGTGATAATTCGTAAGACCCTGAACATTTCTGGGGCATTAAGATCTAAGATTGCTGTTTGACAACCAAATTTAACATAAATCTACAACACTTAGAGCTGTAACAAATCCCATTTTAAAGTAATATTAATAAAATGGAATGAAAATGAAAATATAGACAGTTTAGAACATTAACAAAGCCTTACTATTGCTTGCCTGCCAGTTCCAGAAGCAAACTTGATACCTGCTTCTGGTGAGAGTATGGAGCATGACAACATCATATGTTTTGACTTGAATGACACGGTTCTCAGTAAGTACGATAACTGGGAATGTCTGTGTATCCTAAATAAATGGAATACTGCTTTGAGATGCTGTAAAGTTTTCTAGTATAGCAGTGATGTAACAGATTTCTGCAAGGACAGCACAGTCTTCAAACAGGAGGCAAGAGCAGACTAAAGCTAAAAGTATGCTTTTTTCATAATGAAGGAAAATAAATTTCTTTGCTAGTACACGTGCATTTTATATATATAAAAAAAGCAGTTATAATAGTTTCCTAAAGCGATTATGCAATCTAATAAATTTTAATTAAAACTATGTGAACTAATCATGCTAACTGATATTATTTAAGCAACTGAGTTTAAAGTTGACATTTAGACAGCTCCATTTCACATGTATAATTCATACATGTAGGCTAAGAGAAAGTGTTGCTGTTCAGCAAAAGCGTGACTTCATTTACCATAAAGTGCTCCATTTAAACCCAGTGTTTATATGTGACAGAACTGAAAAGCATATTTTTGAAGAAAAACAGCAACTGAATTTGCAGACATGGCACTATCTAATCCTGGTTTTGCAGAGCTGCTGACCTAATACTCCACCTGAATTAATGAGGACTGTGCCTGTGTAAATCAAACCTGTGTTGTCCTCTCTGGTACAACACAGCAATTTCATTTTCAAGGAGCAAAACCAACAACTGGACATTCCTAAGAGGCGAACCTTGATCACATCCTGCCAATGAGATCTTACTGTGATCCTTAAATAGGAATTAAGTTGCTTAAGAGATATCTATTAGACATTGCTTTCACCCTTTAGTTTATTTGAATAAAACCACATTTTATGTCCACTGTTTCTGGTCAGTCTTATTTCTTGCCAGTAGATCTCTTAATTGAAATTATACTCCCAATTACAATCACCTTTAAAATCAACAGCTTTCAGGCTAATATAGCTGTAGAAAGCTCCCTTACTAAATCTTATGAAAAACTGATATGGATGAGGAGGGAAAGAGTCAGAAGAAACATTCTGAGAAATATCTTAAAAAGGTGGATTTTACTACAAGCTTTTACCAAAAGCATGGAATTCAGAACAACTCTACTTGCATTTCAAGATTAGACTGGAGGAAGATTTCCTCTCAACCTACAATTCAAGACAATCTCAAAAACATCTAGAAAGTGTTTGTCCCCTTTCTATGCTTTGTAGGAAACTGTAATCAAGATTATTTAATATGTTCTGTGTTACACAAAAAGTACCAAACAATTCAACTCTGTTGCTTCGCATGGACTTCCGGAAAATATTTTGAGGTATTAGAAATACAATCCTTGCTGTTCTCTATCATCGGATCATCTCATTTGCAATGTTATTTCCCTACGTTACCTTACTGGGTTGCAGCATCCAATGTCTTGCCAATAAATAGCCATACTCAGCGCAAACAACTATAATGCTGTGTGTGGGCAAACAACAAAGGAGGTTTTAAGAATGGATAGACTTTTTCTTTTTTCTAGTCTTATACAAGCTACTGACTGAGATGGGACCAACCTGATCAGCTTTTGACATTTGTCAGTATTTCTTCATCCCTTATAGGTATAATCTTAATTTATCTTTTCTTACCAATTCCACAGTGCAGGAATTTATTTTGCCTGCGTGCAAGAATCCACAGATCATATACAGAAGTATCAATATATCTCTAAGGGAATAACTGATGCTTTAAATAGCTTTCTAAAAAATGAGCCATATGATTTTAAAGAGCAAAAAACCTTAAACACACCCTGTAGGACTGCACAGATTTGGGGCGGGGTTGGGGGAGAGTTAATGCTCAAACACTGTAGTGCACTCTACACACAAACAGTAATAAAAATCTATCACTTAATCATTTACATGTTGTGTAAAACAGCAGTCTCCTTTTAGTTAAGAGCTGCTTTATGTCGTTTTCATCGATACAAATGTTGCCCAAGTGATTGTGTGGGAGAATACAAGAACAGACTGTAATAAAATTAAAAATAACTTTCCAAGGAAATAGTATTTGGAAGGATTAATTACAGAAGTTCAAACAGGAGGCCATATGCTTTCCCCTCTCTTTTCTATTGAGCATACAGTATGCCTGTAATAAAACAGGAAGGGGAAAAAAAGCTGGTCAAAGCAAACTGTTTCAAGTACCAGGTAATGATTCAAGATATCTTCACAATTTTGTGTGCCTGAATATAGTCATTTATCTAGTCATTTAGACACTAGACATCTATGCTAAAATTTTTATCAGTTGTGTTCATTTGCGGAATAAAATAGTTAGCCCTTTGCCACTACTCCCATATAGCAGGTATTTCTTGAGTGCTAAATACATGAAAGAAGTTGATAGTGTGGGTATATTTCTTCCTTACATCAAATTTCCTACTCCAAATGTAAAATATCCTTTCCAAGAACACAAAGACCAAAGATCCCGGCTGCAAACAGTCCAGGCATAAGAACTTGATTAAAATTTGCAAGAATAGGGCTTTTTTTATGCTTTACATTAAGCAGTATATTGTGATTTGACAAAACTTCACATTAACATGTTAATGTAAACAAGTATATGTTAAAATGTTTTTTTCCAATTTGGAGTCCTAAGGCTTAGTTTCAGAAAGTGGGTTACTTTTCCGTTTGCTAAGAAATATCAAACTACTGTAGATGGAAAAAAAACCCCACAAAAACCCAAAAAAACAACAAAAGAAAATGAAACAATTGATCAAAAATATGTTTTTTAAGTGTATTTAAATACAGGACCAGAAAAAACCCCCTACATAATTATTAATACTTACTAGATGACAGGAAAAAGTAATTGGAAATACTTTTCTTGTTCTCTCCATATCAGCGTGTTTGAAACTCCATTTTATGTAATAATATAACGATGCACTGAAAGTTTTTTACAAATGTAAATCCATCACATCTAAAGTGAAAAATCCACTAAGAGTAAAGCTGGTTTCCATATTGTTTAAATGTAATGCACTACTCCATCTAAATCATAAGGGAATAAGGCACTTAAAATAGGGTGTCACATTTCGAGGTAATAAATAGCAGATTGATTCAACCTCCCAGTTGATCCTGCAGTTTACTTACATACAAGATGGAAAATAAAGTACTAAAACCACTGTGATTTACTTCTCAGAAATGAGATGCTCTATATTAGTGTAAATGAATGCAAAAGTCCTGCATTGACAATTTATTACATTCTTAGGCCAACCCTGATTAGATCAAATTGCAGTCTTTCTGAGTACACTGGATATACCTGAAGATTCCAGTGACCGCTATCAGCTGTATATTAATAAAACCCCCAACAACTGCAAACAAAACCCAAACAACCCCCATAACACTAAGCCAAGTTTCTCCAGTGCTTCCTTTTTCAAAGTTTCTTTGTCTCCTCATTTGTCAATACTTAGGGAAAGGTGTTCTACTCCAAGAGAAAATCCATTACTTAAGAAAGTTCAACTATGGAATTTTTCCTAGAAAGTTTTACCTAAAATACTGGAATCTGGAGGAACTCTCAGCATCAGTTAAACTCTGAAGTCAGTGGCACATTCTCTCCACTACTGTAAGGATAGATGGAATTGTGACACAAAGTGACATTTAACAGTAACACCCCAAAGCAGAAGGCTCAAATTACATATTTCAGTGAACTGTCTCAATTTCTTCCATTTAATCCCCGGCATTTTGAATATTTACACATTTGAATTTTATGAGTTTTATTAATCAAAAATTGTATAGATGGTCTTAAAATTATTGCACTTGGATCTTAATTGGCCTACTAAATATTTTCAGTGATTCATATTTGTTTAAAACTTAGAAAGACTTTGCAGGGAAATCTCTAACCTACTTCCTAATTTTAGTCCACTTTCCTAACACTGAAGATCAAACATCCAATTCCATTTTACTATGAATATAAATATTGCATCCAAAGACACTGTATTGTCAACAATGCTTCTCCAGATAGAGATCACCTTTAAATATTAGGAAGAATCACTTGTTTTCAGGTAACCTATATGCCTATATTTTCCCAGTGCATAAACATGCAAAGATGCTTAGAGAGAACCTCCCTTACACAGACTTCTCCTGTTCACAATTCCACAAACACCTTGCAAATATGTTTGTTAAATATGGTGCTTTCTGCCAACAAAAAAAGCCCTGGATGAGTAATGGTCATGTACATTATCAAGAAAAGGCAATATTACAGTACAGGACTAGAATCAGCAATATTTTAACACAGTTATAGTTAAAAAGTGGATTTCTATGACTTTTTCCAAAATGTCTGATGCCTGCCACTGCGCAACTTAAAATGAAAGGCCCCTGTTTTCAAAACCCAAACTAGCAGAATTTTTTACAAAATTAAGGACCTTGAACAAGAAGTAGGGAGTAATTCAGTACTTTAATCTACTAAATATTTTAAAGGTTTGTCATCTGCACTTTAATGTCTATCTTTGCACCAGGTGCATAATAGCTTTAACACTGTAAAAGAAGGAACTATACATATCTCTTGTGCCATAAAACACTAATCAGTGTAAACTTCAAAGCTTTTACTTGAGAGTGTAAACTTCTAAGAAAGATTAGATAACTACTGAGCAGGTGCAATCCAGGAACAAAAATAGAAGGAAACACAATAAAGGAAGCCAAAGCTGTTGCTAAAAAAAACATAAACCCTTTGTTATTAAAGAGGAATGAACATAGCAAAAAGAAATTAGGATGTAGTTACCTCATACTATAAGGATAGCCAAGCATTTTGCAGATATTTCTTCAAAATATGAGTTCATCATCTGCACAGACTCTGTTATCGTCTTCTCTTACAGTTATGTTCAATATAGTTCATAAAAAAAATCAAATTTATTGATATGCACATTAAAGGGCACAACACACATTCTTAACTTGTGCAATATTTGACTATTATGTCTAAAAAATTACTATTTTATATAAAGCTGAAACTTTGAACACTGAAACTTCCAATGCTGAAGCCAAAAATTTCATAACCTCCTCAAACACATTTAAGTAATAGTCACATACTGAAGCACTCACAGGCACCCCGAGGAATTAAGAAACTAACTTAATGAGATTAAGTTCACACTTACGGATTTCGAATCACACTGTTCACTTCTTACTTTCCATTGTGAGCTGGAACTAACCCCAACGAGGCAAACCTAAGATAAATATACACGGAAACTGCTATTCTTGCCTAATGACAATGCATTTCATACACATCCAAACTGAAGAATAGAAAAATTTCGTATTTCATTTTATGGTTTTTCAGAAAAGTGTTTGATTGTTCTCACATGGGGACAAGATGGCCAAGTGGTAATAAAGTGATAGCCTAGCATGAAGAAATAAAAGCACGAGCCCACTGCCAGCAGTCTCACCTAGATCTGTAGAACTAATCAGAATTAGAAGAGGGTTGTTTGCTAAAAGCCAACTGAAATTATGCCTTTTTTTTTTTTTTCCCAAACATAAATCTTAATTCTTCTGTTTTCCTGAAATACCACATCCCTTTCCATTGCATGTAAGTACGTACTTCTATTTTGCATGTTTGGTTTGGGTTTTTTGGTTGTGGGTTTTTTTCCCCCCAACCCTGCTCTTCCAGAATCTTAGAAAGGCTGGCTCCATCGGTCAGTCAGACCAATTAGATTGACTGTTTCGTCACTTACCAAATTCTGTATTACAAAAACATCGGGTATTTACAAATGGAGTGCCTCTTTCTTTCAGAATAAATGGCCTGTTTTCCTGAGGAATGGAGTTGTTCTATCCTCATTACTCCCATTAACCTGTGAATTTAAATCAGCTAGCATAAAAATAAAAGATGCAGGAAGCAGCTTTGATTAGAAACAAGCTTTCATTACCTTTCTAAAACAAAAGTATAGAGACTTCAGACAAAAACTGTGAGGAGGCCAGAAACTATGTAATCTATTAAGCAGAACTTTTAATTCTGTACAAAATGGGTTGATTTG
The DNA here is from genome assembly GCA_013399855.1 of Oxyruncus cristatus. Classification (NCBI taxonomy): domain Eukaryota; kingdom Metazoa; phylum Chordata; class Aves; order Passeriformes; family Cotingidae; genus Oxyruncus; species Oxyruncus cristatus. Next base: position 513,327 of record VXAY01000038.1, read on the forward strand.
CAGAAGGCAGAGCAGAAGCATATTCTACACTGAAATTACAGTAGAACTTTTAGAGCAATGTCCTGCCTCTCAGAACTGCTGCTGTTTACTGCATAGGAGATAGATTTTAGCTAATTTTGATCTGTGCAGAGAAAACCACAGTCATCCAAAATAGAGTCATCACATTTCAGATAGAGATTTCTTTAGGTACTGTTTGCAATATCCCCCACCTCACGAACTGCTTAGTGCAGCATCCTCAAACTGCTTTTACAGTATCAGGCATTGAATAAAGCTGCACTAGAGTCAACCAGCAATGGGGATACTACAACAAAAAAGAATCTCATGTAAAATCCTGGGCATGCTCCCATTCACTGGAGAATTTATAGTGGTTAGTAGGCAGTAACCTTGCTCAAGTAGCTCTTCTCCTGGTGCATATAAACTAATTTAATACATTCACATCAACAACTTACATACCACATCCTTATCACACCACTGCCACTTCATCTTTTCTATTGGAATACTGTCACATTTCACTCTCAGAGAGTTCTTGGCATTAAACTGGAGAAAACCTCAACCATTATAAAATGAAAGTGCCTGACCTTTCAGTTCAAAATGCTAAACTACACGTGCAACAACTTAGTGAGAATTATAGATATTTTCCTGTATGTTGCTCAGATAAAGTTATAATCCCCATCTTTGCTTATTCAATCCAGTGACAACACAGCATTTGTGAACAGATAATTGTATTTCTGGAGTTGTCTACTCATAGCTTACCTAACACTTTAAATAAAACAGATACTTGTCTCACTAGTAAACTATCCAATCAAACATTTTCAAAAGATGTCATCACAGTTTGGCACAAAAATCTTATAATATTTTTTTTCTATGCAGATTTCCTTTTTTGTTATTAAGATGACATGAAGTATACCACAACAAAGAAAATTACATCATTATGTATCCAACACTCCTGCTATGCAACAAGCATCTGTATTACATCTGACTTCCAAAGTAAACTGAAAATCAAGCAAACTTTTATTATTCCCTGTAAAATAACAAAGCAGTTTTTTTCTTTTCACTCAGTTTAGAATTATATATATACAGATTTATCTAAATTTTTACCTTCAGGTTTAACTACCAATGTAACATTTACACATAAACCTGGTCCATTTGGAAGTGAGTTCTCAGAATGAAGCAAGCAATTATACACTGAAGGCACACAAAAACACTGGTTCGTGAATGCAGAAGAGGAAACAAGGGAAACAAGTCTCCAGTACGTGGTTTTCCAGAAAGAGCCTTTCTTGGGGCCACTGTGAGTGGGCTCAGGCAGCCATTCCAGAGGCCTGTGGCTGCCAAGGGATGGCAGGGGAGCTGCCCAGACTCTAAACTAGCAAATGGGAATGATGTAAATAAAGGGCATTATACCAAAATTTGAGCAATCTGCCATTTCAGACTGGTACCAGTCACTAATGGGCACCAAGTCATGGAATGTATCAGAGAAACTGGTAGAGAGGTCAGGGGAAGAGAATTACTCCTGTAGAAGAAATCTCTCTGGTTCGAAGGGAGCAAGCATAGGTCACAGGAATACTGTTCAGATCTAGACACTTCATTTTCTCGGTTGTGGACAAAGAAACCTGTTGGATTACAATCAAATCACTAATTCAGAAATGTTATTAATTCCAAATTATATCCAAGATGTCTTGTTTCAGCTTTATATATATGCTACCTAGAAATAAAAAAGGGGAAATGTGTTGCAGACAGTACTTGATATTCTTCCCTGGGGCCACCAGACTGATGAGACAATAGTTCTCACCTTCAAAATGCCAACAAATCCAACCAAAGACACTGTGTAAAGCAACAGGCACAATGCAAATTGAGCAAGTAAGGACACAATACAAAAAGACAACTTTGCATTAAGGTGGCAACCTATCTAAATTACAAATGTTGGAAACCCTCATTTCTGCATTAAAATAATAAGTGATATAATAATCACTTTGTCTCCTTCTTTCCAAAGGAATAAGCCATTACCATGCTGTCTATAAAACTGTCACTCGGTGATGCTGCTTATCTACTGCTACTGAATAGCAAAACTCATCTAACTTTCATTTATTTTGAGTTGTGAAAAAAAGAAACTAATGAACTCTGAATAATTAGGACATTTAAAATACAAAATTAATGTATCTGTATATGGCCTAAGATTCTTATCTGATATGGCTAATAAGATATACAAATAATCTATTAATTTTTAAGCATGGGGTGCTTAATTTCTTTTCATTGTTAGATGTAACTTCCTTTTTTATACCACATATTTCATATTCTATTAATATGGTACAAATTAGTTCTACTGATCTGCTACTCTAATTTAGCAGGGTAAAACAAAACAAAAAACCCCCATAAACCACAAAACTTTATTTAACATACTATGTGCAAATAACCCCAGCTATTGCTTGTTTTGTGGAATGGGTATACAAAAGAAAATCAAATAGAATTCATCGAGACAGAAAGTGATGCATGAGGCTATTAACTTCTGAGACATGTCAATAAAAACAGTAAAGCAAGATACTTTGAGTCTACCTCTCCTCCATTTGAGCAACTAGTTTAACTAGGTAAGAAAATCTGCTTATGTGCTAGGCAGAATTTTGGGAACATTGGAATATGTGCATTAGTTAGATATTTTTATTAAAGCAGAGCGTGTGTGTGTGTGTATATACACATCAGAAAATCTCAAATAGAAAGTATGACTTGAAAATATTTTTATATGAAACCTTCTAGTTTCAAGCAAGTAACAAACATGTATGTTTTTTTAAGCAGCACATGGACTGTTGTTCAGGACACCTGAATGATGAATCATAAACCCCACCTAAAAATTGGCTGAGGCTATTCCAACATACCTACAAATTCTAAATCCATATCTAACAGATAATAAGAGACTAGTTTTGATCAAGAGTTCTCCTAAAGTAGAAGGGTCTACAAGTATAAAAGAAACGTGTTGTTTAAACAAAACTATAACCAAAGCACAGGGTCTCACACTGTGAGGTTCCACAAGTAATTGTTACAGATTATTGTTGGTAACAGAGCTATTGCTTCCTGAATAAGTTTGAAAGTACTCTGTAGGTTTTCATCCTTATTTTACCTTACTAATTAGCACAGTTGAAACTGAAATTTCCCCTAATAACAGTAAGTTCTTAGCTGATAGCCAAAAGACTTGCCCTTCCTATGTGCTGACCAGGTCACACAAAGAAGGGGAAGGTGAGTAGCCATATTAAAATGCTTTCACTTCCCCCAAATCCCTCAGGGAAGGTCCTTACCACTGTGCCAATGAATTTCTTATGGCTGCCTCCATCATAAATACTCTGATTAAAATGTAAATTCAACCAACCTATCAGCTTCCCATTAAGAGGACTCTTTAAAAACACCATTAATCAGCTGAGAGATATGTAGTGAAATACCACTTATCAATTCTAACTGCTTATGACAGTTAACAAAGCTTTATATTTGCCCCAAACATGTGCTGATCTATCAATTATGCCAGGGTTCACTCTCACGCTAATTGTACATTTTCTTCTCTAATGCATTTTTGCTGTTATCTCATAGGCTAATGAAAGCTGGGAAATCAATACATATAAATTATACATGCAAAGAAGGACTGCTGTGAACATAAAGTTTCTAATTAATTGCACTTGATTAATTTATATCCTTTAATTATCTTGCTAAGCCACAAACAACATAAATATCCTTGCAATCTGGTTATTGCTATGTCAGTCATAAAAAAAAAAGCAGACACAGTAAATCTATGAAATCTAGCAAACTCCATTGCCAAAAAACATGGTATGGCATAACACATAAATAAAACTGGACTTACTCGGGACACCTATGAATAATTTTACTGTGACAAATTACCACTAAATATGTTGTATAGTTATTTGATTAAGGTTATAATGATGTTATAACTTTACATGTAGCATACAGGGTAAGCAAAATACAGCCTTATCATGCAGGATTATGGAGGCTCTTAGCTGTATTTATAAAAACAAATTTGCAATAGACATGTAAGTGATATTGATATTTGACTGGTTAGGGTCAGGGACCAAATTATCAATATTCTAAATTAGGGCATTACTGCATTTCTGCACTTAAGATTACATGGCAATTTGTTAGCAGAGTTATCTGAAAGCCAGAAATGTACACAATCCAGACCTAATAATGACAGACCCACCTCTAAGCAGAGCTAAATAAGAGCTACCATATTGTCTTTTTTAAGAGGCAATTGGTCGAATATAAATTCTTCCCTTACATGAGTAGCTGTAACTGTAGACACTTCTTTTTTTCTCCTTTCAAATTTTACCCACTTTGGTAAACCAACCATATGTCACTGTTCTGAAATCTAATCCTATCAATCCACCAGACTTGCTCTTTGTCCTACACAACAGCATATTACTGAATATCTGTATCTACAACTTTCATAAACGTGTAAAAAGAAACTGTATCTGTCTACAGGGAGACTCAGACAGAGACCATCTGTCAGTGACTAAAGCTATTCTTTAAAAAAGAAAACATTCATCTGGGATTTGCCCTTTACAGAGTAAACCCACTTAACCTCCCAATAAGATTAACTGTTATTTGTTTCCATTAAACAAAAATGACCATGCTAATATGCATTTAATACTACTAACAATGAGAGAAACATGAACTTCAACAATTTTTGAATTCTTTAAAATCATAGACCAGGTTATTTCACGACAGCTATTTTATTATTCATAAATATCTTTCATTTTCCATTACCAGCTATCTTCTCTGAAGTTGAGACTAAGAAATATATATATATAATTTTTTTTTTTTAATCAGGGTAAATATTGAAACTAAGACAGCAGGGTCTTAAGTCTGCCACATCTTACAGATAGCAATGACTGTCTATAAATTAAGTCTGAATAATGCATATAAAAACCCAATACCTTTGGAGCACTGATGATTTTCACCTGTGCCCTCAACATCTAGGCATTTACAAAGAAAGGTATTTAACTAGATTGATTATATGAGGCTGTCTGAGCAGAGTTAGTGCAATGCAATGGAGACTGTACGCTGTGCTTCTCTTTGCAGCAGCACAAGTCGCTGAACCAGCCTGAAGCTACATGGGAAAATACTTGGATGTCTCTCCCTGGGCTGTCAAAACACAGTAGTGGTGCCACGTAAGAGTCCCTCTTCTACTGCAGAAAAACACAGTAGGAGAAACCTTTAAGTGCAGGCAACCCCTTTGCTCCCAATATTGTCTTGTGCTTATTTGGTCAGACCAAGTCAGTGAGATGTACAATAGTATTAAACGGTATCCTAAAACATGAAGGGCTGAAGGGCAAAATCCCTCACAAAATGAATTCCCAGGTCTCTGCCTTCCTGTTTTGCTTATAAGTCTACCTCTGAAGTAACCTAGATGAGAAGTACAGAAGGTGTCCTCCACCCCTTAGGAGAAGCCTGAGAAGAGCTCAATTAAGTGTGTTTCTACTGTAGGCATAATTCAAGTCTTACTGGGACCAGCAGGAATATATTTACCAGGTTCAGTTAGCTTTGCATCCAGCTTTCTTCATTAATGGTAGTGGCACTATACAATCAATAAACATTAAGACAAAGGAATCATACAATAATTTGCTCAGTGAGAAATTGGCATATGCTATAAACAAGAATAATTAAATTGATGAGAGGAATTATTATTACAATTCAGCACAGCTAAAGAAATTGTTCCTAAAACAGACTCCAGAAAATACCAGCTTCCCCCCCTCAAACACAAAGTATACTAATAACCAGAAGCAGAACCAGAACTCTTTAGGTGTGTAAATCTCTACTTATTTTTGAAATGATAGATTACCTAAATATACTGTCTCTAAGACCCAACATCAGGGGAAAAAAAGATCTTACAGTATATACAAAGTGTTACACAGAAGACGATATTTTTAACCCCAATTTAGAAGATATCAAATTTAGATGAGGATGCATCATCAGTGGTTTCAAAACTGCGAAAATCCCCTTTCTGTTACACAGGAGGTAGGGCCACAACTTTTCAAATAGTGAAAATCAATCCTTTGACATCATTTGTGCCGGCTTTTGTTTCTTCCTTGCTAAGGTAAGGGAGCAGACTCAGACTGGCACCGCACAGTGTTTGTGTACTGTCCATAAAGCTATAGCTGGGCGATGAACTCGGTGTTTTCATTACTTTAGAAAAAAAACAGTGAAGAGTGAAATCGAGAAAGGCATGAATTAACAAGGATCATGTTTAGCTGCCGATAAAGTTGTGACATAAGACTTGCCACATGCCAGACAGTTACAGCACAGAACACTCAATGGTCACTAATAGTGAACTGAAGGCACCAGGAAAAGCCTTTATCCACCCAAAAAACACCAATTCATCGAAGCAAAAACTTCCAAGTATGTGACTTCCACTAGAGTTCACTGGATTTGACACTTGAGATATAAAGCACCCAGACAGAAGCAGAACACTGAGGTTTGACTACAATTACCTTATCTTTCCTATTTTTAGTGACAGGACCAGATTATTTTAAGTGCATTTTACAGAAAACCCTTCTTTACTGAAATATAAAGACTGTAATAAAGACAATACAATGTTTTGAAACTGTTTTAAATCCTTCACTCAGCTTTGCTTCTACAGATTTAACATGTAGGGGTTCTAATCTTACTGCTACTAATTAGAGCTTTAGTGTAATTGTGCCAACAGGGTGCTTGGCATAATAATTACTATCGAGAGATTCTGGTGGAGCAGTAACGTGCCCACATAATACAGATATGTCTAATATTATACAGCAGTCACCTTTGTATGTTGACTCTTAAGTTGGATTTTAACCAAGTAAGGGGTTATTTTGCCTTTATTAGAAAGCTTAAAAGGCATATACATATGTATGATTTAGATATTCATTTTTTCCTCTTTGATTCTTTTGAATACTAATTAGGTGGAAGAAAACTAGAAGGCACATTTTATTTCACATCCTTCATAATTTAGTCTCATTTGGCATGGGAAAATGAACAAAAATGCTTATGTTGGCAGGTCATACTTCTAATGTAATATCAGACTTTCTTAGGATAATGTCCTCAGCTGCAAAGTTTACCATAATATACAATAAATAGAACTAAAAAGAGAGGATGAGTAACACTTAAAAATCTGCATTTAGTAAACGCCTGCGCTGCATTCCATTACAGTCTTACTGGTTTTGAAACAAATCTTTATGTAAGTACTTGAATAAATCTATTCAGTGAAATACACGAGGCAAACCTAAGGGACAATGCAGGAACACTAACGAAGATATAGAAGAGCATTTTTGAACAGAAGAGCATTTTTGATCACTTAGTAACATTTACTATCTTACTGTCTAACAAGTTTCAGACAATGAAACTTTGTTAATGATTTAAATCTATAGTGAAAGAACACTTACCAGCATTGAGATGTTTTGTTTGGTTTGTGTTTTATACCTCTAGAAATATCAGCTTCAGCCACATAATCGTTAAAAAAATAAAATCTTAATTATGGATATAATTACGGATAGAAGAAGTACTTCAAAAGTAATTCAGACACACAAACCCTGCACAATATGATAAGATAAAAAGCAATAGGCCTTTTCTTTTTGGTCTAATTGTAGCATTTTTTTTTCCTTCTTTTTTAAAAAAAGTGAACTCTTTAAAAATAGAAAATATACAGCATGGAGCCTGAACCAGAGCTTCATCTAGAACAGACAGGCTTGTTTTTACTGCCTCTTAGTGCTTCCCTTTTAAAGTGACAGGAAACCAATTTCTGATTACAAATCAATAGGTTAGCACACTATCATCAGAGAGTAAATTTAGTTGTTGATAATAGATCATAGAAGAGGATATCAGAAAAGAACAGTTGTTGCCATTTTGATGAGTACAAAACCCAATAAACACTATTGCTTTTCTGCAACTCCACATTTTCAAGGAACAATTCTTACAGAGAGTCAGTCACCTGTGGCATATTTATCATTTGTGGATCACAATCAGAAAAAATGTGACAAATGTATCATATACACAAAGTGCATAAGTTTAAGTCTCAAAACCAAGAGCCACTGAAATGTGCTGTATTAATTAATATAATGGAAACAAAAAGTATGTATGCGCCTGTCACATGGAATACCTTTTGATGAAGTCTCTTTTTTCTTTAAGCTTTTAAGATAATCTTAGAGAAATCATCAAACTATAAAAAGAAATCAATAAAACAGAAAAGGTTCCCATCACCCCTAAAAAAATCCATAACTTTTGCATTTTAATAGAGACACTACAAGACTATACCAGTCATTTTCTTTCTGATGTGTTCCTTTGATTTCACTCTTATCTCACAGGACTCTTGACTTTCCTGAGAAAGGGATTATTGAATTGTATGTCTCCCTCAGATGCTCTTGATCATTCAAGTAGTCTGTACTTAAGAACGTTACAGAGTCTGCTCAGCTGCTGACTCCTTGGGAACTCATCAGGGACTGTCATCTTAATATTAATTGGGTTTTGTGCAGGAATCCAAGTCCCACAATGAGAGGGTTTCAAGAGAGAAGATTATGCCCAAAGCCAGATATAAAGGCAAACATATTTAGCACAACAATTATGATAATTGCAGAAACACTCTGAGAAATAAGTAAATCTGATTAAGGGCACTTCTCCATGATCAAATATTAATCTGATGTCTTCACTCTAACCTGGTTTGAGCATAAGAGGCTTCTTATGGTTTTATGTATTAACAGATTTGTAGAAGCTGAACTCATAGTACCTAATAATATGGTACATCCAAGTCAATACAGTAAAAGGATCTTTACGGAATGTAATCCACTTAAATTAAAAATAGACACAGATTGAATCATAAAGCTTAAATTAAAATTGACATACAGTCAATCAATAAAGCATTTTATATAAAGTCTTGTACAAACTATCGTAACATTTTTCAGTCTCACAGAACAAAAACTTGCGTATATTTGTTTTTATCAAATAAAGATTGCATCACTTCAGAGCAAAATCATCATAAATACCACTCGAAAAAGACTTAAAAGTTTCCAGATTGACATAATATCCAGCAAATTAAGTACACCTATACTTGTAAATGTGAAATTTATGTATCTTTAAAAATATGTGGATTAGCTGTAGAAATTTGAAGTATACAATTAAACCATTTCATCTTTAAAATCACTATGATAGACAAGAACTGTGGTGCAATATTGTATATTTTCATGATGAGTAATAAGACAGTGGCAGCAAAATAAGTTTTTATGACACTGACTTCTCTATGTATGTATGCTGGCACATACTTGCATACAAATATATTCAAATACGGACCCCTGCCTATATTAAAAATCTATACAAAATCATGTTTAATATTCTGTACACACTATATTTAATACTATCATGACAAGTGTTTTCAGTTTGCTATGCACACAGCCACTTTGAATAAATCTCAAATTAATATATACAGTATACATACTTGTTCATATAAATTTGCAGAGGTAGAAGCAATGCCTGAGAACATCGACACTACATTTGCATAATCATTTCAGTTAATTCAGATGAAGGCTTCCATGTAAAACTAAGTTTTCAAAATTGAACATAAAGCATATGAGAACTATTACAGTAACATGTTCAGAGAAGGCTACTAAAAAAAAAAAAAGAGAATATATCAAAAATTGTAACACAAAAATGAATTATGTCAACATGAGAAAGCAACACACACACATAGATTCCTATCTATCCATCTTTATTTCTAAGTATTAACCGCATATATAGGCCTTATGTGAAAGGTAAATCTTGCCAGCATGGCTTACCTCCCATAGTAATTAGGCTTGTGTTTCTGCTTTATTAACTCTGATACAACAGTGTCCTGCCCTCTGTCACCGAGGGTACTAATAGATGATAATCACGTAGATTTGGAAACCATACAAATTAAATGATGAAGTGAGATGAAGTGTAGTAAAGCAACGAGTTCAAGGACAAGCAATTTAGTCATTTCAATATTCATTTTCAGAAATACCTGAAGAAATTAGACCACAATTTGTCACAAAAAGTAAGGATTTACATTTACAAGCAAATTTATACATATTCTTGAAATATTAGTGTTTTAGAGCTCGTACTAAAAAGTTTGTCTTATGTAAGGCCTAATTAGCTTACTTTTCCCTAAAAGAAACATCAGGAATATATCTCTTATCTATAAATGCAATGAACTCTTTAGAAGACATAACATTACTTATGGACAATTTTGATATAGTGTGGAGAGCAAGTATATTTTCGCAGTCCAGTGACAGCAGGCCCATATTAGTATGTTGGTAATACATTTTGATCTGTATTACTGCAATCTTGAAGACGTGATACTGATTCTTAGCTCTGAACTGCAACTTTTTCATCTGTAATCTCAGAGCAATAATATTCAAACCCGCTGTTAATTTTTCAAAATCCTTAATTATACAGAAATTATACAGAAACATAACTTAGCTGGCAAAAGTAATTTAACTACGAATAGTTCTCAGCATTTTCTTCTTTTGGAAGTTTTAAACCTGTTAAAACCTGTGATGAATATCAAAATTTTACAGTAATTTCAAAGTGGTTTCAAATTCTGAAGTCTCTCTTTAAATAATAGATTTTCTTTAAGAAAAGAATTATCAGCTTTGTAAGAGACAATTAAAGCCCTGACATGGAGATACTAAGTCTGAATGTTGCCACTGTGCTTAACTGTCTTTTCAAATTCATACTCATCAGTTGTAATTTATCAATATTACATTTTTCTTATCACATTCTTTTCAATACACAAGACAGTTTCAATGTCTTATACATTCAGCGTAAATCTGTGGCTTTTTAGAAGGTAGAAATATATTTAATTACATTTATCAAAAGCCAAATAAAATTCGGTATAAGCAAACATTTAAAAATATTTGTAAAAAAAATTGTGTTAAATAGTCTGTTGTTTTTTAATAAAGGGTGAATGCAGCTACTTAAATGTATTATCCAGTTCTCAACAAAACCCCTGGTTCTTGGGAAAGCACTATGGGTTATTCAAATCAGCCACATTTTCCTATGAGTTTTCTAAGCTAAGATATTCATCTCACTAATATTAATACTTTGAAATTCTGTTAGATGTGAGTTTCAGTAATCAGGATGCTCAGCGGAAAAACGATTCTACCTGGGCCTATACTGTGCACTTTGAAAGCAAATACTCTGCATTCCTTTTCAAACTAAAGAAGTGCAGTACATTTTTAAACATCACTTAAAAACCAAAAATATAAAAAACTATTTGTGTCTTGCTCATGCATACTGACATAAAAATATTATTTCATTCTTTAAAGTGTTAAGATAAGAAGCAATGTAATTTCTGAGCTGAAATTGAATTCTACATGAAAAAAACCTACTTTAAATTATATCAAAACTTTTAACAGCATAGGTCTGCTCTCTACTGATCTTGCAATCTACAAAGGATGCATTTTACTACAGTGCCACAAAATGTATATAAACCACATAATAGAATTTCATCTCATATTTAAAAGGTTCAAATGCTATGACATTTAAAAAGTGCCCGAAAATTATTGTTTGCACTGCTGAAGAAGAAACGTTTAATAGAAAAAATAAAAGTACAGATATTTTGCTAATAATCACCCAACCAACTACTTTCTGCTGCAAGGAATTGTCTTCTAGGGTTAGCATGTTTACAGCCAGTCAATTCTAGATGCAGATTATGGCAATTAGATATTTATCCTCCTTAATGTACACTGTTTTTATTTATGTTGAACTTGAATCCATTATCAGAAACAAAGCTGCATACATATAACCCCAACCAATTGCTGGAGATGCACACAGACTACTGCTTGTTTACTTTGGGTAGACTAATCTTATGGCATGCATTAAAAATGTTGTACTTGTCACTGACTAATACAACAAATTGAAACCTTGGAACAATCTTATTTACAATTCAAGTGCTCCGTATTTGATTCTTGCATCAGAATTTTCACTTAACCCTTTTGTTAAATAACTGAATCTTAGAGCGATGTACAGCTACACCGCAATTTGAAACTAAATACAAAACAATTTCTTTTGTTAGGCGTAGTTTTTAATCTAAAAGATACATCCAGGGTGCATTACCTTATGGTTTTAGGCCCTCAGTATGCATTATATAATTGAATATTTCAACTGGTTTGTACTATTCACACAGCAAGGGTTATTGTTGAAAGAAAAAAAAAGCCAAAATAAAAAACTTTCCCTCATCTGTATTCCATAAATAAAAGGTTAGCTGCTGTTTTTACTTACAGTTTCCAGAATATTTTCTCTTCTAAAACATTTTAACTCTTAATATGAAAGTTTTATTAGTTATTCTGTCAGAAAATTCAAACCTTTACTAAGTGACATGAACAGTTACAGTTGGTTTAAGTGTGGTTGGGTACCCCTGATTCCATCAGGAATAAACCAAAACAATACATGGCATATGTTAACTTCTGAAGACTGAAAACATACCCACTAAAATAGTCCCCCAGACTTAAAGGAAATCACTACTTAATTCCACAAACATTTGTTTCAGCTCAGGAATTGCACTAGAAACTTTAAGTAGTTTTTCTGGTTCAAAAATTGCTGTAGTTGATACGTGGAGTCATAAGATGCTGCACAGCACCATCTGCTGGTCTGAACAATGGGCTGGGGACACAACGCGTCCAATTCCGTGTTATCGGAAATCTAAAAACATGACATTCCACTCACCTCAGTTCCACGGGACTGGCAGAATTCTGCAAAGATTCACTGTACAAACTGAAAGAGAACAAGAGAGAGACACACACAAGGAGAGTCAGATGTGTACTTAAAGACATCTGAAAATCATACAGAGATGAAATCTGAGCAGGAGGGCCTTATTCAAAAGAAAAAAAAAAAAAGAATGCTGGATTTCCTTTGTCCCGGTCCAGGGAAGTGCTCATTTTAAACTATTTCATGGACATTATTTTCTTGCTTCAATCTAGATAGCCTCTCTTTTGGAAGAAAATTTGGGAGGTGGTCAGATGCATAAAGATTTTATTTTCTTAAGCAACAATGTCATAACAGTTTCTGTCCTAGATTAATCCTTACTTAATAAATGCTAAATTCAGAAACAGTTATTTTATTTCGTGTTATAATACATGAACGTTATAAACATAACTGATGAAGAGTGTACTTCTATTTTGTTCAGGCTTCATACGTGCAAGCAGATGAAAAGTGGTATTTCAAATGCTATCTTTACAAGATTACGAAAGACAAAAGAGCCTCATGAAACGACTTGTGAGCAAGCTTATTGTTTAAGTTTATTGTTTTAAGCTTTTATTGTTATTTAAAAGGAAAATACAACCAACCTCAATTGCAATCAACTGCAATTGTTTGCCAACTGAACACAAAAAATAGCGTTTCCCCCAAAAAAGGGACTATCCAGGCTTCTGAAATGTTAACTTTTTGTGCAGTTTACCTATGAGCAGTAGCCATAGATGTGATTTAAAAGTTAAAGACAAACTGTGCAGCGTTAGCAGAGCTGCTTCTATAAGCCCCACCTTCACACTGTAAGAGTACAAGCGACAGGACTGGGTCTGACAGTCCTTCCCTGGTGACACCACTTAAACGGTGGTGGCAGAATTCCATAGATGGGAAACCCAGATTCTGCTCACGCCTCTGGCTGCTCCCTGTAAATTAATTTGTTTACTTGATGCCTGTTTCACGAGGTGTGTAGAGGCCTTTGCTGGTCCATGTGCATACCAAAAATATCACACGTTTAGTACCCACTGTGGGGTCCTGGCCACAGTGTGCTCTGTGACAGCTTGATGATAAACAGCTGCCCTGCTCGGGGAACATGCACAGCACGCTGGGCAACATGAGCAAGAAACAGGTAAGTAATGTTAGGGGAACTCATATTTCAGCATAATAGGACAGGCTGCTTTGAAAATCCTATTTCTGAGCTGTCCATGCTAAGAGTGTGGATAGAGCTCAGTTCAATCTCTGGTAAAAGAAGCCGACTCTTAGCAATTTCAGCGAGAGCTAGCTCACATCTTCAGGGCAAAACTCAAGAGTCAGAAGAATCCCTCCGTTTCTCCCCTCCCTAACAACTCACAGTCAAATGGCTTTGTTACATCTACAATTGACTCCAATTAGTATATTCAGTACTTTGTATTTAAGCTACTGTAATATCCCAGGCTAAAAAAAATAAATAAATTTGGAACGGTCTATTTTCCCAATCCGTAAACTGGGAATGAAACCAGCATGCCCTCCTTTTCCTGCAGCCAGCATGAGATTGTACCAAGCTCTGCAAATCCAAACAACATATCATTGCATGTCCATACCACAGAAAGGAAGATACAGAGACACACAATAATCCTGATTGGCACTGGTAGGAAAAGATCAAAGTGGCCAAGTAACAGATGAGAAAAAGTCTTGACCAGGTTTATCAGATTTGTTTGGCAGCACTACCTTGTGCCAGAACCTCAAAAATAAAAAATGCATTCAGTTTAGAATACTCTCTATCCTATGAGTATTTTTATAAAGTTTTACTTGGTATTGTTCATCCCACAATATGCTTCTATTTCAAATTATAAAAGAGAGCTGTTTCTATATTTCAGTGACTCAGTAGCTGGTATGCACTAAGCCTGATTTTGTCACTGCAGTGATATGCAATCACCTCAGTGTGCTGTCACATGAAAGTTTCTTACACTGGTTTTAAGACAATAGTAGTTGTTAAACAACAACCAAGAGACAAACCCCAACAGCAACAACAAAAAAAATATGAGAAAAAGGGGTCCAAAGTGGTATCTCCAGCTGCACTATATTAACTTCTTGGCACAGCCTAAAGCTGAACTCTTGTGTCAGCATCTTTATCATATCGACACATAGCACAAATATTAATTCCTTCTTATCTTTGTAAAGGAATAAGTTTAGTATCTCAGAAAACTACAAAATAATAATTCATCAGTACCAAGAGATTTCCAGCTACTTCAAGCCTTACTTACAAAGAGTTGATTTTTGTTCTATCAAAAAGAATAAATTCCTGCTAATTCCCAGTATTCATATAGATGTTTTAAACTATGTAAAGCATATTGGCCTAAAGTTGTAAGTAGACACTCCTACATATCTACCACAGATATATTAAATATCAATGTGCCAAGAACCCAATAACCCAGATGTAATCTCTAGGATCATAGATAATAGCAGAGAATTGGACATTTTCTCCTGAGTTCAATAAAGGCATAATGTAGACTGTACGGATTGTACTTTCAATCACTTTTAACATTTTTTTTTATTATTTTAACACAACATCTGAAATAACGAGAAAACTCTTACAAATAATTAACCAGAAAAGACATTAGTTTTCACAAATTTCAAGGGAATTTGGATTAGCCATTTGTTTTGTAGACTCTGTGGGACAGGAAACATTTCTTCCACATTTTTGCCAAATGCCCCTAACAAATAGAGCATTTAAAAAAAAAAAAAATTATCTCAGTGGCAGCCAAGACAAGGATTGTCACAAACTGCATTTTAATAAAATACTATCCAGATTAAATCAGTAAGAAATCTCAGTTATTTAACAGCTTCACTGAGAACTGACACATTATGAAAGGAAAAAAAACCCCAACAAGATATCACTTTTAAGGAACTGAGTATTATTTAATTGCATGGAAATGAGATACACATGCTTTAAACTAATGTGGAAGTACTTATCCATAACATGGCATTTATCAAAGATTAACATTCTCCAATAGAAACATTTTCAAGCTACTGCCTATGGCCACAAGAAACTAAAGTTAAAACTGGAGATGGCAAAAATAATTCCAAACTCCATTTCAAGCACATTACTGTGCAGTGTGATTACCCAAGGACTACTGAATATTTGGAGCCACTGCATCCTAATTTAGAATGATTTTGAATCATCGGTTGCTTATGAACAACTGCAAATGTAAATGTCTATGACAAATAAACACAAAACCATCTTTGTTGTTTCAAAAGAGTGACATGTAATTTTTCCACCAACACAGTACTATAAATACTGACTTCTGCAACCAATTAAAGAATTTGCAAAAACGACCTCAAGTAATACATGTATATTGTGCCTGCAGCTTTGAAAGTTATGAGAATGACTTGGTTTTCATATGCTAAATTTGTACAAACATTACAAATACAGACTTAGAGCCAACACACGGTGCTGTTATAGGCCAAAAACAGTGTAGAAAAAGAAAATCTAGAATTCAAAGCCCACAGGTAGCTTCACCACAGTATGTTTTACAGGCACTGACAGCAGCTCCTAAAGCACTCAGCACAGGTCACAGAAGTTGGGGGCTATGACAGACTTCAGGTTTGCTTTGAACATGGTATCATAGGATGGTTTGGGTTGGAAGGGACCTTAAAGTTCCAAACCCCTGCTGTGGACGTCTCCACTCAACAGAGCCTTGATCTTGGTCAGCACCACAGCACTACCCTATTTTACAGTATTATTAATACCGTGGTATCTGTTGCTATACTTACTATTTCTGTTCTACGCCCTTGAGTTTACAGACCCCTTGCCTGTTTGCAGAAAGCTGCCATCAGAGGCTACTGAGCCAGTAAAATTTGCTAAAAAGATCCTGAAAGGATCAAGCCTTGAGATTCGTTACATTCCTATCTCCTGAAAAAAATTAAATAAACAAACCCACCACAAAACCCACCCACAAAACCCAAAAACTCCCTCAAGATGAAAAATAAAATTACACCCTTCAAAGTGGAAAATAAATTTACACAGAGAGCTAGAGCAATTGTCACAAATTTGTATGAGCATATATTACAAATTGTAAAAACTGGCAAAGTAACGAGGATTGCACTGGGAGCCTTACTATACCTTAATGGTGTGTATCTAATTGGTAGAAAATCCTATTTTTCAATATCTTAGTGCAGTATATTGATTTTTTGCATAACTACTGCCACAGTTCTGTAAAGGTTATATATGAGCACTTGTTTAAGCATGTTAGCAGCCTACCAAAATCTATGCAAACAATCATAAGCAGGCATAAACTACAATATCTTATTAGGCATTCTAATGACATTTTTAGGATAAATGTATTATAATGTTTAGCCATTTGATGGAATGGTATCTTAAAGCAGTCACTCCTTGTCTACTTTAAGCTTTCACCTAATTTAGGATCATTACTGCCAGAGCTCTGAGAAAACTGTTTCATAAAAATAAGAGACATAACAGTTCCATTTGAGTTAGTGGCTCCAGTGACACTAAGCAGGTGCCTTTTCAAAATATTTTCTTCAAAGAAAATGCTGACAGTGTGCCAGAAAAATGCTTTGGTACAAATGCAGAAGGAATAATATGGTCTTGAATATTTTTCTATTTTTAGAACAGTACATTAAATAATTTTAGTAGTAATAGTTCTCAAATAGATATTGAGTATATTCACCTATGAAGATATAAACATGTTGACTTATCTCCAGCTTCTGAGATTTACTGAATTCAGGAAGATAAATCATTAGGAACTTCATCTAACTCGGAAATCACTCTTTCTCTGAGCAGGAGGTTGCACTAGTTAAACGTTCTCAGGAATAACCTGACGGTACCAGCACAGGATTCAAGACAATGAACTACTTTCTGACTACATTAATGAACAATTTACTCTCCAAAACAGTAGCTTTTTTGTGAAGAACCAGTTTTGAACATACAGGTGAGAGACAGAGAAAAAGGCTGGACAATATATTTTCATTCTTTTTCCACTTCACCATGCACATTTGACAGCATTGTTCATAGTCGAGTTTTCTAATCTAGCTGGTCCATTTCTGTGCTTTTCCCACTGCTTTTCCCACAGTGATAGAAGTTTTTTCTTTACGTAAATGTATGTCCAAAACCAAACCAACCAGATCCTGAAAGAGCAAAACTAATAAATCCTCCTTTCCTGCAGAGTTTTGCCCCAAGGTTGATGGCTTGTATGGCTTCCCTGGTTTCTAATAAAGGCCGACGTTACATTATACCCTTCCCTCTCAGGGGGATAAGAACTTTTCCTTCCAACCACTGCTTCTTTTTCTAGGACTCACAGAACTGAAATATTTTTCAGATTTCTAGCTCTCCATCACTTTCACTCGGGAATGACAAAACCAAAAAGCTTTGAGCAATAGGTGCACAGACACCCTCACACAAAGTCACCACGACTGCCCTAAGAAATCAACTCTCTGTCAACATCCCAGAAAACATTAGTGAGCCACATAACTTGGAAGTTCTGTATGCGTTCTTAGTCATTTTGAGTTCAGAGTAGTAACTACTGCTGGTCAATAACAGTTCATAAGGTGTCTAGAAAACTAAATCAACCTCCAAAAAAATTCTCATCATGAAACAGAAAAAAGTCCTTTCTTAAAGATTTTAGAAAATGTTAAGAAAACAGTTTCCTAATTTAATAATCTAGTCCAGTAATGGAAGAAACAATTATTCAATACAATATCTTTCTTCAGAAAAGAAATGATATTTCAATTTCAAAATTAAACATCAATTCTACTTGGTTTGCTTCCCCTCCTTGACCTACATCTTCCCCTTCTCTCAATTTAATTAGTGGGTTTTATAGATTAAAAGCCTAGTGCCTGTTGCTAAACCATTCCTTTTTTGATTTAGAATGAATCACAAATTTGAATACTAAACATATAGTTAGATGAACATCATGACACCCTGGGATCCGAATTTTACCTAAGTGTAACTGTGATACAGGTTACATGCAAGGGAGAATTCTCAGTAATGACATTACTACTAGGTGCTTAGGTATTGTCAAGGTATTAATTTGAATTAATCCAGTTTGGAACCTCCTTCATAAAGAAGCTTAAAAAGAATTAGCAAGTTTCAAAGACCTAATTTGATTCACTGAATTTGGTTCCAAAATTGAAGGAACTACCTAGAAAAAGACTTCTAAAAAACCTAAGCTCACAAACCCAGCAAGGATAAAGCTTAAAAAGCCTTGAAAATCAGGATCAAACAGAACTGCTTAACTGCTATTCACACAAACACTGTCTTCACACTGTGTTTGGTTTCATTGTTTGAGGGACTTCTTTTTGTTTGATTGTTTAACTAGTACATTGCTTCAGGTACTAAATCTTGGTTTACATTTAAAGTGGTGTTCCTATACTGTGTATCCCCAGAATGGTGGACCTGGGTCATCAGGTGCTACTTTAGACATACCAATTTGATTTGGCAACAAAAACGCACTACAAATTAAGTACATGACTTACTGCTCTGCTAACTTCTTAGTAATTTTTCACCTTCAGAGCATCTTTGCAGTGTGTTCACAAGTGATCTCAAATATGTAAAAAATAATTTGAAAAACTATTCAAAAAGTATCTAGGTAAAAATTCTCAGCTCTCAAATCTCACTTTTATCTCAACTGTTTGCACACATTTATTCAATCAAGCAAAATGTCATGCATCACACCAGGCTTATCTCAGATTACGAAAATCACTAAAGGTTTATGAAGTAAACCAGGTAGAAAAAAAAATTGAACAAGTGCTGTCAGTTGCTGTGGAGGTACAAGATTCGAGTGGTTCCCATCAAAGTGCAGAAAATTTGACTGTTCATGGTGTTTGACTGCACCATTCACTTCCAGAGATCCTGGGTAAGAAGAGGGTTGCATCCAAGAAGCACGAGTCTGAATTCTCCTGAAAACACCGCATAGCTAGTGCAGGACGTTCTTACAGGAAACCCAATCATTTTGACCAGCAGAAAATTCAAGACTCACATTTATAAGGACACCATATTGCTGAGGTCAACCTTCTTGCCCACCCCCAGCATAGGTAGCAAGGCAAGAACAGGCCGGCTTCAAGAATTTTCAGAACATATATGTTGCTGTACTTTTCAGTGTCTAACAGAGCAAGCCAGCAAAAATGGAAAGAACCACTTCCACATGAAAGGAATCCCTTAGCAAAAGGGCAATATCAAACTATGGACAAGAGTCACCCCACAGCAGGTTTTAGACTTTGGGAGAAGGAAAGAGTGACCCTCAACTTTTATCTAGACCCAGGGTGGGGAAGCTTCATGGGTATTTGAGGAGATTTGGAGTGTTTGTTTGTTTGTGTTTATTTAAAACATCTTAACTATGTGTGTGTGCTCAAACAGGGAAACAAAGTTGCACCCCGTCCCCTTCACTAGGTTTTTCAGACCAGCTACTGAGCATAACAAGTTGACTTCAGAAAGTTACCTTCAAACACAGAAGTTCCACAAGCAACTCACTCAGCGTTAGGTCTTTGCTTTCAGATTTATGCTATTTTTGTCAGCTTGCCTCCATGTCAATGCCACTCTTATTATCCAAAACTCTGTTGCTTCTCACAGAATCACAGGATGGGTAATGTTGGAAGGGAACACAGTGGGATCATCTGGTCCCACCTCCCTGCTCAAGCAGGGTCATCCCAGAGCTCATGGCACAGGATTGTGTCCACACAGTTCTGGAATATCTCCAGTGAAGGAGACTCTCTGGGCAAACTGTTCCAGTACGTGGTCACTCACATAGTACAGTTCTTCCTCATTTATCTTTTCTGTATCCAAGAGGTGCATGAAGTGTAGTGACTAACCAGAATTGAAATACACCATGCAGAGGTGGAATATGGAAGGAAGACGCTTTTCAAGATGTTATCCTTCTTTCAATAATGTTGCCATAAGCCAGTGAAACAGTCCTGTGACATCAACACTTTCTACCTTCTGTTAATACTCGGCACATTGGATGATGAAAATAGAGCATTGCACATGCCAGCAGCAGTGAACACACTGATTCCAAGGGTTGTGCTCACTAGTTTGTAGCTCTGCTGAATAGATTCCTGCAGTTCTAATTTTATGTGCTTTTCAAAGGCAGTCACAAAATGAATATCAAAGCACATAAGTAATCCACATTGGGAAATCTGTCAGAAATTGTTGGGAAAATAAAGTGAATCAATAGCATGTCAAGAGACTCAAATGGAAAAAAAATATTGAATATTCATTTTCTTGGTTTCAGAGGAGCAGGGATTTAGTAGAACTGGAGAAGCTTGTAGGATTTTCGACTTTCTTGAAAACATTCAAATAATTTTTGTGATGTGCTTTGAATTCAAATGTAATTAGTTCCTCTCAAGTTACATTTTGTACCTTCATGTTGTTTACTGATGTGTATTCAGCATAATTAGGAGAAGTAGTCTGAATGGCGCAACAACTTTTAAGTACATTGTTGCAAGAAAGAAAAAAGTATAATAACAAGTATTCCTGCTTGCTCATTACCATGCAGAAACAGAGGGAAAGCAGCTATACATTTTAAAGTACTGCTACAAATGTTGCTAAGTAAAAGCAAATATATAAAAAAAAATACCTGAGTTCATTTCAGTGCTTTAATGAGATTTACAGCATATAAAATATATTTTTTTTTAATGTGGTTTACATTCCAGGAAATCTGATCTGCTTACGCAAGCAACTCTTGATGGCGGGCTGTGTCTGTGCAGTTTGTTACTTAGGCTGCAAACTTGCTTCATCCTTTTGCCAAACAGCCATAAATATTGTTTTACACAGGGCAGATTATGCGATTTTGATATCAGGATAAACAGAAGTACACTTCTATTTTATCTTTTTATCACTAATTTTTTGTAAGAAAGAGATCAGGTCCCTTTGTCTTACACATAATACAAAGAAGAAATAGGTCCCATAAAGCAAACTGGGGGGTTGGGGTGGGGGGAGAATGTAACACCTGAATGATTTCCCTACTGTTTATTTATTTTTGCTTTCATGCAAATAGTTACAGACAATCCAGTAATCCATTTATAGAGCAAGTAATGAAATCTCCCCATTAAAGTCAAAGCTTTGCCAACCAGCTAACCCTCGGTTACTATCTTCACCTGCCCCTTTTTCTTTGTAGAATCCAAAGAGTAAGTCAGTAATTACTTCTAAAAAACTGAAACAAATTTTCAAAATTTACACCAAAAATAAAGAAAACAGTAATTGTAAACATAACTTCCTAATCTTCAATGTTCACCCCCTTCAGAAAATATTGAATGGACCTACAACTTAATTTAAAAAATTGTCTTCCATAAAACATGCTTCCATCCTGACATTGCCATATAGGATTTTTTTAAATTCTCTAACTGGAAGCCCACTTTGACAATTAAAGGCAAAAATGATGTAACTACCATGTAACAAAGATTAACGACTTTTGGTAAGGCAGGGAAATTCTACATTTACTTCACAGATGCCAAAAATACACTCTCACCATTCTTAAATAACAGCAGAAATAATAAAAAAGCACAATTTAATTCATTTTTTTAGATCTGTTCCTTCCTTTGCCTTAGAAGATTAACTTTCAAAGCAGCTGTGAAATCACTGATGTAACTCTTTTCAAGTCAAAGGGAAAAGAAACCTGTAAATACCAAACATTTGCTCTTTAGAGTATAACAAGAAAAAAACGCCAGTTCTCTAAAAAAAGTTAAAAATTTCACTGGNAAGTGTGTTTCCAAAAATAACAGAATGCCCAGTAGAATACATGTACAGTTATCCAGGGAAGACAAACAAAGTCAAATCATTGAATGGTTTGGGTTAGAAGGGACCATAAAGCTCATCCAGTTCCACCCCCTGCCATGGGGAAAGGTACCTGCCACTATTCAAAGTTGTTCAGAGCTCCATCCAGCCTGTCCTTGAACACTTCCAGGGATGGGGCACCTACAACTTCTCTGGGCAACCTGTGCCAGGGCCTTACCACCGTCACAGGGAAGAATTTATTCCTAATACCTAATCTAAAACTTCTCTCTTTTAGTTTGAATCCATTTCCCCTTGGCCTGTCACTACATGCTCTCGTAAAAAGTCCCTCTCCATCTCTCCTGTAAGCTCCCTTTAGGTACTGGAAGGCTGCAATTAGGTCACCCTGAAGCCTCCTCTTTTCCAGGCTGAATAATCTCTCGGCCTTTCCTCATAGGACAGATGCTCAAGAACGTTGCAGCGGGGGAGTTATTTAGGAAAAAATGACGTATTTTCACATTCAGGCTATCTAAAGAAGATGGCAGCAATGAAAAGGCAGCTAATACAAGGCAGCAGTGACAATGAAGCTATTACAAGGCAACAAGATGGAGCTGCAACTACAGTTACTGCCAGTGAGAGATTTTCTAAGAATTACTTTCTCTTAAAAAAAAAAAGGCAAGCTAAAAGTAATTAGGAAAACAAATTCTACCAGCAAATATTATATTTCATAAAGGTAGCTCTCATGAAAAAGCATTGAATTCCACCATTATCTTCACCCAGTGCTCTGTATAATTATTATTAGACAGAATGCTGAACAATCACCTCATCACCTCTGGATTTTTATTTTAGAAAGCATTGAGCATCTTCAGGCACTAAAAATTCAGTCACTAAAAGGCTTCCACTTGACAATCCTGGCAGTCTGCTACTGCGCCTTTGTTGTCCATATGTTCATATGTGTAATTCAACTGTGCACAATTTAGATCATGCATATAGCCATCCTCTAATACATTAACTCCTAGGGGAAAGATTTTTCCACTATTGATCCAATTTCTGCTCATTGCACTTTTTAAGATCATGCTACTTGGAAAATTGAAAGTCTGAGTCATTCAGGACTACTTTAATCATATCTCATCCGGGAAAGCTTTGGAACCTTAGCAGGAAATACTGATTTACTAGGTTAATTTTCCCTCTTATTGTAAGAAACTCAGCTTTCATGATCTTAGATTTCCTAAAGTTAACACAAGGAGGAAAACTGACAAGGTTGTGAAGAAACCAGTAGAACTGGTAAAACAACGATGCTCAAACTATCTGAATGCAGTGACCTTTACATGAGCTTTACAAAAGACTATATGAAAACCAGCATGTACTCAAACAAATGAAATCCTAAAACAAAATAATTACTTAGTTACAGATCTGTTTGATACAGACAAGTAAAAAGAATACTCCTGTAAAAATGTCAAATTAACATCTATGGAAACTGCAGTCTAATGTTTCACAATTCTTCCAACACTCACATAGCTCATGAAACAGAAAGTCTCTGTGACCAGCTCCTAAGCAATCTTAACTCTGTTTTCGCAGTGTAAAGCTCATAATAAATATAAAGTGAAAAACTTTTTTTTTTGTTTTTTTTTTTATGGTGTGCAGGGAGGGGTTTTTTTACGTAGCTTCTTAGTAGAAAAGGTATAACTTAAAGACCTATAGAGCCTTAGCTGGATAATGTAATAAGCAAAACTGTACTATCTGATCTTGTATCCTATTTCACTACACCTACTGCAAGGTATGCAATATATGTAAAGAAAACTTTTTTCTTTGCCCCCCCTCCCAAAAAAAAAAAAAATCTAGGAGATTCATATCACTAAAAATCAAAGGAACTCTAAAAAGTACATCAAAGATAACATTTAGAGTTATTTACTGGATATGAACTTAGAGTAGGAATTACTCAATTCTTAATAACACTACCAAGGTATACTCATTGACAAAAAAAAGCATTCAAAATCCACAAAGTAGTGAAATAGTTGGTCACTTTAAATATCCTGTGCATTAAATGCACCAGCAGGAACAAAGACCTTTAGTTACTGGACAGTATCATCCAAACTATATCTATATCATAATAAGCATTATAGGTATTTCAAAATTCTACCTAAAGCAATGAAGTTACAACAGTTGTAACATCGCCCCTTTTCACTTGAAACACTGTTCAACCACAGGGTTGACTTGGTGCCAATAATCCTGGTGAATAACAGATATTTGTTAATACAGCAAATGGCAACAGCTCTAGCTTGCATAAGTTTCCTATCCACGAAAATACAAGGTTCTGCTCTTGAAGATCATTTTAAAAAACAACAAGGAAACAAAAGTACAGTTCTTCTTCGTTCCTCTTCCTAATGTCTCTCTAATACTACAAACCTAGCTCCACAGAGCTGGGTCTCTTAGATCCATGTGCAGTCCTTGCTTCTTCCTAGAAATTTTAGCTCCTGCTTTCTCCACAAGCACAATGGGACAGGGAGTACAACAGTAGCTTCCATCAGCTGGCAAGAAGCAAAGCACTTCATGATGGTTCAGCAAGACATACAGCAATCCAGCAGGGACACACAACAGGTCTGCCAACTGCAGGAACCTGGCAGACCTCCCATAGGGCATCTCACTGCATGAGTTATAACTGATGGAAACGTTTACCAAAAAATACTTACAAAGCAAATCATCATGTTTCATGCAGATCCATTCTTATTTCAAATCCAGAAAGTTAATTGGCACGTGCATGTGATTAATTCCAGCAAAGACTGATGAATTTGAAGTACTTAATATGCAAATATAAATACAGTTCTAACAAGTCACAATGACTCCTTTGGTGAAATGGATCAGGATGTTAAAACTGCTATTGTCTTAAACACGAAATCTATCTCCTCCCAGAATTCCATGTCCAGGCAATTCCACGTGAAACCATGAACCTAAATACCATCCCTATTTAGCAAATCCACATATTTGTTATCATTCAAGCACCCTTTAAAAAAAATCTTGAAACATCTAAAAAGCTGTCATTTAACCTTTGTTTTTATTGTGTTTCATATGAAATGTCACCCCATACTATTACTTGAAGACTTGCAGCACAAACTAACCTTTAACCTTTCTCCCTTCCCTCCCTTTTCACCTTGTACACACAGGAAACTGATTTTCTTACCAGCAACAAACCGGAGAAAAACACATTGACACTGTCCTGCACAACATCCTTGTGTCTAAATTGGAGAGACATGGATCTGACAAAACTGGAAAAAGGTCAGCTGGGATCAGCTATAAGAAAGATCTTCTTCACACTGAAGGTGGTGAGGCCCTGGCACAGGTTGCCCAAAGAAGCCCAATTCCAGCCCTGGCCCTGGAAGTGTTCAAGGCCAGGTTGGATGGAGCTCTGAACCTGGTCTAGTGAAAGTCGCCCCTGCCCATGGCAGGGGGTTGGAGCTAAGTGGTTTTTAAGGCCCATTCCAACCCAAACCATACTATGATTCTATAAGTTTAATTTTAAAGAAAGCATGTTACTAAAAGAACAAAAGACCCCTCTCTAAAAGAAAAAAATGAATCTGCTTGAGAAACTACAGGAATTCTAGAAAACAGGTGTATTTAGTACTGTCTTCCCAGATCTTTTATATACACATAAATCTAATTTCTCTAAGGCTCACTAAGAAAGAGTGAACTGGATGTTACACTAAAGGCAGGGAAGCAGCAGCAATCTTTCTCTCTCACCCAAACAAATTTGCTTTGCTTTTGTAATATGGCTTTTAGAGTTGTGAGCCACCAACATCCACAGCTTCTGCTAAAGGCAATAGGAGCTATAAATACTGAGACTTCCAAGAAACCGGATCCTTATGCACATCACGCTGGTTGACCTTGGAGGGCATTTTGCCTCAAGAGACACAACTGAGACTAAATTCATCTAGCATTTCCATTTTGTATTCAGTTGTAGATAGTAAATCTGGCTGCAGCTCTTTGCATAACACAATTCACCCTTGCCATCGTGCTCAACTAAGAAATGCTACCCATTCACTGAGGTCACATGCAGCCTTCGCCAAAGCCTACAACAGGAAGCATCTCTCACTTCTTTTTTCCTTCAATGTCATATCTCACAAAGGTTTGAGAAGAAAATGAAAAACAAACAAAAAAACCCCCCATAAGTAAAAACAAACAAAAAAAGAAAATCCCAAACCACACAAGCAAACAAAAATGAAAAGACCAAGTACCTTTACACAGTTTTCTGCTGCAACCAGCCTGTAAAAAAACACAACCAATTCTTTTTTACGCTTTTTTTCTATAGCGATAGCTTGGAACTGGCATCCAAGATGTAAGCAGTAAATAAAAGCCTGTAGACAGTTGATGAACTGTACATAAAGCTGAGTTGCACAGTTTGCATCAAAACTCTTCTAAAGACAGAAATTTTTCTGTAAGAATTTGAGGTTGTAAAAACGGATTGAGTTTTAATATAGTATCTCTAACGTGTGTTTGGCCTGAGGGAGAAGCATCAAGAGCAAGTTCTCAATTTTTATAGTCTCTAAAAACAATATAATTTGCAAATGCATCTTAAGTAGTAGCTACTTTATGCTACTACCACTTCATTAGGAGTATTTAAAAAGGCATTTAAAAATTCATATTCACATGCAATGTAATTGCCGTTTAAGTCAGGAATTTACTTTTAATAAACACATTCTTGAACTAGTAACAGTAAAAGCATCATTCAAACATCATTTCCTGTACTAAATTTTACCCATATTAACAGACTTAGAAAAGCATCAACCACAAACATGTTGGTGATGGAAATTTCCTAACGCAAGCAGTCTTTATAGATTTCTGCTATTTCAGTGCAGGTCTCCAAGGACCATTTGAATCCATATTAATTTCCTTTCTGGCAGTTATGCAGCCATGTATGAACTGCACTATTTCACTTTTAATCTGTCAGTAATTTAGTAATGTGTAAACTAATTATGCACAGATATTAATGTAATCAGTTTGGGGAGCTATAAAATCAATGCATTTTTACAGACTGTGTTAAAGAGAATTGCACTACTATAGTCATATGTCTGTTCCTGATAATGTTATGGAATTAAAATAATTGTGATCCATGCATCAATACACATTCCCACAACCCACCCAGCAATACAATACTGTAACTTTCTATAAAGGACAGGTCAAGTTTTTTGGTAACATTAAAATTTAATTTGTCTGAAAATAATATGTGGCTTCCTATTAAGAAATACACATTTGATGACATCTCAGGTTTCCTACGGTGAACTAGAAGTGAACTGGCTAGCAACATTTCATCCATAATTCAACCCAAATACTCGGCTTTGCTCCAATGGAAAATGGACAGGAAAGACTGTAACTACAACTCAATGCTGGGGCACGTAAGTTAATCAAGAATCACATTTGAAGCATCATGTAACAAGTCATTAAAATTATCAAGCATCACTGTGTATCCAGGCATACAACGAGAACACTGTCAGTGTACAACAGCTGAGGTGTGCTGCCAGACCCAGCTTTGCTCTCAGATACCCAGCTGCAGCTCATAACACAGTTATGCCTCTTCCTCCTCTCCACTTCTTTCATGATCAAAGGCCCCTTTAACTTTTCCACACTTTTCTACATGCTAATTCCTCTGTTTGCTGTTATTCAGGTCACTCAAAACAAACCTTTTACTTGTGAAATCTAATAGTGTCTTTTACTGACTGTACTTACTATCATATGCACATGCATCAGGACAAGCAGGACAACAGGAAAACAGTTCTGAAGTTACCTCAACAGTTAACAGTCCATCTATTTTCTCAGATAATGATTTCCAAGGTAAAAGGAACTTAATTATCTTTGAGAAGAGCATCATCCTTCTCAGATTTATTTGAAAATATCAATGAATTCAAAGTTGCGCCACACTGAAAGTACTACTGACAACATAACTACAGCAGTTTTCCCGTTCCCTTACAAAGCTTCCATTAAATTATGTGTCAAAGTTTCATGATACAATTAATTCAGCCAGACTTGAGCTGCTGCCAAAAGGCCTGGCCTTCTCCCCTCTCCCTGCCTGCTCCTAACTGGCTTATGCCTGCAAACCCCTGCAGCCCCTCCTGCCACTTGCAGTCTCAGGCAGCTCTGGGCTAGGGCAGCAAGAATACACACACTGCAGGCTATTGGACAAGTAACATCAGTGTGCAGAGATAAACACAGCTTGCTTACAAGTAAATTAGTACTTGCTGCTTGTAAAATTAGGGTTTTTACACATGTAAAAGATATTAAGGCCTCAAACTTTTCTTGCTACCCTAGTATTAATTTATCGTTATAAATTCATTTATTCATGTACATTAACAGTACTTTTAAAAGAAGCGGAAAATTAAACCCGCAAAGCATATCTATCTGTTCTCGTGCCCTGCTTTGGAAAAGAAGCTTCATAGAATTAATTTGAACTTGAAACTGGGCTGGCAGTGCAAAAGCACTAATAACTGGTTTGTGAAAACATGTCAGCACAGACCCCAAAAAAGCCGTTCCCATAATCACCCCACTTTTTCTTTTCTCTTTTAAAAACAGAGACACTTCTTGGCAGGGATGTAAACAGCAGGGCACACCTCACACAAAGTTTAGGTACCCAACAAAATGCAAAATGAGGCATCTCAAACAGCAACAAGCCAGGTATTTCCACCAGGTCCTTGTCAAACCTCAAGGTCTGCTGCTTCCCGGTGAGCTCCCCCATTGAATTCACACACAGCCACCCCAGCACAGTGCCTGCAGCTCCCCTGCTGTGGGACGGGGCCCAGGTAGCCCCTCAGTGCTCCCCATGAGGGGGAGTATAAAATACAAGAGGTAGAAAGTACCGAGCCCACTGAGCAGCCACTGTGGCACAAAGGAGCAAAGAGCAAGCCCGGGCTGCCACAGCTCTGCCCAAGACCAGCAGCCTTCCAAGGGCTTCTCCCACAGCCTCATCTGCCTGCCTGCTCAGCTTCCCTGCTGGACGCACCAAGCCCAGCCCAGGTAGCTGGTGGACACCCCCTGCACCACCGGCACTGAGGGGACCACCTCACTACCACAGCATTGCCCTCAGCTCTTACAGCCCACAGGGGCAACGCCAGCAGAGAGCTCTCCCATACACCACCCCCACAACAGCACTCACTGAGCTTCTCAAAACAGGGAAGAAAACCAGCTCAGCCCCATACCCACCTCGGCAGAGACGTAACTGCTGCAATTCCCCTCCTGGCTCCAGCCACACACCCACTGCCACGCAGAAAGCTCATCACCCTGCAGAGCTGCAGCTGGAGGGGGCACAAGGAGCCCACCCAGGAGCCCTATGGCAGGTGGAACTGCCTTTCTCCTTTGCACCTGGTAGATCAGGTGAGATGCGTCTCACTAACGGATTTGAAGCTCTTCAGAAGAACGAAGTGGTTGAGAAGCACTGTGATGGGGTGTGACCACAGAACACACTCACCACTGCTGTCAGGAAAACAGGCAGCAAAGACGTCCCCAAAATGACCATCAGCTTCACCAGGTGTGATTAGGTGTCAAAAACATCCCGTTTGTCTGTAAATGACTGTATGTCCAGTAGAAATAAAAAATCCAAACATTTAAGGCCTGTGAGAGAAGGGTATTCCATGAAAAGGAGGGGAGGGTCCGTTGGGATCAGAGCTGTGCCAGTGCCATGAGTATGAGTGGCTGCAGCGCCTCTGCAGTGCCAGCTGGTAGGGGCCACTCCACTACAGGAGTGTGAGGCAGGGATGGGCCTCCCAGGCAGGTGCAGGGCATGGTTGGACAAGGATGAGGTTTCTGTGGATTGGAAAGAGTCTCCGCAGAGATGTTTGCAACCCCCAAAGCACTGGTGCTGCAGGGTGGGAAAGCAGGATGGAGAAAAGGAGAGATTCTACAAAGCCCTAGTGTGCAGAGTGGAGATTTGTTTTCAATCTCTTTAATCTTTTTGTATCATTAGAGAGTTACATGCTCAAGTTTATTTTTCTTGGATGCTAATACAAGCTGGCTTCATAACTGGAGCACTTGTGTGCTCATCTTCAAGGAAATGGAGAACAGTGCACTCCACAGCCTCCACAGCATTTTGTTATACCAACTATTAACACACACGGGAGCAGTTTTAACCTCAAATAATACAATTTACGGGGATACAGTCAATAAATACTCATTTAAGGATCAGTTTAGGTGAGATCTAAACCAGACTGTGTGTCATTTATTCATAGTAACTGCACAGAGTTACTGCATATAGATTCAATTAATTTCTAATTATCTTTCAGTGTTAAAAAATATGTATATACAAAAGCTATTAATTGTTGGAATAATTCTTTCAGCTCTTAGCTAAATCTCAGTAACACTCAACTTTGTAGCAGACAGAAAAGCAGCTCTAGCTGATAAAATGAGTCAGGTGAGCCTCCCTCAGCCACTACAACATACATTTTACTCTTTGTAGAAGAGGTTTATCTAAAGATAGTACTTCTCTACACAGCTGAAGCCAAAAATGGAAACAGAAAGGTTTGGCAAAGTCTCATGTTGGCAAAATTTATTTGCAAAAGGTTCAGTGGATTGTAACAAAGAAAGAAACTATCATGGCATGCAGAAACATGTACACTGAGGAGAAAAAGGTTTCTAGTTCAGCCTAAATTTGTACCTGCCTTCATGCCAGGTTAGGCCACCTTTCACTTACACATCAGTAAATGGATGAAAGCAAATATTTACAGTTAGTATTAAAAGTATCAACTTGCTTCAACTCCCTGACTCCCTTCTGAATTTAGACTGTTGTGTCAGATTCTCTACTGTCAAACGGTGTTACCCACCACCCTTTATTTATATAGATGGAAAAATCCTTAATAAACGAACACACATACTTTACAATTTTTCCTCAAAATTATTCTGAAAAGTAAATTCTCCCTCCTGTACCAGATACTAGCTGCTAAAATATGCTGAGTGGTAAGAACTACTGTAGTTTAAACATAGTTTGTTTATAGTGCTTGCAGAGCAATGCGTGTACAGACAAGCTAATTAGGCAGGGGGGTTGTCCCTTTATTTTTATAATTCCAGTTTTAGGAGCAGAGCATTTGATTTATTACATTAAGGTATTTTTATAGCCTCAAGTAGTACTGCTCTTTAGGACACAGGGAACATCACAGCCCATTTAATTTACACAGGAGATGTTAGTACTATTTAATGGCATGTAAACATTTTATAAGGTAAGCTCAAATAACAGGAGATTTTTTTTTTTTTAATATACTTCAGCAAAAAGGTTCACAAATGGATTTTCATTCTACTTTATTGGTCCAATCTCTGTTATTGCATCAGAAGTGAATCGAGTTTTAAAAGGTGTTAAGAGTTTTCAATATATTTTGTGACACTGAACAGAATCACAAAGTATACATAAAACAACCAACGCGTGAATTAATTCCAGAACTAGTGTAACTGCACACCCTCAAATCATATGTAATTGTCTGTGACTTCAAGCAATAATTGCAGTGGACTATAGATAATATTTTTATTCTATTTCTTCTTTAACATCACAATTTTTCACACTCCTAGATAGAAGCATTTCAAAGGTACTTTATCACCATTATTACTATTCTTTTTGCACAACTGGATTTTTAAGTAGTGTCAATATCTTTTCTTAGGCGAAGTTATAAAGCTGAAAACAACATAGTTTAAAATGAAAGTACCAAAAAATAATTTCTTTTTACTGCACACATTCCCCCACATATTTTTACACCATGGTTACTGCAATAATGTTGCTTATTATTTTCATCCAAACTAAAATCATGTGCTCGCATTTTATAAATATCAAGATATTATTTTTCTGCAATGTTTACATCACAAAGAGACAATGTAAAGATCAGAACTATTGCTGGTTTTCAAAGGATTTTTTTTTTTTTTTTAAAGCTTTGCACAGAAAAGGATGAAGTGGGTTGCAGTAGAAAGAACTAACATGAATCTAGGTAATCTGGATATCACTTCATTGCCAAAATATTTTCAGTTTGGGGGGGAAGGTAAGACAATAGCAATTTATACATCTACTAGTTGACTGTATTTTCTCATCTTCTATGTACTGTATGGGTGAGTACGATGAAAACTGCAGCCTATTTTCTGGTGTTTGTTATGAAAAGCATGGAAAATCTGTAAATCCCTTGTATGGCAAATCAGAAGTAAAATAACTTTCAAGAAGAAAAAAAAGGAGTTCTGCCCGAGTCCCATACTGTGCTCGGGAAAAAAAGAAAAGAAGCAGAAGAAAGATATTATTTCTTGGAAGTCTAAGAAAAAGGATTGAAAGTTCATGGCAATGGTGTGTTTTCAGTTGCTGTTCTGTTGTGCTGTAACATGAGCAAATGGCCTGACTTTGGAAAAACATTCAATAATGAAAAATATTATTATCTCATACTGACAAAAGGCAAAATGAAATAATTGCATCAACACCAGTTTGGTTTAAACAACATGCCTAAAAACCTACTGAAGTGAAAGTGCTGTAAATACAAGTGTTGAATATTAACTTTATGAGGTGCTTAACTGCACTGCATTGTAATGAATTATCTAGTTCTAGTGATGCTTTGACACATTTCAAATGAGAACCATAAGGAGTTAACTTATAGTCTTTAGTCCCTTCCAATATGTTCAGTGACAATATAAGATCCCATTCATTTCCCAAGACAATGCCATTTTCAATAACATTTCATCATAAAATATATGAGCATTTCTCCACCTAAAAATTTTTCTGTTAGGAAAAAATACTGGTACAACAGAACACTTCCAGAATGACTATACAGCAGTCATCTCATTTGTCAAGTGATTCATTATAAAAATCACACTAAGACGTATCTGTTCTGCTCTTGGGTTCTACTTTTCTCAGCAATTAGTATATAGTCTCCTCATTTTATGTTTCTTCCACCTGTAAATTTTGCATGTCAGGGATACATGGATTGGCAAAAACGAATTTTCCTAGCTGTCCTGTTTTCACTGAATAATCAGGGTCTATATATGACAATTTAAAGAGAAAACACTACATAATTCCAAAGTCTGCACGTACTTCCTTGATAACTAAGGAACAAACTTACAATTATGTACTCTTTAAAAAGTGGAGGCTTTTAAATTTACAGTAATATCCTACTCTTAGATTTTACAGTATGGGTTATTTTTATACAAGAATAAGCTGTGCTTTCTTGTTCACCTTCATGAATTCATATCTAAATACCATCCTCCCCCCCACCACCATGAGTGATCTTGCTAAAATACAACTTGTTCTATCGTACAAAACTTCCCTGTCATACTCTCAGCAAAGAATTAAGTTATAAAGACGATGAAAAGGTCTACTAATGGGAAAAACCCCTTGTTTAAATTTCTTGGTTGCTCTTCATCATGAAATGAGCACCTTCCTGAGTGGTCCAGCAAGCTCAGCAGCAGGACTAACGTGGCAGTGGAAGGCTGGGAACAGCCACACCCTGTGCGTGGCACAGCGCAGTGACCAGCCTCCATCCCCCCGGTAAAGGTGGTGGTGACAGGCTAAGAGACTTACTCCATTCTTCAGCTTGGCAACCCCCCTGTACTTCAGGTGGGTTAAAGTAGCCTCTATGACTCTTTAAAGATGTGGATACGGGCTCTGCATTCATGGACACAAAGATCTGGCCTAAGTATTTGACTCCAGAGGCCGTATTCTGTTATCCCTGCTCATACAGAGTCATTCCTCACTCTACAAGTAATCCTGCTGAAATCAAAACTGAGAGGTTTTCAATGAGATTTAAGGAGACTATTCTCATGTTTAAGTGCTTCACTGGATGAATGCCTTAATTTTCCTATTTAGGATCCTATCCAACACACATCGTAATCAGGGGAAGAGAGTCTATTGTCTTCAGTGAGCTTTGGATCAACTGTTATTACTTCATGGTCTTTATCCAGATTATTTTCTCATTGTACAAAACTAGTTGCTTTTTATGTATATATATACAATGAGAAGATTTTTATAGTTGAACATAAAGGTGAATGCCTGTTCTGCCAAAATTTTATTGCAAACTTTTTATCTTAGTCATTCCTTTATAAAAGTTTTGAAACCATATAAATCTGGATGACGACCAACAAACCCAAAGACCACTCATCCATTATAAACATAAATTTGGATCTCAGACATGATTTAAAATAATTACAGCTTCTAGAAAGATTTGAAATTAAGACCTCTATTAGTTTTCTTTTTTTTTGGTTTGACATTATTACTCAAATTCATAATGATTCTAGATTCCTTCAAAATGGCTAGCTGTCCCAAATTGTTGCTGAAGTAGTTAAGTAACTTTGCTTCAGTAACTGTGATTGATATTTTAGCTTTCCCAAAGAGAATGAGCAGAGTTATTCTACAGTGAGGTAACTGTCTCTTGTCTACTCCAAACTGATTATTTAAAAACCTAGATACACACCAATATAAATATGTTAGTCATAGAGGGTTTACTTCACAGATGCCATTTTTTCATTCATTAATTTCAAAGCACATAAAACAATCAAGTCCCAGTATTTTTGTTTTACAAGTAGCAACTTCAGCTGAAGTTCCCAAAAGTTTACCAATAAGTCAGTGGAAAAAAGTGGGAACAGAACCCGAATCCCAACTGCCCGACTACTAGACAACACTGCTTCCTCTAGTTTTGTATACATGATGCATGTACATGAGATGTCTGTCTGGGAAAGAAAACACCTCAAAATAGCCAGTAGCTGTGCCACAGCAGTGCTTGCTGGTGTTCTTGTTTTGATAATGTCTGTGCTGCACAGACACATTGCCAAGGGCTTGTAGCGTAAAACACGTTTCATTACCAGTAGTTATGAGAGCATATCAGTTTATGGGGATGATTGTGCAGGTGGTGGTGAGCGTTATAAATATTTATGCTGCTGCGAAGGAAAACTCCCTCCTGAAGGTGTTGGAAAGAGGGTCTCTGTTTTAAAAAAATGTCGAAATCCTTCCTCACCTGACTTTAAATCACTGAACAGACTTTCAGTGTCTATACACCTTGTGGGATTTTTACCAGCAGCAAAAATTGAGCTATCGGTGTTTCCAAAGCATTCATTGAAAGCACGACTATGTAAACCCAATGGAAACGACTGATCACCTTATTTCCATAGTCCTGTGACAAATCATCACAGGCGTGAGATGTAAAAGATACAAGTAATAGTTACAAAATAATTGTAAAGAAAATTGCTTCCATGGAATAATGCTACTCCCTGACGCTTGCTCACATCACTACTGCTGTTTGCACAGGAGATTTCACTTGCATCTTAAATGCACTTCCTGAATAGAGCCTAGCTTTCTTTGATGTAACTTTTTACTTTGAATCATCTGAGCTTTCAGAATTGCATGCCAACCTCTGAGTTCAGTGTTCGCAGACTAAGCTGTAACACGTAAAATTTCATAAAGATACAGACAACTTCTTGGCCATTTTTTAGAATCATTAGTTTTTTTAACCAGCCTAGAACCAATCTCCTGGGTGAAGCTTACATTGTCCTTCAATGAATTTTAAATGGCAGCATGAGGTCCACTTAGACACTTCTGTTATTTTCCAGTTTATTCTCAAACCCTGCAGCAACGATGTAGCAAAATCTTGTAACTAAAGTCGACAGGAAAAACATCAGGAAATGTTTGCAATTTTGGTTCACTATAATTCATTTTAAGAACACAAAATCCCTTTCTTTGTACGCATAAATGTCATGTGAAGGGCACATAAAAGTTTAGTCAAAAGGGTCCTATTAAAAGCAACAGTGACATTAAGCATGAGCAATGAATAAAATGTATAATTTCAGAATCATAAAAACACATGGTTTCATTAGACTGGCGTGTGGTGGTTCTCTCCTGTGTCTCAAAAGAATTGGTATTGATCTGACTATGAAGCTGTGACAATAAAACTGTACTCTATTGACTGCAGCTGCAGGGTCTCCAAATATTATTTATTGAGGCAAGCAGAACAGCAAAGCAAAAGCACTGCCCCAGTAATAAGTGGTAATTGCTGGGAAGTGAGGCATTGCACTCCCTATTGACCCTTGCATCCTGAAATTTCGATGGATTATATTTAACTCCATTAGGATTGGCATTATCAAATTACATAAACCACATTATAGAACAACCAGCCTCAGTTTAGATCATTGATTTTCGATTATACTGATCTGCTGTATGATTCAGAAGTAGCTTCTATTACCAGTGATATGATATCAGTGTTGATCAGTAGGGGTGGAAGTGCTGTTTTATTACAATGAGATAAATAGCACTAAAAAAAAAAAAAAAAAAAAAAAAAAAAAAAAAAAAAAAAAAAGTAACTATTTCCTCTAACATGTTGGAGGATGCAATTACTCCTGTAAATAAGAATGAAAATTGGTAGCACAAAATTTACATACATTTCTAAAAGCTCTGATACTTCCTCACTTTCGTGTGAAACACAGACCTTCTCTGTTAATTTCTCTCTGTACAGATCAATGTATTACCAGTTACAATGGCAAGTTTCTGGCATCAGAAAGGTGTTGCTTTTTTAAGATAAAATATTACTGAATGCAATATTTGAATAACGCCTACTTAAACAGTTGCCACTGAGGTGTATTAATATGAACTTCACTCATCTAAATTCGGTATGTTCTCAAGGAACTTGAACTACCAAGGGTCTATCATGTTCTTCCCATCTTCTACCAAAGTGGCTTATCATGGAACTGAACTATTTACTGAGCTCTGAGGCTCAGGCAATTTCAATGGATCCCTTACAAGCCTAATTCAAAGAAGATCCAATTTGTTAGAGCACTTAGCTAAAGTTTTCAGAAAGTCATGAGTTTAGCTTCAGGGGTTGCTAGCTCACTGGTAGCTGGACTGGGGTGATGGCCATTGCACACAGTAATTTTGTTCTCAAGGTTACAGTGAGTATAACGTCTATTGTAAAAGGTATTGTCTTTTCCCTTTCAGTTATTTTTTCAAAGATACTACATTTTATTTGTGTGTTTAAACTGTCCCCTGCTAGGACTAGAAGAAGCAGTTCAAAGTCTGAAAGGAAAGGAAAAGTCTGAAAGAAAACAATAATCAAGGGTTTAAGAGGCAGAGATAAGAAACTCACTATTTATAAAACTGGTGATTAAAAGTCTCTCTAAAAAACTCACCAATTCCTTTCCATTAGAACTCAATCTGAAGATTAGTTTCCAATACTAATTATTCCAGCTTGTAATCCTCTTCCTTTTTCATGACATCAAATAAATGTGGCAACAAAATTTACTGGTATTTTGAAACACTCAAAAGGTTCTGTTCAGTTGGCAAATTCATTCTCAACGTACGTCTACAACTCATGACACGTAAAATTTTCTCATAAATTAATGTCTGAAAACTGAAGACATATAAGAACAGAATAAATTGATTCAGAAAGATGCCTATTATTTTCAAGAGCCTTAAAATTCTTGTATTTTAGTAAACAAATCCAAGGAAGCATAAATATAGATGGATTGAGTGACACAACAATTGAAAAAAGTTCTTTGAATGTCAAGAGGAGATCACTATAGAGCTGTCATTGACTGAAATGAGCTGAAAGATAAATGGCCCAAAAAGGCAGGAAGATGAAATTCTCATAAAATTTCAAAACATTTTCATTGCAAAGACATTAAGATCTCATCTATCTGTACTTTTGATTTGAGCTATGAAAGTAAAACCAGGGTAAGAAAAAGTGTAGATTTTTTTTTGTTGCTTTTAGTCATTTCATTTCACAGTAGCAAGTTCTCTACTGCTAAATTCTCTTTCCTTCTGAGCACCAATATTATTGTTAGGTCATAGGTTCATCCCTGTTAAATATAACTCTTGGTAAAGTATATTTCTCCAATTCATTAAACTTTATATTGAATGTAGCAAACATTTAGTAATCATGGTTTGCAAGATGTGGTGAACAGCTGAGCAAAATGTCAGAAAAACCACAGTGTATAGAATTTTTGTTTGGTCATAAATGTCTCTCCCCGAGTAGCAAATGTCTGTAGCTGACTCTTTAATGCTATGTTTTAGTTAAATAATAGGTTATAAACAGTCAGACTGATGACTTTAGTATTATAACAACTCCAGACTTCCTTGACATAACTAATGATTAGCATTGAATATCATGAATATACCATGTTCTGGGTTGTTGATTTTTGTTTCAGTCTTGGCATTTCAGAATTTTGATGTACTAAAACAAGGTTAAATTAAGATCCTAAAGAACTGCAATTTTAGCAAGTGAGTACATTTGTAATTTATAACAGGGAAGATATTTGACACTGAATCTGTTCCTAAAAACTGTGGGTTTTTTCAATTGTTAGAATCCTATCCATCAAAAATAGATATTAATTATGATATTAACAAAAATAAAGTTATGTAAGACATGCCTGATGTAT
Source organism: Oxyruncus cristatus (assembly GCA_013399855.1). Taxonomy (NCBI): domain Eukaryota; kingdom Metazoa; phylum Chordata; class Aves; order Passeriformes; family Cotingidae; genus Oxyruncus; species Oxyruncus cristatus. The sequence continues at coordinate 552,091 of VXAY01000038.1, forward strand.
TGAACAAGAAGGCATATTATGTCATCAAGGCATTGTACAAAAATCCGGAATCCACTTTTCTCTTGCCTTGACACAAAATGGTTTTAACAAGAAAATCAGAAGTGATGGAGGGAGGACAGCTCTCATGAAATAGAATATATATATATATACACACACACATTTATGTATGTATATATACATGTTCAGATAAATTACATAAATATATGTATCTGATTGTGATATACATTGTTTTCTCCAGTACTATACAGCATTAAAATATTTTGCTTTTCTGCTTTAAGATCTGCTTTGGTCCTTTAAAAGTAAATGAATTTTGAAATTTGAAATATAAACCTTGTCTCAGGGGCAAAATTATTGCATAAACTAACAAACATCTACTTTTTATTTCTTGCATATTGATTTCAATAACCATGCAGTATTCCAGCACCATTTATTCTTTTCAAAGAGAAGGCTGGTTAAGGTACAAGGCTGGTATTCAATTTCTTGCTCCCCCACAGGCCTCTTTTGTGATTTTGCCAATTCACACAGGCACTTTGTACCTTAATTTCCCCTCACTATAACAGAGACAGTAGTACCTTCTTATTTCACAGTTATGTCTTGAGAAACGTTAGGACTGTGAGATATGAAAACAGAGGTCACATAAAATGTTTCATAGAGTGTGATAGATGTATTTTTAAAGACTACCTTGTGCATAAGAAAACTCTTTTTGGGGAGCATAAAGAACAATTGTATTTATCCAATGTGTTCTCCTTTTATATGACGAACTATCCCCTCACAGATAGAAACAAATAAACACTGAGGAGAGGACAGCATAAGGCAGGAATTTTAGGGAGTGATATGCCAGCAGGAAAAATAGGATGAGGTAAATGACTTCACTTTTCTTCATTATTCAGAAAAACATTTGATGTTTCTTAATACATTTGCTACAAGCACACCACTCCTTCATTATTACTCTTACTACTGTATTTTTTTTCTTCTAATATTATGAAAAGGATTAGGAGTAGAAACTTTGCTATTGGAAAAGACTCCTAAAGAAAATCCTACCTAGTTTGTACTTGTAAGGTGATTCGATGAGTGAAGATTGCAATGCTGCCTCTACGTGACAGGGTCAGCTCTGAGGACTAAATTCCCCCTTCCATGCAGCAGAATTTTTCTCACATATCCTTTGAGCTCTGTTTGCACTCTTCCCAGTTTACAGAGTGAAGTGGGAACTATGGAAGAACAAATTGTCCATCATTTAAGCGTATTGATCCAAATCAGTCTTGTACAATTAGTAGCTCAGTCAGGAGCAGCATCATTTTGAAAGATGTCTATTCCATCTTCTAGAACACAGATATAAAGGAAGTGCCACATGCCTGTACACACTGACTTCCACAATAACCTTGTCTTGGATGTCACACAATAATTTGCAATTGTGGCAGTCATTCAAGAAGCTATTTCACAAGTCACATCTCAAATCACGTTTCCCAAGTATGCTGTTCTCCTAATTATTATTTTTCTTTTCAAGCAGCAAATAAATGCAGTTTTATTTAATTTTATGAACTTTGTCACTGGTAAAAACCCATCATATCAGGTTTATTTTTTGTAGCATGATTGCTCAGATGCAGGAGCTAAATTACATATTTGTAATGAGAGCTGAAAAAAATCCAGAGAACTCCTAAACATTTCAGAAAACACTACTGCCTTGTTTCTATGGTGCTTAAATAGCTACCTATTAAAAGGAAGAAATTTGATTTTGAAAGAAGTTACTGCTACTTGGTAACAGACTACAAAATAGGAAACTGTTTTCATTCCATGGCTAGATTAAAATCTAACAAAATTTAACTGTCTCATAAAGAGTTGTTTATTATTTTATATCTTAAAAAAATTTTCAAAGTGATGTCACATATTATTCACTTGCATATATTTCACTAGTATTCGCATTGTTCTTCCTTTAAAAGCCTTCTCTAAAACAAAATGTTAGCTGATATATTATTTTTTTCAGATATCATTTAGCACCACTGAGTAAAAAAGATAAACATTTCCATTGCAACCACACTTCAGTAAAATGAGTGTTTGGCTGCCCACGCGAGAACCCTTTGAAATAAGTTTTCCACACCTCTGTAGGGCATAGCAAGAAAGACTGAGGGAGACACCATATACTATGGGCAAGCAGTAGGAAATATAGCAATAGGATGATACTAGGGAATATAATTTTTAAGCAGAACTTTTCTGAGTGTGATGGCTTGGAAATTGTGTGAAGGGATGCTAGTGTGAGGATGGAAGATGTGGAGAGGAGGTTCATCATGAATATAGAGTTTGATTTGGGATTTGACCAAGGTTCAGGAAAAGCTGTTGGTTCTATGTCCAATATTTTCACTCCCTGCAGGAATAATACAGCCATCATGCTGGGTTGCACTAAGACAAGGGAATGGACGCTGGATAAAGGGATATATGGATGTAACAAAAGGAGGAATTAATCATTTGAATTCCTAATGTTTCTTGCCTAACAGCCGGGTTACATCAACCTCATGTCCACCTCAGGTACATAACCATCTTTACCCTACACGGCATAGAGACACACAATTTCTCTGCTGAGTAAGAAACATTTGAAGAGTCCCTGCATTTCTCTGGGGGAGTTTAAATTCATTGTGTGCAGATTTTTTTAATAAAAGAACTCTTTCCCAGAGCTGCTCCCAGATGGCATGACAAAGCATTTCTAACGTGGGCTTGTGTACTCGCCAAGATTATCCAGAGAGATGGCATGCAGCATCCCAGTCTGAAAGCAATGAGACTGGTTCTAATTTTCTGTCTGGGGGTGGAAGGTTATTTAAATAGCAGACATAAGTGTGGTGGGGTTGTTTGGTTTCTGGTATCCTTCTTATGGGGTGCTCTTCAGAATTATCTTGTGTCATCGGAGTGCTTGACAGGCCTGTACAAGGAAATATAATGACATTATTTGTGCTGTGGTAGTTTGGAAGAGGCGGGTGCGGTTTGCAGTGCTCAGATATAGCAGCAAGGGATCGCATTGCCAGTTCAGTGGCTGCCTGACATGCAAAGCGACTGACTACTAGGGAATGCATCTCAAGGGAGAAGGGAGGGAAGCAGGCAAGGGGAAGTTTTCTCTTTGGAGATGTGAGACACGAACAGGAAAAATGTACTGTCCTGCTGTCATCCTATACTGGTTCTTGAATATTTGATCCTGCTGTTTTCTGTGTTTATACTCTACGAAGCATAAAAGCAATGCTATTCAATTCAGCCTTCATTAGGTAACATGGGAATCTACACTATCATACTATGTCATGAAATTGTTGGACTCGACGTGGATATGTAAAAAGCTGCTGGCATTATAGATAACATCAGCTGGCTCCAGATAAAGCAGCCTGCCCCAAGGGGAGGGGGCTGGGAGGGTGGGAAGGGGAGTGGAATAACCACTTTGAGTATCTTTGCCAAATCACATCATTTTTGTTTATCTCAGAATAAAGATTTCTGTGGTAGAATTAGTCCTCCACGATAGTTTGGCGTTTTTTTAATAACATGCAGAAATGTTTTAAAAATCATTGTTTTCTATTCTGCTACACGAATTCTGCTCCGGAAATCAAAAGCACTACACATAAAGCATGCAACATGATGTACGTGTCCTGAGCCACAGAGAGAACCTCTTAATTTAAACTTATTTGCCCTATTCAAGTGATTCAGCATGTAATTAAAGTCTATCACATTATAAAAATTAGCTACAGATCATCATTTGTTACCAGTGTGACTCACAGGGGCTAAGCCTGCTTAATATTCTGGTTGGCAGCAAAATGTTCGAGGGCAGAATCCAGATCAATACACACAATTTTTTTCAATCTTCCCTGTGGTAGTAGTGTTGTACATTTTGGCATCTCTGTCTTGCCAACTGTAATGAAAGAAATTGTCATTCAAAATAGGACCAATTAAAAACTGATGTCCTTAAAAAAAATAGCACTGCAGCCTTTTTTTATTTTTTTCTTTCGGATCCATCATGTTCAGCAGACCACCATGGCATGAATTGCCATTAATATGTCATTTCCCTTTCCTGTTATCACAATATAAAAGACCTTAGCTCTGACCTTTCTATCAAAACATCCTTTGTTTAGAATGAAAGCTATTCACTGTTAGACCCTTATCTATAGAGCTTAGCCAGCGGATCAAATCCAAAGAGCAGAATTCGTTTACTTTGTATTAAATGAGCTCAGTTAAGAAGTTTCAATTTTGGCAGAAAGGTGCATTAATCACAAGGAAAAGAACAGATCTCACTTTTCACAGCTTCTGGTTTACTTTCAATACAGTTACACAGTAAGGCTTTTGTTCCTTAAAAGTAGCACTGTATTTAAATACAGTAAATATAACAAAATTACCTTCTTAAAATTACACTAGAGTTCCTACAGTACAGGATGTCCATAATGACCTCAGTGTTGCATGACTAACTTTACAGCTTCAAAAAGGTTCTAAATTAGTTTGGACAGATGGGTTTTATCCAGAGGAAATCAATGAGTTTTTGTGAGTCTGACTTAATTTTTATGCAGCCAGTACTTTGAGATGAAATTAAAATATGTATAAAAAACATATTAAAGTTTCCCTTGGGTTCATAGTTGTTTGTACATTTACAAGGTGTTAAAGAGATGATTTAAAAACTAACTATATGAGGGATCAATGCAAGTATACTATGATTTATGGTCTTTCATGACATTTTTGACACTTCTGGCCTAATGTCTTATGTGTTTTGAACCACTAATTATCTTTTAATTCATAAGGGTTTGGTGAGATTTTATAAGTGTAATATAATATATAGAGCTGTATCACATGGAAAGTTTTAGAAAAAAACACACTTTACAAGTTGTAAGTAAAGATGTGCTGCACCAGTTAAAAATCCACTTGATTGCAGCACCTCCAAATGGGGAGGGGTTCCCCATCTGCCAGCAAAATTGGCAGATTTTTAACTTGCTGCTCAGTACTGAGGGTCAAAATCTGTGTAGGAAAACAAAAGGCAGGTTTTCACGGATTTAGTGCTTTCACTGTGTAAGATCACATCCAACCAAAGATTTAGCTGCCTGATCAGCTATGATCTCATCATCTCCAGGGCTATAAAACAGCAGCAGAACTGCAGCAGTACTTGCAGCTCAATGATGAATAACATGGAAATATTTTCATTATTCATCAAAAGTGATAATTTCAAAAGTCAAAGTCATATTCCTAGAAATAAAACAAAACCAACCAAACAAATAAACTACAAAAGTACCCACAAAACCCCTTAATACACTAAAGTTTTTTATGCATTCCAAAAATGGACAGAAGCTGGCCTGTTCTGAAAACTCTTAAGAATTGGATATTCCATGGTCTTCTTTTGAACTGCCACAACTTAATCCTGCAATTGACTCAGAGCAAGTAGAAAGGTTCCCATAACATGATTTTCAAATAGTCCTTAAATTATCCAAGGCTAAAAACCTCATCAATGTTCCATTCTGATTTAGATGCTTTGCAATATCACTGGTAGGTACAACATAGTCTAGCGACTCAATCAATCCTCTTTTAAAATATTTTTTGTAAATTTTTTAAAATACTTCTGTCTCTTATCATTTTCTTGTGATTATTTACCTTGACAGACCTAAGAAACACACTAATTTACAACACTGCATAAAGTCAAAAAAAACCCCAAACTTGAAATCCAAATTCCCTAATTCAGTGCATTCATAAGCAGTGAACACCTGGAAGTTTATCAATGACTCCCCTAATGTGTTTTCAGAGATGCAAAGATGGTTCAGTGTGTTTTCTCATTTTTTTGGGGAAGGGTTTGTAAAATAATGTGAAATATATTGCCCAGTTCTGTATTCAAACACATCTACTAAAACTGTTTGAATATCATATGTAGCCTTCAACATGTGGATTGTAACTAAATAAAACCTGGAGTAGTCCTTCTCTTTCGTTAATCTCCAAATATATATAAAATTTTAATATTAGCTTATAAATACCTAATATTGCAGAGGAAGAGCTCCAATTCTTTGAAATTATTGGGTTTCCATCTGTGACCCATGTTTTTAGTTCCCATGTAACAAATGGGAAAAAATTCAGGAGAAAGGAAGACAAGAAGTACAAAATATTTAGATAATTAGAGATACCCAGGGAGAATAACTTCAATTATCAAGAATCTAAGTAAAAGTATTCTTCCTCTTCTATGTTTTGCCTAGTTCTGTGGTAATTACTGGAGACGACAATTGGTGTGATCACTACGCTGTATCTTATGGGGGCATCCTCTTTTCCACACTACATCATGCAATAGATACTATCCAAAAACACCAATAATGTTTATTCTTCAGTGAAGTAAAATCTACCTTACAGCCCCCTCACTGTTCTAGATCCTCTGTGGCATCTATACTTAAAGAATAAAAGAGATAAAAACAATCCTCTGATAACATTTTCAAAAAATTGCTGGCTTTCAACAGATTGTAAATGGGGGAGGTAATTTTGTACTTTCCTCTCTAAAGGTCATTCTTCACCATTGATCAAATCTTAACATTCAGGACTTCCTCAAGCTATTCTGGCAAAGCTAACATATACATGACACTTAGCACAATATAAGCATGAAAACCAAGGCTTTAGATGTTGCACACTGACAGATCCTAAAAATATCCAGGAAACTGAAGATTGGTTAGAGTTTCTGAAAACAGACGTGGAATTTGCAGCAAGCCAAAACATCCCCTGTCAGCCAGAAGAATGAGAAAAGAGAAACTCATGATTCTGACAGACTCTTCTAAATGTTGTGACCTTAAATTAACCTACTCCAAGGTTAAATAGTGGACATACAGTCAAAAGAGCCATTGTCCCTATAAGAAGCAGATTTTACTCTAATAACCTGAGTCTCAGTTCTGAATGATCCAGGGCACTGACAATAGAAGACTTCTCTCTAAATGTCTAGGTTTCAGAAAACTCCTCTTGATATAGATATATATTTTCCTACTCAGTAATTCAAGGCAAACTGAAAGCACAGAACATGAAAAATGTCCTGAAGCAGGAAAAGGAAATACATAAAATACCAGTCAGATGTAGATATGCAGGAAGAAGAGATAAAGCAGTGCTCTAAAAGATGAGAGCTCATTCTTCCGGGTGCCCATATCTAACTCATTGTTAAGGTCTTTCTTTTATGCATTTCGGATTCTGTGATCATGAATTCATTCTGCTTTAGCTCCTGGTCAGGGACACAGAGGAAAAAAAAAAACACCAGACTCTTTTACCAAGTACGAAGAGTACAGCAGTGGTGTTGGAGCACGGGCAAGCAACAAAGAGCTTCAGAGATGTTCAACCAACACCTGAATATCCTTTCTCCTCAGCATTTTGCTCTGAGGACAAAGATCATCTCACTGTTAAATCAGCTGAGTCCTGCAACTCAGTGAGCTGGATTAGATTCTTTCTACTTGTTTTTCTTAAGAAAAATCCCTTCATGGAATCCATGAAGTTGTCAAGTATTGAACTCAGTGCACTTTCAATTCCACATCACAGCTTCTGTTCAGCTTGGTCTCTTTGAGATGTCAATGTTTGTGAGTTTTTGCATGGCTGCTGATAAATACTTCCATACAGCAGTACCTTTTCTACTCTCCAATAGCTACACAGTCAACTGCTATCTGAATGGATACTAGTTGAGGAAATTGAAAGGAAAAACTACCATTGTTTTTATAAAAAGTCTAATATTCTATACGCAATTACAGTGGAAAAATCTTTCCCTGCTTGTATTAAATAGCAGAACTGAGCAGTGAGCCTTGAAAAATCTGTATATTAACATACTGGTATTGGGTATTTTTAGCAACATATACAGAAGAAAGTTTAATATCTTTAAATTAATAACACAGTTGCATGTGTAATCTGGCTACCTTCTGGTGAAATGAATCATGCTACTGTGTATCAAAAAACTATGTAGAGGACGGATTAGAATTTTTCTATTCCATAAGGATAATGTAAGCAACATAAAATTCTGGAAAACCTTGCAATTAGATTCTAAATTACTTTACAGTCCTTAAGCCCATGAATCAAGCTGAGAAATAATCTCCCCAAAACTCATTAATCAAATCAAGTATATAACATTCCTTAACTAATGCTGCCCATTCCATGAAATGTGTATATAGAAGGCTTTCTTTTTTATTTCTCTCGTAACTGTTTACATGCACATTGAAGAAATATGCCTAGCACTGCTTGCAGGAGCTCCAGTAAAAAAGTACCATGAAAACAAACCTCTAATAAAAGACTCATTATTAGAAGGGTGTGTGAAGCAGCAAAGGTATACAAAACTTTCTGAGTACAACTTCACAAGGAGTTACAAGAAAAAAGTCTGGGTGCAATCCACATAGTGCATCTCACTCAACCTGAGTTTCTCTGAGTTTCAGATTTTAAAAGAAAATAAAAACTGAAAGTGAAACTCAGCTTGAGAGCACGAGGTTTTATCTTGTTTTACATCAAAACTTAACAAAACTGTGAATTTTTCTTGCTTTCAGCATGAAACTATAAATCACCTCAGGTTTTCTCAAACATTTAATTAACCTTAAGGTCAGTTCCTCAGGGTTAAATGCTGTTGTCACTGGAGAAAATGGGATTTTTGCCACTGACTTCAGGATAATCAAGCTTTGGCCCATAGTGAATTATTTCAGTGAAGCCAGTTAGTATAAGCCTGGGAATACTGTAAGATAAAACTAAATAATTACTTATTAGAATTAAATAACAAACCAGGATGTATTATTTAGAACTAATTATTCATATACCTCTATTGATTAGATTTTCTAGTTAGTGAAAAATTTTAAAACTAGCATTTTTTTTTCCAAATTCCTTAACATCTTCAAGATACTTTACATTATCCAAATGTCTTTGATTGATACCAGACACAGTGGTAGGAAAAATTATTGCAATAAGTATTCAAATTTTTGGTTGTATTCAAGATAGAAATTCTAAAGAAATGGTTTTGAAGTGGAGAGAAAGTGTAATTTAGGATTTGGGTACTTCAATCACTAGTGCTATCTTTCACTGTAGATATGTACTTGAAAAAGATTTTAGAAATTATTTTAGATCCTACACAAAGTCTGAGCCTAACTGTACCTCAGGTGCTTTGAAAGTATCAATTTTAGTTCCTAATAAACCCCATAAAATAAATGTTGTAAATGAACCAGGTAGGTACCAACAGACAGATATGGAAGTGATTAACACAATCCAGAGCTTTAATAGAATTCTTTATAGTGATCACTAAGGGAATCTCAGTTGAGCCTGGAGGCTCTGCTTCAACAAAGTATTTAGGCTCCTAACTTCCCATTGATTTCCCATTTAAATTAGTGGCAAGTTCGGGCCTAAAGACTTCATTAAACTTGGGACTAAGTGATTAGGCTTTGGTGATATTTTCAGCACACTCTGCCCTTGATCACTTACAAAATTCTTGGAAAGGGTTACTTTGTGGTAGAGATTTCAAGTAATCTGCTGGTGAATACAAAACCACTTGTCAGCCTTGTTCAATCTCTACATGGGTGGGGATGCTCTAGAACATCAAAAAGAATACCAGCTATCGATGCCTCTCCCTGCAGTTACACACATGCCTCCTTCCATCTGTATTTTCCAGGTCTGTCTTAGGTCTGTTGTAAACCAACACACTAACAAAGGGCATGGAGTTTTACAACATGACAAAAAATTATGGAAGTAGTGCAAGTGTAGTCCTAGTATGTTGAAATTGGATCCTGAGCTGAAGTTACCAAAGCTCTACATGCAAAGGACCATGGAAGGGGACCCCCAGGCAGTTCCAACATTCTGCCTGCGTCTCTGAGAGGAGCAGGAGGGTTTCACTGGATTGACAGTGCAGTTTGCTCTGTGGACATGGCCATACTAAACAATATTTAAGGAGCTGAACATCCTTCCTTCCAAGTTTCATACAACCTGTTGGAAAAAGAGCATATGTCGCTTAGAAATATGCATGCATATTTCATTTGGGAATATTCGACGATATTTTCCATATACATAGTTAAAATTATTAATGATTATACTAATTCACTCCTAAGTCAGTTTTCATATGCATCTCTACTTCTTCATTTATGTGCACAGTATTGTCCAAATACAAATACACTGTATTTGTAATGTACATTGTATTTACCTGCTAAATACCTATACTCTGAAAAAATATGCATACTAAACAAGAAAGGAACCTCTTCCAGAAAAAACTTCAGTTTCAATTTCTAGGCTATCTTATACAAACACCTAGGAGGTTTTGGGAGAACCAGTAAAGTCTCATGTTGTTTAGATTCAAGACACTACAAATTTTGTGAGAGCTTAATTTCATTGTTGTTTTTAAACTGGTAGCAGAGAGAAATTTGATATTTAACTTTATGTGGAAATGAATTTTGCATTCTACCTCTAGTTAGGAACCTACATCAGGATTTGCAGGATAATAAAAAAATAAATGAAAAACCAACAACCTCTGTGATATAATTTTTGCTAATTAAATTCCCAGTCTGGACAAGTGTTAGAAGCCATTGGGAAAATGAATGACCAGATTTTTCTGCGGAAATAGAAGGCAGAAGAACTGTTAAATATTGACACTTAGCCTGGCATATTTTGGCAATGGTGTTGCACCCCATCAGAAGGAGTCAGATTACCTATTACAATACCAAAACTAACTATGATCATATCTTTTAGATTCTTTCTCCAAAAAGCTGAGGTACTGGAACGCAGAGATAATAAAAGTATCAAACATAATTATAATAGTTTTAGGATATGTTTTGCTAAATTAAAGCCCTATGCTAAATTAGAGCTTTGTTAAATTAACTTCTGTAAGTTTGTCATGTATTCACATTCATATCTTACCTTGTCCTGAAAAGTAAGTTCAGGCATGCATTTCTTTTTTTCTACCACATTTTTATGTAGAACCAATAGTTTTCTTCTTCCATCACAGGTAACTGTAGTTACTGTGTGATTTAGAAGCATGATACAGTCAAAATGATCTGCTGATCTAAATTTGGTGGGCAAACAAATATGCACAGAATTATAGAAGCCATCTACTGACATTCAGCTCTTAAAAATATATAAATAATTTTTTTTTTTTTTTTGTAATAAAGACTGTTGGGAAAAACCAACTTTAAGTACTTTAAAATGATTACCCCATGCTCCATTTCATTTTAAAAGCACTTGGGGATGAGTGCTTGATGGCTTTTTTTATTTCAATGGGCAGAATCTCTTTCAGTGTAGAGTAAATATGCTAACAGAGCTCACTCTTGAGACAAACGTATCTGATTTTTCTAATCCTGCATTCTTATTGGGCTATAATTCAATGTGATAGCTATGATTTTTGACATTATGGGATCTGGTTCAGATCATAAATGGTATACAAATCAACCAATATAGATTAGATGCTATGGTGGTCCATAACTGTTAAATGGGGTCATGGTTTCTAACGAGCTAATAGACTCTTATGTACTAAATTATTTCATGGAATTCAGCACCATCTATTTGTCATAAGATTGACATGAATAATCTTAGGCAATTAATTTTAAAATTCTTCCCTCTTCTTGCCTCTGGTTTGGATGAATTGTTACTAAGACAGATTACTTAGCTAGTCTTCAGTGCTAACAGTACCAATATTTTTAATTAACAGTGGACTCTGCATGGCAAGTTACTATTCTAAGTGGGAATGAAAAGAAAATACTAGGATTTTGCTTTCCTTAACTGGTTAGAAATAACAAGTATTCATATTGTATCACAAAAACTTGTTTCTACTCAACAATGACTTCCCACATAATCAGTCTGTTCTTTTGAGGCAGTCATGTGAGAGCAATTTGACATCCTAATAAACACAGAGAATTAGGGTTCTGAGTAACAAAGAGTATCTTCAATGGCAGCGGACTTTTTATGTGAAGCTGGGAGAACAGAGTTTTGTTCTGACACATTCAAAATTAGCAATAGACTTATTTTCAAGAAATTAAGCCACTATGAACTGCTATAATATTATTAACAGTCCAATTTCATAACTCTATTTGGAAAAAAATTTTGCAATATCTTCAAATGTGTTGGGAGGCAAAGTCATTGACCACTGAAAGGTTCCTGTTGCCTCTTCCTTACACCAAGTAGTCAGTGTAGTTATATAGTACTGTGCAGTGGTTTGGAAGAGAGACCCCTTAGAAAAAGCATGACGTATATAGGCAGGTAAAGACAAATAGCCAAAGAGACTTGAATTGAAATGTCTAAATGCTTTTCTACATGGAAATCCAAGTAATTCTGACAGATTTGTTATAAAGTCAGATAATCTTCTGTATCACATCAATAGCCTGATTTCTCATGCTAAACCTGAGCTTTGGTAGGTGAATGTTGAAGCCTAGTAACACTGTCAGGGAAGGCTGGACACTACAAATGTACTTGTTTGCTTTTAATGAGAATAAAATAAGATGGTTCTAAGGTGAACTGCATGTGGTGCATATGGGAAATAACGCTGAAGAAAGTCCATCCTACATGTTGGCAACAGTTAGGAAGGAAAATGCCAAACACTGTCATTTGAAAAGAGAGGCTTATATTCAAATGGAGGCCAGGGTAGAAATATGGCCCCCTGCCAACACTCAGTTGAGAAGTTTAAAGGATTCTCCTTTGGAACCCGTTCATCAGTCTGTGTGTCCTAATCAAGGTAGCAGAACGTTTACCTTTGCATTACCTCAGTAATTCCTTATTTCTTAAGAAACCTGAATAAAAGGTGGTTTTGATTTTTTCTTAAATAAATATGTTGAAAAAAATGGGTAGACCAGTAAATAAATAGAACGGATGACATCCTGATAAGTATTGTGTAAGTAATGATTGTTGGGCAAGTTTATAAATGCTTTACTCTACTGGCTGCTTGACTTTCATTGACAGCACAATACACTTCAGAGTAACTATTGTTACCATCAAGAAGGCCCATACAGAAAATTAATGTCATAATGAAAAAAAAATAATAAAAAAATCCAAACAGAAAATAAATGAGAAAAATCAGAGAAGAAGTGATAAAACATGCTGGGGAGACAGGGCAGGGAGAGGGAAGAGACCAGCTATTGTTATATACAATGATAAACACACTCATTGCCGTGTTATTCTGCCATTCCATCACCAGGTTTAGAAAGTATGCATGAAACACTTAGAATTCATTTGAAAAATTTATAAGGTTCATCAGGATCTCTTGATCAAATCACAGATTTGTGTACATTGTTATCTGGCACAGAAAATCAATTAAAACATGAAAGAGTTAACTGGTCATAGAACACTTGGGAGGTCTATAATGTCCCTGATAAGACTGTACAACACCTATTAATAGTGATCGAAATTAGAACCGTGCCTTGACAAGAAAAACAGACTTCTCTATGCCTGTATGTTTGAAAACTCTATGGAAATGCCAGAAAGTCATGCTGACAGCTAAAAGCTCAGCATTATCACATTAGATCTCCTATAAATGACCTCAGTACCAGGATAAATATTGCCTGCCAGTAATACTGAGAAAAATATTTACAGACTTTTGTTGGAGAAATGTTTTCCTGTTTAGAAAAAAACACTCTAAAAATGAATGTTGCCATGACCTGCTAAGAAGGCAGGGGAAGCAGGGACTGCTGGTTATAATTAGCTGCTGCAGTTGCTTGTTGCTCTGAAGCAGTAACTGAGATCAGCATCGAGTGGAGGAAAAAGAGCAACTTGAGAGAAACACGAGAGAAAGTTCACTTTTGAGCTACCATTTTTGTAAATAAAGAATCATGCTACATGAAAGATCCTAGGGGTTTTGTTGTGGCTACATTGTTCTGGGTTTTGCTATAGCTAAATTATTTTTTTCTTGTTGTGAGTCACTGTTGGATTTAGGAATGACTGAGAAATAAAATGTCTCCTCGAAATGTTGCGTATCCATCACCTAAACAAACGATGGAATACAGGGAGGGCAAACACGGCACCCACGAGATTTGGGTTAAACTAGTAAAACTGTTCTAGCTTTGTAACTCAAACACACTTTATGATGAAAGTACACAAACTTATTTTTGTTTTGGTTTTAGTTATGGAAAAATAACTTGTTGGATAGGTTTTCCCAGTCCCACACATCTCTTGTTAAAATATTGATATAAATGTTGTGCCTCTCCCTCTCTCTCTCCTTATTCACACGCAGTAGAAAGGTCAACATGCAGAAGACATGTGGAGTTATTTCAGCTGCTCTGCACCACCTGACATGCTCCACTAAGCATATCCACAATTTGGCCAATGCAGTAGAATCTGCAAAAATGGGGAGGACTCTGCCACCACCCGCCCTCTCCCCCCACCTTCCATGGTTTTCTAAAATTATTCTTTCTTCAGCTGTAAAACTCAAATGCCCAAGCCTAAATAAACTCTTTTGAGTTCATCATCGTGGTACTTAGGGAAGTTTAAAACTGTTCCAAGACGCAGAGGCATTTCATCCTTGGTTCCAGCACTCACCTTACTAACATACACATTCGAAAAAAGTGAGGCTTTAATTTGCAAACAGAGCAGCACTCTACATTTGTAAAGTTTGCTTTGGTGGATGAGGGGAGAAGACTGACAGCAAATTTGCTGTGTTTTGAAGCCTCTTTTGGACTTTGATGGGACTGATTCACTTGAAGCTCGTAAGTTTGCGAAAAAAACCCTTTAGCTGTCCTGCATATGATTCCCTACTATTTTTCAATATAAATTTACTATTTAAAATCCATCTCTTGTGTCCTAAACCAGATTTTGTCTTAAACAGCTGTTCTTAAACTGTAAAATCTCACCCTTGTGTCTGGTTTCACATCTGGCAACACCCAGCTAACTGTTACAACTTACTTAGAGTAATTAAATAAGGTTTTAAAAAGCCAAAATTGTATATAAAGAATAAATTATTAAACCAGTATTTTGTTTTCCAACCAAATTTGCAGAAACTTTATTACTAGCTGGGCTGTCCAGTTATTTCTAAAGGTGTTGATCAAAATAAGAACATGCTGAGGAAAGTAAAGGAAAGCTTGTAAATGGGTGGGGACTGGGCAACGTTAAGCTACCATAATTACTAGTCAGCAGTATGTCTCCACTTTGATGTCAACTATATGCTTTCTTTTGTCTCAGAGAGGAAGAAACTTCAAAAGCTTTAATTTCAAGATAATAAAGGGCCTTGCTAATATATGTACAGACTTTAACTGCAAATGGAAATTTTTAGTGTCAAAGATATAAATGTAAGTGGGCCAGGACTAAATATTCATGTTGTGTGTTATTTATGTAACACATCCACAAAAGATACAAATATTATTTATGTGAGTACCATATAAGGTACAGCTTATGAAAAGAATAATGACGGATATTTTTTCCTGATAATTTTAAATCTTTAAATCTATAATTTTTTATAGATCTGATACTTTAATATGACATAAATTTAAAGGAATTATAAGTATGAACAATTCTACTGATTTATAAAGCTACATATATTAAGGAGATGGCCATGATGTCCTGTCATTCCTAGTCAGAAACCACAAATACTTTTGAAGAAGAGTAGATATCAAAATACTTTGGAAAACTACTTATTTTTAATTAGAGAATAAATATCTGTCAGTGAAATAAATATCATACTAAGAGTATAGTGGGTTTTGCAATTAGTGGGTTTTGCAATTAGTGGGTTAATGCATTTCATAATAATTATGTTGGGATAATGCAATTCTCTCCAATAACTGCATTAGGCTTTGGGTCTATCCTCAAATAATAAATAAAATATATTAATGATACACATCTTACTGTTTTCTTATAGATCTCAAATTACAGGAGGAAGAGGTAGGAAAGAGTACGAGTGAAACCATTTGTTCACACAGCCATATAGAGTCTATTTTGGTTCAACTGAACAATCACTGCCCAAGCAGACTAGTAACTGCAGAGAAAAAGGTGTGCTTCATTCATTATGAGTGGAAGAAATATTTCATTTTCAGAAAGCTGTTATAAAACCTAGAGGAACTTCTGGGGTAACATCCAGCAGAAGGTGATTTGGCAGAGGATGGCACTCTGGAAACACAAGGAGGCAGGAAACACCCTCTGCCTGACAGCCTTAGAATGCAAATTTCCCACTTCCCAGAAGAGAAACTTAAAAAGCAGATGATATGTCATTCCCAAGTGGGAATAAAGTAATTAACTATTTATTGAGACTCCCTTAAGTGGTAGGGGTTTTTTCAGCCTGACCAAAACTGATTAGATATAAATGATCTGGATTCTGATCCCTCTCCCAATTAGAATTCAGTCTACTTTATCTACTGTTCATACTGGGGAGGTTTTTTGTCTACATTCATTCATGCAGCAAAAAGCAATGTCAGCTGATGTATTTCACGTAACACTTCAGAGTGCCCTTGATTCTCATCTGTGCATAGTTAAAAAAGCAGTGAAATGGGTCCTATCTGGGCATCCAATATATTAGTAAGATGACTATTTTTTTTTAAGGATAGTTCACAACGTGCTGATAAATCCTAATCCTGGCCATTTCATAAAAGGCTTGTGAGGCTTCTGTAGTATCTAACACATCAAATTGAAACATATTTTCAGAACCTCTTCCTTTTACACATCATGTCATCTCAACTGTTGTGGTCAGCTTTCCACTATTCTATGAAAATATGGTTGTTTTAAATTCCTGATGAAGACACCTTCTGAAGAAACATTTTCTAAGATATGAAGGCTATTATCTCCTGTGAAGCAGATTTGCTTTTACTTTCAAAGGTTCTTTCTTCAGGTAAAAACTCATGTGACTCCACGGCAAATAGCAAAAACAGCAAAATTGTTTCTCAGTAGAAAACTGTCTTTTGACAGGACCTAAATTTCTCATGCACTTTTAACAAGTACTTTTGTACCCCCAGAATGATGTTAGACTCTCTGACTGCACTTACGACAAGGATTCGGGATCAGCTGATCAAGCAATAATAAAACTGAGTATCCATTACAGAGAAATAGCATTTTAAACCAAGGTACCATTCAACAGTGGTTATGACTGGCCCAGATACACCCAGGTCTACACACAGCTGAAAAGGCTGCACAGCAGCTACACAGTATGGATGCTTAATTTTTGTCCAAAAGAAAATAAGCCAAAATGAAAGCTTCAGGCTCACCAGTTTTTTTGCTTTATATCTTGTTATGGGAAGTCTGAACTGCCTTCTCAGTTAGTTATTTGTGAAAGTTAAGAGCTCTGGTTGAGCTTTTTTAGTTCTGAGAAAGCACTTCAAGTCCTCCAAGACAAAATACTTATTGATCCCAACCATGTAACTGCAGAACAAACAGAAGTGTTGCCTGAAGGACTGAGCTGGGACTGCAAGGCTGGAACATAATATCAGAAGTTTAATACGGAGATTTAGGTTGCAAATATTTACCAGGATTTCTGCTTTCAAACTTAATGACAAATTTTAAATAGATGACAACAGGAAAGTCTCCCATTGCAGGAACTAAACAGATTGCCACTTTTCAGAAGTCCTTTAATTGTGGCTTACTTTTGAGCCAGCTGTTGTGTTCGTGCTATAAATTGGAAGAAAACAACTCTGGGGTGGACATTTAATTCTGTCTCTCTCGATAGCAAACATTAACCACTGGCCTGCTATCGGACCACCTGCAATGTGTTAGTCATTACAGAGGTCACTGTTACTGAACATTTTAAACTGTGAATAGCTTCAGTTTAAATTAGGTGTAAAAAAAGTCATTTCCTTTCAGTGATAAACTAAAACACCTGCAGCACAGCTCAAGTTTACCATGAGAGATATAAAGTCTCACTCTAAAGTTGGACTGTTCAATGACACACAAAACCACAGTTTTACAAGATAAGATCTTTCTACCCTAAATTATTACTGTGTTGCCAGATTAGGTGATTACATGCACAACTATTTCCCTAGATTGCAAGTTGCTCTTGGAACAAATGACATCTTCTGTTGTGGATACATTACATGACTTTTCTCCTGAAGTCACTCATAATCTAATTTCCCTTTTTCCTCAAAAAACAGACAAACAAACAAACCCCCCAAAACCAAATATCCAAACAAAACCCTAAAAC
This sequence comes from Oxyruncus cristatus, assembly GCA_013399855.1. Classification (NCBI taxonomy): domain Eukaryota; kingdom Metazoa; phylum Chordata; class Aves; order Passeriformes; family Cotingidae; genus Oxyruncus; species Oxyruncus cristatus. The sequence goes on from VXAY01000038.1 coordinate 570,092, forward strand.
AAACCCAAAAAATTACAAAACCCCACCCAAACCCAAACCAAACAAACAATAAAAACACCAAAGAGAAAAAAAACCCCACATTTGGTCTGTCTGTTCCTTGTTTGTGTTATTCCTTCTCTGTTACAAAATTAGAAACATTGTATTTTAAATCCAAAGGTGACCATATTGCAGTGTGATGGTTTAGCCCTTGTGCTTTCTGCATGACATGCAGTTTTAACAGCTAGAGGCATTTGTAAATTTTCAAAATGTATTTAAAAGGCTTATCTCTGTTTTATTTGACATAACATTTTCCTGGAGAACAAACACAGGCAGAGATCTGGAATGTTTATTAAAAAACCTAGCCTCATCAAAGTTCTGGTTTTAAGGATTTTTATATAAATTCAGCTGAGGAATCTGAAATTAGCTGGACTGTAATGGCCAGGTGTTCACACCAGAATTCACACACATCCGAGGTGTGCATGCCTGGATCCATCTTTTCCCTGGATAGAACAGGTGCTTGAAGGTGGCTGTCTTTGGGAGAGAATTTCTGAACCAACGTGTCTTTACATAGAATTTCTCTTCTCTCTCTCTCTCCACATCTGTCCTTATACTGTTTTCTAGTTAAGCAAAAGAGCTAGAGAATCAGCTAGATCCTGGGCAAAATACAGAATAACACAAATCAGTTTAGTCTTCAGACTTCTTTTAAAGCTATTTTCACTTTTCCTAATTACAAAATATTCTGCTTTAGTGGAACTCATACTGGTGAAAGAAAGAAAGAAGCAAGTAGTTAACCATTCATATTCTGACTTGTTTTTGATTACATCAAGTTTAGTTTTCTGGGCCATCTTCATTTAGAATTATATTATTAGATGCATTAGGTTCTGTGAGCCTTGCTCAGAAGAGGTGTACAACAGGGGTGATGAGAAGCAATCGGAAGATCAGGCAAATGTTAAATTTATACAGTAGTACATTGACACAGGTGATACCAGACTACTCTCCATCTACTCTTGGACAGGTTCCGCACTTAATCCACAAGATGTCAAAGCCCCAGTTTTTCTCTCAAAAACTTATCTGTACAATTCCAAACTGTTTGATTACATGGTACATGGAAACAAGAGAGGCTGGTGAGGTACTCATTTACTGTCACTTATGACTCTTCTCACACATTCAAACACTGGATTAAGCTTAATTCTCAGCCTGACACACTAATTTTCTACTTCAGCTGACTCATCTGTGGGTCCATTCTCTCAAAACTTGCCTGGATTGCAATTTACAACATTTGTTTTCAGCAAATGTTAACTGTATAGAACAAAGTAACTTTGAAATGCAAGGTTTATTTTAGCTGAGCTCCCAGCACACCTTCCAGAAGTGCATAACCCCTCTCCTAAGATGTTGGAAAAAAAAATCTTGAAAAAGTTAGGAAATACCGTTAAGAATATGGAGAGTGGAAAAGAACAAGGTTTGGGAAATTTTCAGGAATATTCTGGTCTTAGTATTGTCCCACCTACCACCGCTGCCTTAGTAAGTGTCACTTAGGAAGAAAAGCAAGCAAATGAGCACTACAGAGGTTAATTTTAAATATCAGATGTAAGTCACCAAGGGATGCATTTTCCTTTTTTTGCCTCCTCAGTAGTTAACTGGACTTTGGCAAATGTAACAGCTGAGTGTGCAACCACTAAATTTTCATGTGTATATGATGTAATTAAGACTTTTTGCCTTCCATATTCCAACCTGTTATTATCAGTCTAAAGACAAAAACTGACTCCCAAGTGGCTTCTTTCAATACATCATAAAACTGAGCCCTGGTGTGCAAACAGAAACTACTGCTATAATGTGGGAACCACCTAACCTTTTCCCAGTGTCACATCAAACAGAACATTATATGGTCATTGACAGCTTTCCTGTGCTGAAGCCAGCCTGCCCTGTAGATAATAAAATGCTGAAATGCATTAATAATATTCCCAGGCAATGTCAAATGAATGACCACAAATTTGGCAGATAACAGTCCAGCACACGTTACACAAGGCAGCTGCTTTTGGGAAGTCACGTTTGTAGAGCACAGAAGGAACACTTAATTTATTTGAATACTTCAAGGGAACTCCTGATTCTCTAGATAGATACTTATAACTCAATAATATATTTATGTCTAAGAAATAGAATACCTCAGTTGCTCTATGTTTTTGTAAATGCAACAAGTTTTGCAAGGTGAGGAATAGCTTCCTCTTTCCGGAGAAAATTTGAAAAAAACCCAAAGCACAGAGAACATATAATGCACTAAAGAAGAACATGGTGCTCAGCGTGCTCAAAGAAACAGGTTCTGTATCTCTGACTCACAATCAGTTTTTGGCTTGCTTCTCAAGAACATGAAAGGCTTATTAGAAAGGCATAGACTGATCATCAAATATTTAGTACCTGCAAATGCATAAAGAGAGAGCAATCCCAGAGGACAGTCTGGCTTTCAACCCTCTCCTTAAAGCTATGAGAACATTCTTTGAAATGTCATTTTCTTTACCTTTGAAATACCATTTCTTTTTTTCCATTTACCTTCAGAATAAAATCTCCCAATCCACTGCAGGAAAGCAAACCGTCCTTCCGTTACTGAAATTGCTTCCACAGTTATAATCCTCTTAGTTAAAACTTTTGCAATAATTTTAAATCTTGCATAAAAAACATCCTACAACCTTCTGTCAATACTGTCCAGAGTCTAATGCACTGTTGGCTTCCACACTTTCAATTTTTTGAATAAAATGGACACAACACACAAAACAGTGACACTGCAAGGGAGCTCATGAATCATCCTGCACCAAGACTTTCCTTGAGGGCCTTCAGTGTTCTACAGTTTGTGTTACTTCTTAGTGCTCTCCCTCTTTTCTGCTGTATTAGGCCTTGGGGGAACTGCGGAATGAGAACATCATGCTGGTCTCCAGCCACAGAAGATACTGAACCTCAGCTAGGGCAGATTTTTTTCCCCAGAGGCTGGGAAACTGGGCCTGTCTCTTTATTTATCAAACTGGCCTGTGTACCTGCTTCATGTGCCAACAGAGTCTCATCCTTACTCAGTCTCATCCACTTAACTCAGGATCACTGCTGGAGTAAAGGGGGTAGGTTTGGCCAACAACAAGCTGATAGTTGGCAATGACTGATTGCAAATATTTTTGCCTGTTATGGACTGAAGTCTATAAACACCAATACCAAGAACTGCTCACCAAGATTGAGGGCTCTTCAAACTGCAGCTTGCAACACTAACAGGAATAAATGTATACATTAAACTTGATCTCATAAACATGTGCGAGAGCTCAACATTTATCTCAATACATCACAAACACTGTAAAGATATTATCCAGATTTATCTGTTGCTAATTCCAGAGAAAATCAAAGGCAGCAAACTGAAACCGGTAGAGATGTGACGCCTGAATATGTTCTCTCAATCAGAGAATCTTTTGCTTCCAGTTTCATCCTGTGGTCTTTGCAGAGCTGATAACACTGCAATGGAGATTTAAAGACACTAAAATAGAGAAAGGAAGGATAGCAGCTACAAAATGAGACTCCATATTCCTTAAAAAAATAGGTCTTTGTGTTATCCGTGACACAAGAACAACCTTAATTCAAAATAACATTAATATATGCAAAATATTTTACTGATATTAGAGGAACGTTAATCTACAGCTATAGTAAATCATTAAATACTGAGGTAGTGCTAGTGGAAACTAAAATTATTCTCAAATACAAAAAAGTTGTAAAAAACAAATCAGCATTGTGCTGTATGTTCTATTCAGAACAGACTGTTTCCCTGGCCATGGAAATGGTTACTGTAATTGTACTTTAAGCAAGAATGAGCCTCTGCAGGAGCTGACCCAGGAAGGTCTGCAGAATACTTGAGGGCAGCAACAGTGTAAACTTATGTTGTTGTAAACATGGCCCTTAATCCATCAAAAGAAAAACATATGGATTCCATCTTTATTTATTTCTACAACAAGTCAGAGTCATCTTGACATCTTTAAATACTTTGAATATTAGTGTGCTAACTCATGAACTAAAAAAGGCAAAACTTGACTCCATTAGAAGAAAAAGTCAGGCTCTTTTTTGGCTTATTGCTCAACAAAAAGCAGAGTTTTCTAAACACTGCATTAAAATTAATAAAATTGTTTTGAAAAGTCCCTTATTTCAATATTATTGCAGCTGCAATAATTAAGCATTTGGACACAACTTTGAGTCATGAAAATCCATCAACTTATGTAGATTTAATTTACTAAAGCTGTTATATATATGCAAATGGTTTTAAAGTTTGGTTAATGGAAAAAAGCCGTTTGGTTAAAACGTATCCATGAAGTAGAAATGCACATATACAACAAAGAGGAAAAAAAAAATCTCAGTGTATGATACTGAGTAGCTTTTATCCAATAAATATATAATAAAATTACTGAAGGTAAGAATAAAAATAGATTTTAATACAGACACTTGAATATAAAGGAAAATATATGAGTGAATTGGCCATTCACCAACAGTATTGTTCCTTCAGTGGAATGTGATATTGCATATAATGGTTACTGTTAGCAGTTTCCCTGCTATTTTAGAGCAATTCAAGCAAAGATGCCAGAGGTCTGCCTTGCTCCTGCCTCAGCCGAGCTTCTTCTCCCTCTTCCTTACAACAGCACTCATACTGCTGGGACTGCAACTGAGTTGGTTTTGGTAACTGAAGTGGATAAAATACAAGCCTATTAAACAACAACAACAACCAAAACAAAAAAATACAAAAAAAAAAAAATTAGTTTTGTCTGTCTCAGCCTCCCAAGCCCTATTACTTTCTTTAAAGGCAGCACATATGTAATGACAGAGGGAGAGTAGGACTGAGAACTGTCTTAAACATCTGTAGAATTAGACCTTAAAGGCTGGATCATAAATTAACCTGTGTACTCATGTACTCAGAACAGAGGCAGGACATCTTGGGTAAAAGTAACATCAATATCCTCCTGATGGCCCTAGAACTGAGGTCTGTACCCACCAGCAGATCTGAGGGAGAAGGCAGAGAATTCTAACGTGTGTTAGGCAATGGAGATGGCCCAGTGTGTGTTTTTTGGGTTCATTTGCTCGTATATTCAAGGCAAAGAAACATGTACAGTCCAATTTGAAGAGAGAAACCTTAGAAACAGTAACATAAAGATTCTTAATGCTGATTCCTAATTAGACATCGGACACCATTTTGCAACAAGAAGCATGTAAATAAAATAAAAGAAAAAAAACCTCAGAAACACAAAAACCAAAACCCCCACAATTTTACACTGTCTGTGCAGAAACTTCCCACCATGGGGCAGTGAGGAATGGCGCTGCTAACGTGGGTGGAAGACAATCACATCTGGAACATTGTGTCCAGCATAGGCCACCTCACTGTGGGAGAGAACGGGAGAATAGAAGGAAATTCAGATAGGAGCAAAAAAATGAGGTTAGAGAAGGGAAAGAGATTTATGAGGAAAGATTTAAAAGAGGTAACAGACTGGCCAAATAATGACTAGGTAAGGGATATGAGGCATGGTAGCAGTCTATAAATATTTCAAGATATAAACACCCAAATAAGACAAAAGAATTATCTAATGATGTTCATGGGATATAACTAGGAGTTAGAAGATTAACGTAGAAAGGGAAAAATGTAGGTTAAATATCAGGAAAACTTCTTGAAAGTAAAATCCTTTAAACTGGTTAAAGAAAGGAAATGATGTGGAGATCCTCTCTAACATTCAGCAAATTTTGTAACAAAATAAAACAATGCACTAGCAAGTGTACCATGGAGAAAATGTCTGCTTTTATGTGGAGAAGAGAACATAAAATTTCGTTAACCTCAGCTAAATCCCAGGATACCAATGAACAGTGAGTTAACAAGACAGGAGATATGAAAATTAGCAAAATATGAGCAGTAGCTCAAATATGCAGTAGCACTACAGAAAGAGCTACCACCTTCTGCAATTTCAGCCTCAGTAATAAGATAGTATTTACCTTTCCATACATGTCTGGCTACTTAAAATCAATTTGATAAAGCTGCTCTAATTTGTGTTTGTTAATTAATGATGGGTATGTGTGTACGGCTGTGCATGTGTAATTACAGATTGGACACTGAAAACTAGAAAGATTTGCAAAGAGAAAATTCTGAAAGTATTTGCCAGAGTGTGCTTTCTTAGGGCCTGGTCCAACCCAAACGGGACTCTGTGGCTGCTGGCCATGTGAAGCTCAGTAAACTTCCTGCACAAGGGATTCCAAGCAAACTCAACTCTGTGCTCCAGCTGAAACCTGCTCTGTGACGCAGGACAACCTGGCTGCTTAACTTGCCTTTATTGGAATCTCACAAGGGAATTCATTTGGCCAGTTGTATAATAAGAGCCATAGAGAGTTTTGAAAGAGGCAAATCTAGCGTGAGCTGAAAAAAGTCACCAGGTTCTTTACAAAGGTCACATGTTGTTTTATTTGTTGCCCAGGCTCTGATGGCTTCACTGGAAACCCTTCTGTGTAGCTTGGAAATTCTTTTTAATATATTTCTGTGTGAAATACGTGGAGGAGCTGTTGTTTTCCAGCTTAGTAACACAAAAGAAAAGTTGTTGTCAGAAGAAAGTCTAAGAAGCTGCAGAACTAGATACATAATTCCTTAGAAGAAATATAGTTCAGTCTCATAAGTATGCGTACAGCATATAAACACATATGTACACAAATGCATGACAAAGAGATCACAGGTATATTTAAAACGTTATTATGTACTGTCATAAGCATGAACAGGTTTTTGTGGTTTATAAGAGCAGTCATTCTGACAATGAGAACGATTAAATATAACAATGAACTCATTAATATAATATCCAGTTATTTATATGAATGTCTCTTGTGTGTTCATATAGAAAATATGTTCTTGCTTAAATTATAATAGTATAATTTAGGTTATAATGTAAACGTGGTATAACAGTGCAGACTTTGCCAGAGTCACATTCATAGATAGTGTGTACAAAGAAGAGTATTTAACACAAGCCCTAGTATTCTCTTACTAACTTCTAGAACTAATTGCTCTCCACAAGTGAGTTGAAGTTGAAATAAAGCATGATATACATCTAAAATAAATATTTTACCAGTGCTGTGATAATGACTATGATTAAAATGCAGTTAATAATTTGCTATACCCTCTGGCTTACAGTTTGATCTCCCATATGTTTCAGGTTGTCTCTCATACAGGACAAAACATAAAACCCTTCCTCAGCCTCCTGATGGAAGGGCATAGCTTCAGCGAATGACTGTTTTCTACCACACTACATGTGTGAAAGTCACGTTCCTCTGTCTCATAAAACCACAACCAGCAGTGTTACACGTGTATGTGATGGGCATCACCTGCTGCCAGAGGGATGAAAGGTGTAGATACCTGAAATCCAAGGAGGAGCAAAGCAGGAGAGTCTGTGAGAACTTTTCCCAACACCAACAACATATCGAGTGCATGGAAGATAAAAATTGTGAATATAAATAACGTTTCATTAAAAAAACAATGTACTTGTCTGCATCACCATTTTAATAGTATTTCTTCTTTACTCTGGTTTTACGTTACTGAATTGAAATATTAGTACTTCATACTCTCGTTCCACAATTATTGCAGTTCAATTATGCTCTTGCATATGTCAGGTACGCTGCAGACTAATTTAATCTTCATTACACATTGCCATATTGCAATTATACATGCTATCAGAGTGTTAACACATATTTAAACCTGTTATTCCTTTGTCACTGATTTACAAAGAGGTACCTGAGAAGAAGCAGATGTCATAATTACGTGCTTATTCAGCTCATTTTATACCAAGTCTCAACGTAAATTGCAGATGAGCAAGGCATGTCCTGAAATTAATGTAGTGATAGCACACTAATGCTGTGATTCATTATGGTTTGTCAATGTGCTCCACTTCTGGAATGTGTGATAAAATTATATTAATACTGCAAGGTAATGAGATTAATGAATTTGTACATGGGGAAGAATAATGGTTTCCTATGTTAGACTATTGAAAAAATAACATATAGGTAATTAAAAAGAATTAGTCAAACTCCATACAACCCCATTTATATTAAATTAATTTGTCTGGCTTCATTTCTAATAATTGATCACTCTCTGTAAATTATAAAGCAATCTTCAACCATATGAACTGCTACTATAGGAGGAGAGTTCCAGAGTATTATGAACCATCAAGGTGGTCCCTGTGGGTTCATATTAATTAAGGTTTAACAGTTTGGAAAATTGTAGCAATATTTTATGATTCATGTAATTAAACTCTGTAACAAAACGTCACAACCACTGGTTATATCTGTGCCTATGATTTATATCTTACCCTTATTTCAAAGGAAGGAGAAGTAATGAAATATTCTTAAACACACAATCAAAGGAAAAATGTACTTGTTGTTTTTAGTGTTTCTAACTAATCAGATTAGCATTTCATTGCCTCTACTTCAGGCACTAATGGCCACCATCAGACAGTGCAAATTAGATTAATTTAATATTCAACATCATAAGCTTTTTCAATAAAGCCTTGATTCTGATCTCTGACTCATTTTTCTCCTCTGCAATTCCACTTATTTCAATCGAATTTTCTCCTCCTTTCTGTATCAATGGTGCAGAATCTAACCCCTTCCTCCTTTGGTTCCCTAATACAGCTAATACTTGCTAGCAAAAGCTACTTCTGTATATTTGAAGTCACAGATATTCTAAACAAAACAGAACTGCAGCCTGTCACGACTGATGCCACATTTCACTGTCTCACTGTATCATATAGAAAGACTTTGCTTGAAAATGGGTTCTCTTGCAGAAAATGTCCTTGCCTAATCTGTCATATTCAGTCATTTAGAAAACTAATGTTCTTTGCTTGTTGCTGAAGTTTCTCACTTCTAAATTTTTGTTGCTAAACATTAACACTGAAGAGGAACTTCTAAAGTGATTCTTTTTTTGCCAAAAAAGGCATATTTTTTTTAACTGAAGAATTTGCAAGAAAGCTTGAGCTTTGACTGATTTCTCAAGTCTAAAAAGTCTATTTTAAAAGATGTGCAAAATTATTGGCACTCTCAGAACAAAAATCAACACCTTCATTTAATAATATCCTATCATACACTGGTTCTTAGAAACCTAGGAACTACAGGATCCAGGGAACATCTGTCCTGCTGCGTGTCATTTGCAATTGATGGCACATCTTGCACAGTGTGGCCCTGGGATTGATAGTAGATGGCAGATCAATCAAGCAGGGAGATGTCTAAATTATAGACATTTATTACAGACATTTGTCTATAATAAAGATAGTTTTAACAAATCAAGTACTGGATTTGAGATTAATACAAAGGCAGAGATCATGTATATAAAACTCCCCATTTTTCAAGGTTATACTTGTTTCTATACCCAAATTTAAGGTAGAAAGCAAAACTTGGCTTTAAATAACTGTTTGATTATTGGGATTTTTTTTCCAAAATTCTAAAAAAACCCCAACTAAACAAACCAAGAAAAAAGTATTTACGTTTCATTTTTTTTCAGACTGAGGGTTATGCCACAGTTAATCTCAGCTTGTGAGCTGTGGCTTGTGAAGAGAATGCACATGGCTTGCATTGTGTGCAACGTACTCTGATGTGCCTTCTGGATTAATAGGATTCTCCTGCTTCTACAACAATACAAAACTCAGTTTTGTAGTAGAAATAGTATCTGTTCTCAATGATCTTTGTTCTCAGATATCACAGTAATGGGCATCAAATAAGTACCAGAGAAGAATCCTGGTTAGTGCAAATGAGCAACAAATGTAAGGCTTGACATGAGACCACAGAAGTCCATTTAATTGACTGAGAAGGCTTCAAACTCGACTCAGATTGTAAAAGAGCACATTGCACCAACCAGTCTTTGAGATTTTCCGGATGAAAGAGGGCAGTACAACTGTTAGTGACATCGGGTCCGTTCTCTAGGGTGACAGAAATCCCACAATTCCTCTAGGTACATTCGGACCCCAAGTGGGGAGGGGGTTGTCCACAGAAATGGTGTGTCATTCGCTGCTATCTTTGCCAAAAGCCTGTTTGCTGTCAGAAAAATCAAAGTGGCTGCCTCTCTAAACCTCTAAATTGCCATTTTTAAAAGATACAGCATTCTTATTCCATCTTTGAATACCTCAGCTTTATAGTTTTTGATACCTATTCTACCACTGAAAAGCCAGTTTCCAGTTCAGGTGTAAGCACTCCTAAAATCTGTTTTAGCCAAGTAAATAGAAATATGCACCATAATTACAGGGGGGGAAAATTACTCTCATCTGTTGGTATTCATGTTCCAGGTTTACTTTTTGTGAGTTGGTTGGTTTTCCCCTCTACATCATTATGCTGTCTTTTTCCTGGGAGTAAAATTTAGCCTAGGGCTCATAGGTGCAGAAGATAACAATTCTATCCTAATCTAGTTATGACAGATTTAATATTAATGGGACTAAGAGGAAAATCAGTTTCCTGACAAATGATGATAAAGTGAAATCTTTAAGCAATAATAAAAATCAACATGCCATATCACGTCACCAGTCATTCAAAAGTGACAAGCAGAAACAATCTGCTGAGACAACATCCAACCACAAGCATAATCACATTTATGATTTAATTCCCATTTAACATCAATCACATCAAATTAATAACCACTCTCAAAGAAAATTAAATCCTAAGTGTATTTTTCCTTTAAAGTGTTATGATCAGAGAAGAAAGTCCTAATTAAATCTTAAACCAACTACATGTTTTATACATATGACACCTGTAACTTGGCCAGCATTGTGAATTGGCCCCTTGTGGATTTTCATCATAAAAGGAACTGACAATCCCTTCTAGCAGCTGCCATAAGTTTGATTAACATGTAGTGTATCCTTTTGTGAAAGTTCTTGTAAAGATTTTCCATTACTTTAATGACTGTGCAGCCATTTTGTTCTAGGAAAATACCAGGCTATGATTATTAGTGCTTGACGTGTAACACAGAGACAAAGCTGCAAGCCAATATTTATTCTGCTCTCCCTATGTGTAGAGGGTTTGTCAACAAAAGATGTCCTGCTCATACCTTATTTCATCTTCCCAAGTGGCTTATTCAAATGATAAGTGCACTGGAAAAGTAGTTTCTTTAGGTTGCTGTCGTGGTTTAACCCCAGCTCATCACCAAGTCCCACACAGCCCCTCGTGTGACTCCCAAGCGCTCAAATGGCTAAGTGCCATCTGCTGCTCACCTTCACCTGTAAAAGTGAGTCTGGACACCTAAGGACATAACCTGTTGCCCAAACTAACCTCCCCTGGAGCAGCAGACTCTTCTGGGAGCATCCCAGTACAAACTAGTCCCAGGATTCTGCCTGTCCTTAGGTGTCTGGTATGTCTCATGTTTCTCAGATAACAGAGGATTTGGTTATGCGACAGGACAACTTGCCATTGCTGCTTCTGGTGATCGTGCCTTATAGAAACAGGAGACACTAATTTAAATATACTGTGATTGTAAGTGTAGAAGTTCTGGAAAAATAGAAAAAGGTATATTAAATATTGAAGCTGCTCTTGGTTTTCATGCAAGCCCTTGTTATTTCTTTCTTTTGAACAATATTCAAACAATTTAAAAAATCTTAATGTAAAATGCAGGTTGGTGCTCCTGTACATCCTACATGCCATGGCAAAATAGCTCTTTCTTTGTAGACAAAATTGCAGATATGGGAGATCTGCTCCCCTATGTTAATTCTTTCCTTCCCACTCCAGAAAGCAGCCACTTGGGGAAAGAATGTATTTGGCAGAGAATGAATCAAGTGCAGTAGGTAACGTACTTTTCTGTATTCTTTTTATGAGGTTCAGCACAGGAATATAGTTTGTTTCAGGGTCACAAATTCTGACCTAAGTCAAGCAAAGGTCAGTCATGATAAACCATATAATAGACAACATACCCTTAAAACTACTCTTTGTAAATTACAGTCCTATGGTGGCATCCAATTTCTTACTGCCTTTTAAAACTATAACATATTACAGGATCTTATAACATGCAAGTCTGTTATTAAAGATTCTGCTGAAATATTCAGGGCTAAATCAAGATGTGAAGACACCTTTTTTTGAGACAGAAAATTGGCAAACACTCTCTACTATGCCTTACAGCAAGAAAAACAATCTTGCTGCAGCTGTTGTGTTCATCATAAAATTGATGCAATAAAAATGTTACCTGAATACAAATGAAATTATTTTTATTTAAACCTCCCATATTGAGAGGTACATTTCCTCACATGATTACGAGATCTCCAAGGCTTGCTGTGGATATCTGGCATAAAGTGGTTATTTCATTCTCACTTATAAGTTTCCTGAAATGTCAAGCCCAGATCTGAATGCACTTTGTCACTAAAGGTGAGATTGTGAGCCCCTTCAGTACACCAGTGAGGAGCTACTCACCTGTGTAATTCCACTGTCTACACAGGAACTGGAGGTGAATGGCTGCACATCAGGGTAAGTCTCCACGTATCCCTCACTGACTTCACAGCAGCCAGCCCCAGAAGGAAAACTACTCAGCACAAAAAAAAAGTTTCCCACTCTGCTCATAACCACAGTTGCATAACACATCTTTTTCATTTGAACTAACGGCTAATAATATGAAATAATAAGATGTTCCTATGCATAACTGGGATTCAAAAATACTACCTCCTATGAAAGGGTAATTTCTTCTTGGGCAGAAAAGAGGTTCTGTCACAGAACTAATTCGCCCTGGTTTTCCATGTCTTGGAAAGTGCAATCATTTTTTTAGGGAAATTCAGGATCATAAGCGTGTACACCAGCTTCAGCACAGAATCCATAAATGGATCCAAGACAAGAGTACTTAGACACATATCTCAGACAATTCTGAAAGGTATTTCAGCATATCACTTCTATTTTTCTATTTGATTTCCACTTAATTTCATCAGGTTTCTCAAATGCTTTTGAAGACCTTTATCTCAGTACTTGAAGTTACGATCCTAAACATCCACTGCAGAGACTAAAATTTTACGTTTAGTTTCAGAAGTTTGTTGTCCACAAACCTCCAGCCAATCCATACAATAAGCACACTTCTGCACTAGAACTTGACTCCACTTATTTCACTTAGGCAAGATGGCATCTACACCAGGTCAGTATTGGAGTGATTTGAACTTCTCAGGTCTCTCAAGTGAAAGGTACTCTGCATTCACAGCTCAGGGTGAACAACCCTACTCTGGGTCCAGTGCAGCGTATTAATTTGTTCTGTTGGTAGCTTTATTATGTCAGACTATAAGCTTTGCACCTTACAAATTATTTTATCAGCCTTTGATCTATACATACATTTTGTCTAAGCACTCATAACTAAATTTGAATAAAATGCATATGAGTAACCACTCAAATAAGGATTTGCATCCTACACGTTGCCTAATGGACAAAAAAATTCACATTAATTAGTGTTCTTCCTGTACATTTCCACTTTTCAATTGCTGTTTTTCTCTTCTCTATGTACTAAAGCCCATTTATTATTGGGCCTAGCTGGCAGCAAGGAGTGTTAACCAGAGACTCAGAAGGGGTGGATCGACACTTCCTCCCAGAGCTAAATGCAGGAAACCAGTCACATAAGCAGGAGGTTTGAGAGTATTAGCAGTTGGTTTTAGGGGAAATTAATCTTGTTCCAGAGAGTAAACCTATATGGCAAAACCTGGATCAGAATAAAGCACTGTACTAACGGTGGAAGCTACGACAACTTGTACTACCAGAGCAACTTCCTCAGGGCTGTCTTGAGTTTCCCACCGATACCTGCTTTAAGCCACCCGCACCTAAATAATCCATCAGCTTTTTTGTCTGCTCCTTCCTCCTTTTATTCTTTTGATAAATACCAATATTCTGAGATGCACACAGATAAGCCACAATCTGTTTCACCAAAAATTTGCTTAACCTGACAATATGTATAAAACATACCCAAGGTTTTGGACCACTTTGGTGGTGTTCTTCTCGACTAACCAAGAACATGCTTTATAAAGAACTCTCTCCATTTATTTTCTTTTACTTTCATCAGAGACCAGAACTACACAGATCACCTCATCAGATTTAAATTAATGTTACACAGGCAGGCATTTACAAATTTTCAAAAATTACCCAAAGAAGGGTAACTTAAAGCTAGTAACTTGTTTGCAAAACAGCTCTCAGTAGATGTCCCTTTGCTCGCTGCACGCAGAAAGCTTTGGGGCTCACCTGCATTCTGAGAACTGCTGTTAAAGATTTATATATAATTCCTGCTGGACTTCTGCCTCTGGCCACTTTTTTTCATCAAGTAAAACCTGACTTGGAGAGTGTTATCTGTGCCCTGGCCCATTGCATCTTGCTCCTACCTTTTAATGTTTAGCAGGGTGTCACTGATACTTGCCATATGCTCTGGTCTTACGTGGGTAGTCAATACGTTAACTGTGTCTTTAGCAAGCATCTGACAAAGTAGTGGAACAGATTTTGAATGAGTATTTGGGAGTTACGTGCTCAGTCCATATTGACTGTTAGCAATTTCCCTTCCAAAATCATGTTAAAAACAAGACACTGAAAAGTCCTGTCCCAATAGCATGACCTTGCTTTAAAGACATGTGGAGACAAGACAAACCATAGTCAACTTTTAATCCTGCCTTTCATAAATAAATCAAAAGGAAAATTATTGCAATAAAATTTAGAAAATTGTTCTTCTTTAAACACAAGCCTAATTACAAATGAACATCAGCTATAGGCTATGAACTAATGCTGTTTATTACATTGATTATAACAGGGAATCCCTAGGGTTAGTTGATGAAATAAAGATTTAATTTGAGGGTAAAGCACAACAACAAAAATGTAGCTAATTGTAAACAATAGTATTACAAGTCCAGCTGAGTCCATCAATATGAAAACAGAAGTTAACCTCATCCTTCCACTACTGTAAACATATTAGATGCTATTTATTGTGATTACATGTGTGTGGCCTGTTATAGCCTAAATAGGAAAATTTTCGTGACTGAAAGACATAAACATCAGAAAACTAACATAATTTTTCCCATTTGAAAGATATAAACCCTAAATATTAATTTTAACAGTAAGGCAGAGAAACCACACACACCAAAATTATTTCAATAATATCAATTGCTAGTAAAATACTTGAGTTCCAAGAAGATTAAAAGTACAGGTGGGATTCAGCAGGAGTTTATATGCTGTCCTGACACATGTCATAAACAGATTTTATACAAAAAAGAATACAGATTTTCCACCAAAGCAGAATGAGTCACAGTAATGGAAATTAGGATTAAAACAAAAACAAAAAAACCCGAAACAACAACCAAAAAAAACCTCCTGTGATGGAAAACATGGCTTGTGAAGAACAGAGTGGAGCAGGAACACCCTGCAGGGTGGTGGACAATGCGCAGTCACAGTGGGTAGGGAGGCCACGTCACTCTCCAGTTGTGCCCTGGGGACTCAGCACTCCCAGCAGCTCCTGTGGGGCCAGTCCAAATTCACCCCACCCCACCCCAAGCATGTCCCCAGCACAGCCAGGCTGTCCCTGAAAACAGCTGATCTGTATGACCTAGAGCCAAACTCAGGAGCTTTCCTGGATCCCAGTGTCCTGCCTAGACCTCCTGGCCAGAGCAGGCTCCCTTCATGGCTCAGCATTGTACTGTAGCCAGTAACCTCTTCTGGCACTTAGTGCAGACCCCAGCTGGACTCCAGTTTGTTTTGGTACTATGGGCTGCACAATCCTAATACTGTCACGGACACCCCTCCCCAAATCTAACAGAAAAGTGACTTCAGGGGTTCTCTGTTCTGTGCCGGGACTGCACCCTTGCTTTGCCAACACTTGACACCCACAAAGTTGATGTGTTACTTTTGGGGTAATGCCAGGCACCTCTGAGGGGATATTTTTGGTAGTTTCATGACATTGCAAATGACTGTGGTTAGACATGACTTGGAAAAAGGCAAGACTCAGCTAACTGCCAGGGATACCCGTTTACCTTACCCCTTTCCTTTCAAAGGTGTTACCAGAGACAACCACTGACATGAAACGATCAGCACTTTGGAAGTCTGTTTCAAGAGGGGAAATCATGAAGGGACATTGTCTGATTTGCAATCTGAAACCATGACAGATTTGCATAGCAGGAATAGAGTCTGTGTCTGGGTTACAGCTTCCCTGTTTGAACCTACATTTTCACAAAGGCAGTCCTTTCATGTTTTGAAATTCATCTGGAAAAAACTTGGATTTCTCAGGCAGTTTGCTCCACACTGCTTTTTCCCATGCTGTTCCTCATTTCCAAGCTGTCTCTACTACTATTATTTTAAACTTTCCTCAGCGTTGTTTTTACTCTAATATTTTAATACTGCACGCATTTCATATCAGCCATCCTTAAAGGAACTTTTTTCTGCACTGTTTTTCTTGAAATTGTTATCATTACTGTAAGCATTGCTTTGAATAATCAAATGGTGGCCTGTAGACACTGGAAGAAGAAAGGTCAGATACTGTATGTGACATATGATTTGCACATCCTCGTAAGGGAAATGAGTCATCTACATAATACAAACTATAACTCAGTTGCATATGACTGAGATGCTAAAGATAAGATATGTTTATAAATGAATGAACTTCCTGATTATAGTGATATAGAACGGTAAAATTTAAAAAAAAAAAAAAAAGGACTTTCATTTTGCGTAGCAACCATTCACTTAAAAATAATACTGAAGTACCGATACACAATGTCCATATGATTCATAGCACAACCCATTTATTCTTTGAAGATCCTTTTTAAGCAGAAAAGCATCAGTGGCTTCTTGCTAATAGCTGAACCACTCAGAAACACAAAGTATACTTTTGTAGTATGTATAAGAGCACTCTGCTTCCAAATATTACTACCTGGATATCATAGGAGCTCAGCATTCCTACGCTGGCACAGGGTCCATAAAACATGACAATGTGTTTTAAAAGAGTCAGTAAAAGAAAAGGAATAGAAGATAAGGCTTATCAAACCAAGATCAAGAATATATCTATTTGTCATTTCCAGCTCTTCCCACAGCATCCAGTAGTGTGAGCAGATCCCCCAAGGAAAAACTACTCTCCTACCCTACCAGATAAGGAACTAAGTGCAGAAGTTAATCTTCTCAACTCTTTACAGCAGTGACCAGATACTTTCATTGTCCCTCTATTCCACCTATCAACCCTGCTAGAATAAAACGTAATGGAGAGGGAGAACATGTCTGGGGTGGGCAGTCTTTGAAAAGGCTGACATGGTGGGCTCAGCTCTCATGGACCTCCCGGCACTGGCAAGTACACGTGAACCTTGAGGGCTTGTTCTCCAGCTGCTGCTGGGGAGCACCTGACACAGACAGCATTGTCTCCTCTGGACAATTTGACCCTTTTTTCAGAGGGGCCAAGCCTTGCAGCAGAGAGATTCAGCAATTCAGCAGCTACAGAGGAGCTTCAAAATCAGGAGAAATATTAAGAACATCGCAACTTCCCTTCTTTCTTCTCAGTGCCTTTGGTGATCACTTTGGCTCACTTCCACGCTGCACAGCAGTTGAGAGTATTTGATCTTTGGCTAGGATACCTCACCCCCTTCCCCAGATGGAAAGTTCAACTCAGCTAGGTGATTAGGAGTCCAGTTAGAAAGCACAGCAGGATAAAGAGCTCAGATTAAAATCAGAAATATTCCAAACACCCCAGCTCTGAGAGGGCTGAAGTTGAAATTAAACATTGGAGTCAGCACAATGCGAGAAATTCACAACCAACTGGTGTATATCTTGCATAATAAAAGTTTAACCACATATGTTCTTAATATACAGAGTAGAGACCCAAATATGACCTGGATAAATACACTGTAACATGAACCAAAACCTTTGTTGTGTACCTTCAGCTTTATAATCTACAGAGCTGAATCTTTGGAATTGCACAGAGCTGAGCCTCAACAACAAATATCTCAATTTATCTGTTGAGTTGTTTACAAACAACTGATAATTATTTATGCTATCACTGCAGCTGTAATGTATTTTATCAGTTGCTGCATTTTTTTTTTTTTCACTTGGTATGGTCTTTCAACTGTCATAAACCAGTACAACAATCTGTCAACATGAAATAATTAATAATTATTACGTGAGTGACTGATTTACTTTGGAGAACATGAAAGGCCATGAAACCTGGAGTTTCCTGGTCTACATAGTGTGCACAAAGGAAATGAGCATAAGCAATCACTGTCAGTTGTTCTTGTAAGTAGGAATTGAATCATTTATCTGTCTGCATGTATACATTATCATCATCTCCCACTCTGAGGTAAGCCCTAATAGCACTTTATGGTACAAAAATAGGTTGTTACAAATATTTCATAAAAAAATACTACCCATTTCTTTTGAGAAGGATAGCTGAACATGTACATATTTAGCATAAAGAGGGAACTTTAAAAATTTTATAATTTGGCTCTAGGACACATTTAGTTTTTGTGTGCACTAATTAAATTCAGCTGAACTCCAGATCTCATTAAAATTGATGCTGCACAGTACAGTAATAATAATTAATTTAAATGATTATTTCCTTCTTTTGTTTTCCACTTATTTTCTTTTTGTTCAGTATTAAACACCCTCCAATACCTTCAGCTATTTGGGAGGGAGGTATTTTCCATCAGAATGCTGAATTTATTCCCTAAACTTAATTTCTAGACACAAACCAATTTAAAACAATCGTAAAATACTGTCTTGCTCTAATTAAATTTACAGAAAACCTTCTTTTGATCTAAATGGAGACAGAGCATACACTCATGGCTATCACACTTTAGTGTTTGTCACCACCTCAGCAGAAATCTAAAAATCAAGGTAGAGCCTGAAAGATTTTTTGAGCAATCACACAATTCAAAATCAAATTCCTGATTTACTTTCCTTGTGAGAAAGATAACACAGTAGCAGGGTGTAAAGCAGTGCAGTAAAAACGTTTACAGACTGTTATTAATGTAACACATAAGGCTGTATGAATAATCAATTGTTTTGAATAGAGGCTAAGCAACTTGCTGCAAAATTAAAGGACTATTTTTTTTTTCCTTGGTGAAATAAATGAGATTTAAATATAACTAACTATAAATAAAAATAATTATATATTAAATACAATATAATGAAGTATAACAAAAGCTAATTGTGATACAATTATGTGGGGTTTGCCTAGAATAAAGTTAAGCTTGCAAAAAAGTTAATTTTGATCAGGATGTTTTTATCTTGTGAAGTTGAGGCCTTTTGTTCAACGAAGCATCTTTGAGCACAACACACCTATGACAAGCTCTGTATGATGTGGAAACCCGTGAAATGCCTGTGGGCTGCAAGAAGCAGGAGGTCCTTTCTAAAATTGCATCCAATGTTCCCAAGTGACAGCAAGGCTGTTTTTCCTGGATCCTTTGCATACTTCAGAAGCCTAAAGGTTTCTGACTCACCCCAAGCAGCCCAAACACTGAGATCAACACAGAGGGAGTGGGACCATCTGAGACCACAAGTGGGAGAGTCTGGAGGAAATGCCCTTCAGAACGTCAGATTCAAATGGACTCAATAGAAATTTTTCTTTCAGTGTTCAGAGTTAAATTCAAGTGTGGACAAACCTCTCAATTCTTTCTCAGATTGATTCCTCCACAACTTGACTGCTTGTTCTACAGGTACTGCTCGAAGGGGTAAAAATATACGAAAAACCCTATGGATTGCAACAGGCAGATGGAAGATACTTGACACCAAGTATTCCTTTGCCCCAGTCTTCCCTCCTGGCTGACAGGCTGGTATCCAGCATGACCCACTCCTGCTCTTCCCTTCTTGCACTGGCCATTCCTCCCTTCAGCCGACGCTCCTGCCCGTGACGGGAGGGACGGAGCTGAGCTCCACACTACGTCTGAGACAACACTGGGCTCCCTGAACAGCTCTGAACCTTTTACCATGTTCCTCTTTTCCTCCATTCCTTCTGCTATATTTGACTTTAAAAACTATCTCTATAATTCAAAATTTAATTTATGGGTGTTAAATCGGGGAAAGTAACTTTAAACTCCTGCCATAGCTGGGGAAGAAAGGGAGTGTATACCCAAGCAGGCTTTCTCCCAGACTGCTTTCTTGTACTTATTCCAATAGAATGCTAATAATTATGTTAAAAAGCTAATTTAAGAAATCCAATTTTTGGAAAATGGGTTTTCAAAGGGCACATTTAGCAACTAGAGAAAGTTCGATCTGATTTTCCCATTAGAACAGGAAGGAAAATCCAATTTTAATCTGTTTTTGTTCTCTTAAAAAGATGATATATAGAAGTTACTTTGAAAATCATCCTTTCAAAGCAGAACCTAGTATAAGCATGTGCTAACTTGCGAAGTGCAATTAAACTGTTCCGATAATTCTGCCTGAAAAAAATTAGCAGGAATATTGAGAAGGCAAGTTGTTTTCAAAATGTCCATGGCAGAAATGCTTCTGTGTTAAGCTGCTATTGATTCTGAAACAATCTTACACATGATAAATGAGAGCACATTTAGGAGAGGATTCAGTCATAAGAGCTCACAAATCAATCAGCTTGTCAACAGGCAGACCAAATTCAATTTTTATTCTTAGTAAACTCTTATTTGGTGGTAGGCCATTGTTTACTTTGAAATTGCTTTACAAAGGAATGGGGGAGGAGTGGAAACATGGGAAAACCAATCTTTCATCAACATATTAGAAGTGGGTATTCCATTTAGGGCTGGGACAGGGAAAATCTGATTGTCTCCTGGGTAATGCAAACCTTTTATCTCCTTATGGATGATCATAAACATTTGGTCATGTAATGTCCTTTATCTGCAGCAGCATTTCATGATAATTCTCATACAGTGAGACGTGGCATCACTAATTTGTAACAGAGCACGGTGCAATTGGCATGTCATATTCTAAAGCAATAACCTGATGTACACAAGAGCTGCTGCATCTCTTGCCAAGCCATGCTATTCTCCTGACAAGCCATTTGCATTGTGTTTTGATGGCTCAAAATGGAAATTGAAGTGAAATGACGCGGTAAAGAAAAAACACTAAAAAATCCCACAAACCTATTCCGCAGAATTCCTGGTTCTGCTGACCCCGAGAAAACCATCAACAGTAACCTGGATGGAACTTAAAAGGTTATTGCAACACCTCCCATTTAACATAATTTAATTTTACAACCTATTCGGGACTTCACACTGATATCACTACTTGATTTCTGAAATGTCATTATTTCAATCCAGAGTGTAACATGACCGCTACGGGCAAAATCCGTGATGCTGTAGAGGGATATCCTTTATACGAGGCTGCTCAGTCACGTCCCTCTTGCCATCCTACAGAGGATTGTTTTCGCAGAAGAAAGTAGCCTAAACAAAAAGTGGGAGTACATCAGTTGCTGGGCCTTGCGTGGAAGACTCTCCCATTAGGAATCCAAGCCAAGTCTTATTAAGTCAAAGCATCACAGAGAGCTATACTATGGGAACAAATACAGATATTGTGAGTCAGGGGTGGTGCAAACATGATCTTTTGAGATTTCTCTTTCAGGATTAATTTTGGAGAGCAGAAATCAGCATATGAACTATTCTCCTTGCTTTCTATCTTCATTACAACTAAAATGAGAAGTTGGAGGTTTTGGAGACAAAGGCTTTGTAAACACAGGACAGACTTCATTGGTGTTTTCTTCTCTAAGCACAAGCTTGTTTTCTGTCATGATTCTTCCCTTCATTACCTCCTTTGCCTTTAGATATCTGTAAGAATGTGACAGTCTAGACAGTACCACAGTTGGATTTTACCTCAACCTGTTGGTTGACAAAACTAGAAATCCACCAGGCCCATGTATTTCAGGAAAGTACAAATCTATTTGATTTTTTTCATCCAGTCAATATTAGTTATGCTCCTGCAAATAGTGTTTCTGAAGATGCTTATGGAAGAGGACTTTGTGTGGATTTAGCACACAGTGCCAGACAGATGTCATACAGAATTGACATTTGGAGCATAGATTTATCCAATAAGCAACCTGTTCCACAGTAAATTAGTTGGTTTTGTCATAGACACCCATCAGAAACACAAACCTGCTGTGATGGGGTTTAGTTTTTATTCAGTGGGGAGCCAGACTTGAGAAAATCCACCTGGTTTGTTTTGGTTCCTGCATCTCATTTGTTTCTGCCATTGTACTATAACCAAATAAAAGACTAAAATAAAAGCCCAAATATGAACATCTCTAAATACTGCAGTCAGAATTTGCAACAGGATGTGAATTTTATGGTTGAGCTTTTAAAGTTGCATCCAGCTGACTCAGAACTGCAACTACAAACACTGAAACCCAAATAGTTTCCAAACTCTTAGTCACAGTTGCAAACCCAGGAATAATGATATATAGGCTTAAACAGGTCTTGTATGAAAGACATCAAGACTTTGGAGAACATGGAGGATAACTCAGACAGCCTGAGCTCACTAAAGAAGAAGACAGGGACAAGTAAAAGCAGTTTAGAAGATTACATATATTTTAGTCTGTGAGGGTCCCATACTTCAGTAATTACCATGATGTCTTATATCTGAAGGTGAGTGAATCTTAAAAGACTCTCTCAGCAGCCTGGGAAAACATGTCTTAGAGACACTTTGAAGATAACAACTATAAGATCATTAAACATCTTCCAACAAGTTCAACTCCTCCTCCTTTCCCCTGTCTCTTAAAACAATCAAACTTACAGGAAACCCCTAACAAACAAAAGCATTTGGAGGAAATATTGTGTTCTGCTTCTTGTGGTGTAAAGGAAGAAGACGAGAGTATCTCATTTCACTGTTGTGTTTTAATGAGAAAAACTACCCCTTTGCTTTTTATCCTTCAAACTCGGAGCACATGAGAGGCACACTGGAACCCAATAATACTTCCTTGAATGACCAGTAAAAACCTGTTAGTTCCATTCATTTTAAAATAATAAAAATTACCAGACTCCCATGTCGAACTGAGCAATCTGTTAAATGCAGGCACTGGTAATGACATTACTTGAACAGTAATTAATTCTTACATGACTTGGAACTATGTATTCAACTAATATCAGACATGAAGATATTTGTTGAATTTTATTGGATTTTAAATACAGGTAATTTGTTTTCATTTCCTTCTTTATCATAGATATATAGCTTTTCCATTTTTGCTATGTAAAATTGGAGTATCATATTCTCTGTTGAAAGCAATATTAAATTACTTTTAGGAAACAAAGAATATTATATATGTTTTTTTCTGATCTGTTTTTAACCAGAATAAAGCTGCACATCTGGTATACTTTAGTTTTGGGATATGGAATATCTCTGTCTTTCCCAAACGTTGTCTACTGTAAACCAAACTGAACAACTTTCGGAAGTGTTCCTTTTTCACTGAAATTTGAACCCTCTGGAGAATGCTTGGCATATGGATTAAAAATGGATGTGAAAAACCAGTCATGATTGGAACAAAGGGATTTTTTTTTTTTAGACCACAGAAATGAATATAAACTTGAAGGTGCAATCCATCCTAGCTTCAGATATTAGGATATATAATTCAGAAATTAGGACCGAATCTAAGTCAAAGGCGATAGATGAAGACAGCATACTTATAAATGATGGCATTCAGGAAGAAGTACATAGGGCTGGATATTTTTATGGATTCTAAGTGCATTTTCATAGTGGACTCAAATTTACAGTGCCAGGATACACATTTCAAATGAAACTGAACTTGCACTATTTATTTCTTCACCGGGTCACAATTACAGAAGAGACAATGAAAAAGGTGGCCCTTGCCATTGAGTTTCTGCATAAACAGTAAAGGCAAAGTGTACGTGTTTAAATGCAAGGTACACAGGCTTAAGGTTATGCTGATTCCTGACGCAAACCGAAGAACCACCCTATGCTGCACAATTACAACATAACTCTCAGGGGCTTATTACAGAGTAATAGAGCACTTCCTGCACAAAATTCATCAGCAAGAGTAAAATCCCTTCCCATAGGACTAAATTCAAACCAACACTGTTCACTTTTATCTCAGCTTTGTGTTTGAAGAATGGAAAATAGCCCAGCCAGCTGTTCAGCTGCATTTTTTTTATCTGTAGCTCTCAATGACTGAAGGAGAATCTGATTACATAATACAGAGATCAAAACATCATCTCACTTTTTCTGTTTGTTTGAAATAACAAAAAAACCTAGAAACATCTCCAACCTGCCCTGCGGAACTAGAAAGCCAAGGTGAAGCAGCACAGGCATGAAAACAGCATTGGTACTGAGAACACAAAGCCCCACATAGGAACACTGAATGAACCTCAAAACTCCTATGCTAAACTGAATTGTTCATCTACTCCCTCCGAACCAAAACTGAGAGGAACAGAAATAGGGAAAAGCGTTTTTCTTTCCTTCGTGGATCTTTTTAAACTATGGCAGAAGCAATGGAGGTCAAGCATGGCATCATTTTATGGACTGCTGTTCAATGATAGGCTCAACAAAGTGGAAAAATATGCCCTGATTAGAGAGTTGGAGAGAACAAGCCTTTAACTTCTATTGGGCAGCATCTTCCCTTCCTCCTCACTCGTTTTATGATGCATGCCTTCAATTGCAAACTACTATAAAAAGCTTCCTGAAATTCTTGGCACTACCACAGATCTGATTCCACAGTGGCTTCCAGTGATTAACAGAATGCTAGAAAGTGCAAGACAAACAAAGATCAGGTGAATGGGGAACAGAAACTAGAGTATCATAAAAAGTGCACATAAAGTACATTCCGCCAACAGAGCCAATACTTATAAAAGGAATGTAGTTTCTGAAAGTTGATCCCTCTCATTCTGAGCAGAAACCAGATGAATTTGTAAAGATTGTATTTTCTGTGTTGATGAATATATTTTTTAAAAAATCAGAACTGTAGCTTAACTAGCAGAGAGAGCAACAAACACTTTAAAATTCACTTGTTTCACTAAAAGCTCAGTCTGTGTCTGAACTCTTTCATTGACCAATAGTAAACTTGATCATCTGCAAATAAATTATTAAAATGCTAACTATAGGGTTGTACATTATAAATCCTGACTATATTATAATTTCTGTTCCTCCAAGCAGCTCCTTAAAATGCATATTTAACTAATTTATCCTACACTTTGTGCCCCTGTGGCCCTGGAAGGTGAAGCAACATCGCTCATAAGAAATATTAACACTGGCTGTTTATCAAGGCATCTGTGAAATACAAAAGCAATAAAAGTGCTAGTGTGCACACTCATTTACTATTGAAATATCACAAAAATTATTCAGTGTCAGAAATCTAATTTTGTATGATATTTCTATATATTTTAGCACTTAATTTTTTCAGTATTACTGAATTAATATGCTTTGAATACCCCTGTAGCTACAATGGAAAAATGGACCAACACACTTATTTAGTGCTGCTACCCAAATCCATTAGACAAATTTTCTTTACAGCAAAGCATTGATGAATGAAATGTCCCATGTTAATGTAAGAATAATCAATTTAGAATGCTTATGACAATTAACAAAGCTGGAGATAAGCCTTGAAAGCACCATGCTTTGTCAGTCCTGATTTGGATTAAACTTGCACTAATAGGATCATTTTTCTTCCAAAAGGTACTCTTTTTAGGCAGACCTATCAATTAATATGAATTATGCATGTATAAAAGAACTAATGTCATTAATTAGACAAATTAATTTTTATGATGCAGTGAATAGACTAACACCAGATTATATGAGATATCATTCTCCCAATTCATACGTATTTGGAATAAATGAATAGTTTACATTTGCATGGTTATTACAGAATCAATCATTATTAATCAGTGACACCATATTGGACAGTTTAATATAATCTGGTTTAACTTTCTCGTGGTGACCAGGTATATTCAGTTCACACTTTCGAGGCCAAAGTTTTACTCGGACTTGCATTCTTTCATTCAGCTCTATATACATCCCAGGGAAATACAAGCACACTGTGTTATGTGCTGTGTATTTCAGTGTATTTGTGATGATAAAAAGAGGGAAATTAAATAAATATAATCTAAGTCTTCTGGCATCAATTTTAGCTGTAGAATTGAAAACATTCAAAAATTTAGAGAGGCTTGTGTTAATGCTGGTCCACACTTTGATCCTGAAACACTGTTTTATTTCAGCCACTAGTAATTTACCACTCATTGCTTCCTTTTGCCTTTAAGCCTAATGCATATATGTTTCAAAGTGTACTGAAAACCTTTACAAACTAAACTAGTATATTTAAAAAATCAGGCTCTTGGAATCCCCAAAAGTGTTTGATTTTTAAAAGTTTGAGTATTTATATGGTAGATATAATTCTGCAAATATTGTTTTAAATCATTGCCTAATAGTATCTCCTACATGGAAAAGATAATATAACGATTTCCATTCAAATGTGTTAGGAACTATTAAACACTTATTAAAGTTATTTTAAAACTTTGCTTGCTTTGCATTTAATGAAGTGAATGAAGGATGGAAAAACCTACACACTTTACGCACATTCAATTCTTAAAAATTGCTTCTTGCCACATACCACCTTTTATCCACTATTTATACATCGGCTGTAGCCAAATATGGTGAAAAAATTATTCCCTACTACCTTGCTTGGCTTTCAGAGAAATAGGATAGCAAACCCTCAGAGAGGAAAGTATTTAAATGACCAGCCCTGCTCTGATAAAGCTCTAGTCTTGGGGAACATGTCCTCTTGGTGAACTACTGGGAGACAGGAAAACCAGCAACTGCGGGCCCAGCCCCCAAAGACTAATAAACCCCCCAGCCCTATCAGGGATAGCTTTTCCCAAAGAAAACTAAGGGGTCACAGTCCAAGGAAAGAGCTGCTCCGTGTCATGTGACAAACCTCTTGTATTTCCAGTCTAAATTTATTCCTGGTCAGTTTATAGTAGCTCACGGCTCCACATCCACAATGCTGGCTCTGTGTCTCTCATCAGTCCCTGTTTTGTCAGGCTAACCAAGCCAAATTCAGTCAACCCAGGCCTAGAAAAAAACTCCCTGCCCTCCTACAAATACTCACAGCCCTTCCCTGGACCTGCCCTGAGTCTCTCTTGGTGATGGCTGAGCAGATCTGGAGGCAGGATACTCTCAGGTGCTACCAATCCCCCAGAAACAACATGAAAACCCCCACTGCCCGGAAAGGAACGGGAATCTTGCCTGTATAGATCTGAGCACCATCCAGGATATTGCCACTCGATTTGTGGCATTTGCGGTGTCTTAGAAACCTGTCACTCTGGCTTTGCTTTGTTCAAGGCTCCTGGTTTGGATTTATCCTTGGATTCTCTAATTTGAAATGAGAGGCTATGCAGGATCTACATAGGAAAATGCAGGGTCAGCTGAAACACTGAACTGGGAACTTCAGGTTTTCTATTTTTAATTCAGTGTGTCACCTTAGCACACAGAAAGCCAAAACTAGTTTTGGAGACCGTATGCAAGTCTGTATTAAAACTCTC
The DNA here is from genome assembly GCA_013399855.1 of Oxyruncus cristatus. Lineage (NCBI taxonomy): Eukaryota > Metazoa > Chordata > Aves > Passeriformes > Cotingidae > Oxyruncus > Oxyruncus cristatus. Next base: position 597,484 of record VXAY01000038.1, read on the forward strand.
ATTAAATGATGTGCCTTGAGGAGGGTTTAGTAACTTCCAATAAATACTAGAATAGTAGAGTAGAAGAATGCTGAAATGTCAGTAAGAAGGGCCAGACATCAAATAGTCAGACAGTATAACATTTCCACATGGAAGTAAATAATCATGTGGAAATGAAAAAAAAATTTTTTAATTGATACTCCATAATGGGTTTGTATCAATTAACCTATAATCAAGGTTTTTTCTAAAGTCAGACATGTGCAGGAAAGTAAAGCAATTTTCAGTAAGCAGCAAAAGCATAAAAAACCCACCATTTTCTCTTTAGCAAACAACCAGTAAGTTGTATAATAGCTTTCCTATCAAACTACAAACATAAAGGTATGCTCTAGTATATGATTAATTATAATTAATAGATGGGAGGCATGCACAGGTCGAAGCAGATGTTGGAAACAATAGGGATTCACAGAACACCACAATGTGGTATAAAAATCTGAGTTTATATGGTACAGCTGGCTGTATATAATGCCTTTTTAATTTATAAGACTGTAGCATCTGGTCTTCTAATGTCTTGCTAGGAAATTTCAGGAAGTCGTGGGAATATTTTTTGTTCCATTTTCTTTTAGGTGGAAAGGAACTAATTGAGACAGAAAAAATGTATTGGAAAGAGCACAGCCAACAGAATTAATGAAAATAAATAAGCACTTAAAGGTAAAACAATAAAACCTGAAATGTTAAGGGGTTTTCTTTCACCACGTACTGGCTGCACAAATATCTTTGTAAGATTCTAAAAAGTAAGACTTATTGTATTTAATTTTTATGGCAAATTAGAGTTGCATTGGAGAAGCAGGTCATAATGAAAAAAAATTAATTCTTAATAGGGAAACATAGTGTCTTGTGATTTCAGTAGATTTCTTAATACTTATCTCCCCTTTCTATACAAAGCCTGCAATCATCAGAAACACAAATTCTATCTCCTCCTCTGCCCGTATTTTTCAATCAGAAGTTATAGGGTGAATATTCATACAGGTGATTTGACTTTTAGAAATAACTTGTCTGCAGTATTGAAATTCTTCTACACTGCTTTTCAGAAAGTAGTTGTCTCCCCTGCAACTGCCAGTACCTAACAAGATCTAAGTATCATTAAATTAAATGCCTGTTTCTCTCAAACATTCATTCATACAGTTCTGCCAGCATATATAGAAAGCAGATGTGAACATGCAAGTCAGAAACTGAGTACTTGAAGAAGCAATGGAAGGTACATGTCAATCCCTGATGGCAAGAAAAGGGAAGGTAAAGCTTGATCTACTTGATTATTCTCAGGTTTTGACTGAAAATAACCTCAACTGACTTATCCTTTGTCTAAATAGCTTAGAATAAATGGATTAGAATATAAAAAGACAAATCTGGGTGCATATTCCCATGAAGCACTGTGGAATACCAGTCAGATATTTAGTACTCATCCTTTTGTCTCACATGGTGAGCACTTCTGAAGTCACAGTAGGAAACACCAATGCCAGTGTTGCATCACTGCACCTTCACCAACTGACCCAAAAAGAATAAACCTGTTTCAACTTACAAAGAGATCATGATGCCTCACACAACAGATATTTTATTCATGCAATATCTGAACATGTGAAGGGAGCCAACACAAAAGCTTCATTGCTCAGTGTTCCCTACTAAGAAGAATTTTCTTCCTAACCTGCACAGATATTTTATCGAGTTTTCACTGACATGGAAAACAAACACGTATAATACACTTTAAAAATATGTAAAATTATTGGTTTGATATTATGAAAAATCCCCAAACTTGTGGCTTCTCTTGTGACCCCTCTAAATAACTATGTTTCTATTTAGCAAATTTTTCATTAACTAATTACTTGTTCAGTAGATTCAGAATTTGCATGTCTCCAAAACTTGGCCATGGTTTCCTATTAAATCTCTGCTGCTGATAAGCAGTATTTTGTAGCTACAATTCTGTAATCCAGCTAGAGCTGGATTGATATGAGTGTGCTTTCTTAATGGGAACAGCTGGAAGGAAAACAGCTGGAAGCTTTCTTTTGCCATGTACATGTACTTTACATGCATTTGCCTAGGATCTCTCAAAGTCACTATATGCATCGTTCTCTTCATAGGAGAACTTCATGTCTTCAATCATTTGATGTATTAATGCTCCTGCATTCCCAGCATTTGCCACTGGCATTATGATAGACAGTGATTCTGTTTCCCCCAGCACAGAACTTTGCCGAAGGCTGAACACTTTTATTTTTGTCCTTCATATCATTTCTGCAGCATGTACACTGGGTGTGATGGATGTCTTCTCGGTCACTTTGCCTCCTGAGTGCCTTTTAGCTCCCATCAGTGCTTAAAACTAATGGCTGTTATTATTTTGGTCTTTTCTCCTGGACAGTTCTGCTGCCCTTCCTCTTCAGTAGAGGATCTCAAGGATTTCTTCATCTAGTTCGCAACAAAATTGTCTCCGTGGAGTTTTTCTAAGTTTATTTGCATAAAATCATTCTATTTCTCATCAACTCCCTTTATCATCTATTTGGGCCATCATTATTCACAATAGACTTGACCAAGTCGCTACATCTTTCCACTAACGAGAACGTGAAAAAGACAATGAATGAAGGTGGGTGTCGGTGGGTGGTGTTTTGCTTTTTCTTTTTTAAACAGCTTACATAGAATTCTGCTGCTCTTACACGTACAAAACACTCTTTCTAGGAGGCCAGCATTCAGCCCAACTCCATCTGGGCTGTTATGTTTTCTCCTTGAGAATCTCATTAGACTGATCATTTATAATCTATTTTTATTTTTATTTTCTGATGAAACAACAGAAGAATAAATATTTCACAAACTAACTAACACTTGTTTTAAAAAAGCATTCACAAGGATGTTGAATTTACAGTTAGTGTTTGTGCCACTTGCAGAAAGGAAATGCTGGGTATTTCTTCCAAACTCACCTACTTTGTAAATTCTGCACCTCTCTGCCAATTCAGTCATGGCTGTGCAAATGAAAGTAGAAGAGGAAAGTAAAGAAACAAAAGTGTCATGTAGCTATTCCCCACAGGCAGCCCAGATAGTTATACAGGTCGTGTTTGATTTTTTTGAAAAAAAAAAAAAATTAAATCCACAGATTAGGACAGCATGTTTCTAATATAAAGACAACTGAAAGAGGGAAATCCAAAGAGTGGCAACATTCCAGGTCTGTTTGTGATGCATCAAGCCTTTGTATTAATTTCATATAAAGTGTTCTATTTATATCATATTTCATGTATATATATTTATAAGACTTGCATGACTTTCAAGCTGAGACTATTTTTGAAAGAACATATTCTATTTTAAAATATAGGGACACTGTCCAAAAATGGAATCTCTTTCAAAATTTATTAGATGAAGTAAAACAGCACTTTTACTGAAACTGCACATCCAAATTTGCATACTACATGCCATGTTCAAGGTTATGAACCTATTAAAACTTCCTCTACACATGCACACAAATAAACCATCAGCTATTTAAAGAAACGTTTCAAGAATTGAGAATAAACTCCTTGGAGTATTTACGTGAATAAGAGTTTTGTCAATGCCTTTAGTAGAGCCAGATATCAAAATTTTGGCTCATTCACCTGAGAACGGAACTTCCCCCATTAGCAACCTCCTGACAACATTTACACGTGTTGTCTGTTCTTAGGGGTGAGGGGAACCTGAAAGTGAGAGCACTAATCACATTAAATCGATCTAATTGAATGTGATTAGCACCCACTAGTGAACTAAAATTAATCTGCTGACATTTATATTCTACAGTTGCTTTAAGGATAATTGGGAGACTAGTTCTGAGTCACTAAAATGTTTATTTTCAGAAAACTTAAGCACTACGTCTTACAAGACTTAACAGGAAAATTCCAGCTTTAAATAATGCCAGTTGCTTTCTCACAATCTTCTACACAGTATTTGCTGTCAGTAATAGACTCCTGATAAATAATGAATGAGTCACATAGGTTCCAACATGAAAGAAAGTTATAAATAAAAGTTGGTGAGAGATACTGGTATACATCCTTCCTGAACCTTTGCTCATGATGCCAAGTCTAAAGTTACTATAAATGTGTAACCATATTATCTGATATTGCAGATACTTTATATCTTTTTATGTTGACTCATACCTTTCAAGTATTGAAATTAATAAGTACATACAAATCTCATGTTACTTTTGCTACTGCGAATATTTCTACTGCACATTTTTTCGGTGTATTTAATTGCTGCATTATAAAAAAATACCAGAAAATACAACAGAATACAACACGATGACTTTTAAAATGTGTTTTTTCATGTTCTAGTCAAATTATTACTAACTGAAAGAAAACTAACAAAACATGGGGTGCTGAAAAATTTACCTCATTTTATATTTTAGCATACTGGTACAAGTAAAACTTTTAAGGGTCCCCATCCTTCAACAGTTTCAAGTGAACTTTAAAAAGCAATCTATAAGCTTCATAAATAATGTCCATGTGGCTTTTAAGTAATTTATATAGTCTTTTCAATGGAAATAAGCAAGACACTTAATCACTGAACATGCATTTAGTTTATTTTAAGGGTTAGCCTTCTCATTATACAACATTTGCTAGAGCTTATAAAATAAAATGCTAATCCATTCATAATAAAAAGAGTAACCTTTAAAATAAAAAACATATTTATAGTAGTTTTGATGAAGAATAATGGCACAACTGATTGTTTGCTATAAACAGATATAATAAAATTAAAATCTCACAAATCAGAGTTATTCTCTTTAAAGAGCTACCTTTAGCATTGCACCATTCATATGTTTTGGATAGAGAGTATTCAGGGAATGAATATTTAGAATAGTTCATTCTCCTTTCATAGGCAGAGCCCCCACACAAAATGATTCAATTCCCTTCGGAATCACAGATGAAGAGAGGACCTTGAATATTTTGCCTAAACAAACCTCAGGCTTCCTCCGTACCAGCTTCTGGAAAATGTGGGTTTCACCTCTTATATGCAAAATGGGAATAAACTTTCATACCATTATACTGGGTAGCATCTTTCCCCACTGGATTTTTTCCCTACACTGGATTTGCCCAAACTCCTCAGAAATAAGATTCTCCTTTCTTTGATACACAATCTCATAATCTAATCTTAGAGATATTTAATATATTTTCTCAAGTAAGTTACATTATTCTCATATAAAATTTACACAAAATCATAAGTTGCACTTACCATTTCACTATCCTAATTTCCAACAACTGTTATCTAGAGAGATGCCAAGTTGCTCCTTCATAATTTAAAAATGTCTGGTTTACCTTTCTTAGTAAGGTACACTTCACTAAATACAAGACTACTCCAGTCTTTTCAAGCAAACAGAGTAGTGAGGGAGATGACTTTGAACTCTCAATAGGCAGCTCCTGCTCTGCTCTAAGGACAGTGGAAAAGTAAGGTAGAAAGACTTGGCCTATTATGACAGATCCTGCCTGTAAGCACAGCCCTATGCATTCAGCAGCAGGAGAAACTCAAATTTTGGAGCACACAATGATATATTTTCATATTTAGACAGACAGTTGTCTATTGCAACCTTCAGGTTTTTAAATAATTTCATTTAATATTACTTAAAATCTTATTCTATACCATGTTGTCACATTCCATGGCAAGACAAAGACACTCAGCATCACATAAGCTCCTGTGTTTATCAAGGGGAAAATTACTAAAAGGAGTAAAAAAACCCAACCAAGAACCCCAAGCACACATTACTTAGATTGATTTAATGACTTACTGGTGAGAGGACAGGGGAATATTTAACAAAGATCCCTTTGAGAAATTCAAGCTAGAACTGCGCACGTGGAAACTTAATAAATATCAGAGCTGGATAAAAGCTTTTAGATGTCACCTTGTCCTTCAGAAATGTGTTTCAAAGCACAGAGCACCTTACCACTCACTAACTGCATCAAGAGTTCAGTATCATGTAAGAGTTGATCAACATGTGAAGAAGTGAATTAGGACTCATACCTGCATCACTACAACAAATGGAAATTTGGTGGTGAAATGCTTCAAGAGGTTTCTGGAAACCGATACTTCTCTATCTGTGCCTCCTTCACTTGGCATGAATAAAATATCAAAAGTATGTAGAGCTGATACCCAAAGACATGAGTCTGGCATACTATTTGGGGAGAACTATGATAGAGGAAGGTAACTCTAGGGAAATAAATACTAAGGCCTTTGCTCTTGTGATATCTAGCTGTTGGTTTTAGAAGAACAAATTATCCTTTTCTTTCATAAACGTCCTCAAAAAGACCCTTTCTTCACTAACTGATAAAAATAGGCAATTTGTCTCAGCTTGCAAAAACATCAGAACCCTTCATCGCTTTCCAAGTTTTGCTTGTGAACTGCTCAAAGGGGTGGTTTGCTCACTGTGGTGCTCAAAGGGGAAGGGCTGCCTGGGGTGTAGGTGTGCACAAGCACCGTGGGTTTGGGTCTCTGCTCAAAGGGCCCTGCACTCACAGACGGGTCGTATTGAACAAGGTACAGCTGGTCCTGCTCTGTCTTACGCAAACCCTTCGACTGAGTTGAGCAAGAACACACTGAGTGGTGCTCAGAGTATCCTTTTTCCAAAACAGCACCTGGAAAACACCTTTTATTAAAGCATTCAGCAACATTATCGGATTGAGTGAGAAAGGAAAACCAATTTGCAGTCATGGTGGGAATTCATGCTCTATTGTCCTTTGCCTTCCATGAACACACATCACTGCAGGATGTTGGCATTACCTGCTCTGTTCTCTTCTGTGCTGCTGAGGGTGTGTCTTTATTCATAGTGAGGATGCGTTTTTTTTCTCTTTCACAGTTAAAGTTGAATTTTCACACTTGCATTTTACAGCACTGGGTTTAGTCAGGCTGTTTATTTTAGTAAAAATGTCTTTCTGCTTCCTTTATTCCCTGAACACTGAGAGTGGCATTTTACAGTTTCTCTATATACTGTCTTAGGAAATTAGAGATTTTTTACACCATGAATCTGAGACCAGTAAAATGGCACAAAAGGTTCACTGTTTCTCAATTAAAATGAGTTTGTCTGAAGTCAATATTTCTTCAGTTGCAGATTTACTGTATGCTACCTGCTAGTATTTACATAACATACAGTAATTGCTAAGAGACATGTTGAAAATATACCATTAGTATTATTTACTCCAGGAATTCAAGTGCAGAAACCAAAACATATCATGAATTTTTAATATTTTTTATAAAACAATGACCTTCTTTTTGCTTCAGTTTCAAATATGGTAAAGAGAAGGTCATCAAGCTGAAATATTTCTTGTATACAGTAAGAGCCTGATCCAGCAGACTTTGCAAAAGTAAAAGTCCCATTGACTTATGTTAAATGTAGCACTTTTCTTACAAGAGAACTGCAAATTCAAGCACTAATTAGGTCCCTGGACAGAGTCTCAAAAGCACTGGAAAGTGAACCTAGGAAGCACTGATACTATGAAATCCAAACACCATAAATATGGTAGTAACAAAGCTGAATACAGCAAACTTCACAGCCCCATCCTGCGAATCCCTATTAATATAAATGGCCTTACTCATGCTCCCTTATAAGTAAGGGAACAGTTAAAGAGATTGCAGATTAGGTCTTTATTCTGAACAAACTTGGTCTTTTCCATTTCCCTAAATTAAACATGTGGATGCATTCTTCTCAATTTAATTTTAAAAGGATCTGAAAATAGCTCCTTTGCAAACTATATTTGATTTATGTGTAGCAGTCTGCCGCTTCCTCCCGCACACAAACATACCTACAAATGCTGTCATATTTTTTACTTTTTCCCCACAGACTGGGTGTTTTGCTTGCTTCTTGTCCTTTACTTGTAGTTAGTCTTTGATAATACATTAATTACTATTGCTGTACTTTAACCCCACTCAAATTAGATGTGACACATTTACAAATATTATTTCTAATACCATTTCTGCTCACTCCATATTACTTTCGCATCCACATTTACAACCAAATCTCACAAATATAAGCACTTATGCAAGCAGCATTTTACACTCTCTTATTTCTTACGCCACAACATCACAAAAAGAATCAGAAATTTAAACTGCAGTTAGGTATCAGCTGCTTTTCTTACAGGGGAGAAAAAAGACCTCAAAAAGGATCAAGGGATTGAATATACAATTCACTTTCTCAGTGGACCCTCTACGAGTTTTCAGCTATCACAGATGCACAGAAAGTATTGTCTTACATGTGAACAAATTTCCTTTTCAGCCCACTATTCACGTCTACTTGCTCAGTGAACACCACATTAAAAAGGACTTAATCTGAAATCATTGTTTTACATTTTAAAACCTGAAGATGCTATTTTCCAGAATATTGATACAAGGTCCCCATTTTCAAAAGGTCCTATGAGCCCCTAATAAATACAACTGTCCCCTGCTCTTCAAAGGTGAAAACTAAATGCAAAAGAAAAAAAAAATTACAGAATAATTCTCATTTTGTTAACTTACGCAATTAAGAGCATACAGGCCATGCTAAAATATTTAGAATATGGTTAGCACCTTTTTGCCTATGCTAACTGTGCATTATTTTAGCATGTTGGAAGACTAAAGTTGTGTTAATAAAATCCTGCTCGGCTTTTCTGTCAGCATTTCACAACTACTTCACAAGCATCCGAGGAAAGGTGCGAGTGCTGCACCCAACAGAGGCACTGCTTCATCACCAGTTACAAATATTTAGCACACAATGCAGTTAGTTACTAACCACAACAACATTTTTCACAGTGTTTTGGTAAATGAAGTTGCTGCTTCTATGACGTATTTAGCTTGAATATTTGTGGCAATTATAGTGGAATGCTTTCAAATGGTACAAACAAAAAGGGAAAATCCCATGAAGGGTTTCACATACTTGGGTAATGACCATTCTGGGTGTGCTAAGCTATAGTAGCAAGTTGACACAATACACAGGACAGGATATTTTTTTCTTCTCTCTCTTTTTTAATTTTTTTTTTTTTAATAGGTAATTATCCTAGAAACTTACACATGGTGGTTTGAGGGAAAATGCATTTTACCTTTTTTTCCTCACTGTGAATAAGAAACTGAAGATGGCATGAAAGCAGTCCAATNTTTTTTTCTTCTCTTTTTTTTATTTTTTTTTTTTTTTTAATGGGTAATTATCCTAGAAACTTACACATGGTGGTTTGAGGGAAAATGCATTTTACCTTTTTTTCCTCACTGTGAATAAGAAACTGAAGATGGCATGAAAGCAGTCCAATCAATACTCAGGGTACAAAGGCATTATTGTGTTTTAGTGGTGGAAATACATGAAGGCATATGGAGAAATTATTATTTTTCTTTTACCCAGACAGATGACTTCTGTCATTCAGTTTCAGTGCACAAATAGAATACCACCCATTTCCAGCCTTCCTGTAAAACATCAGCTTCCAGATGATACAGTAGCTGGTCTTATTATCATTGTCAATAGTTCCATTTGGCAGTAGACAGCTAATTCTTTTCATGTGCTAATGATTAATCAGACAAGTCTATTTACTAATGTATCAGAATGCATTAGAAATATAGGTAATGAGGGACAGAATATCAATTTATTTATAAATGAACTGCACTTACATTGGATACGTATTGACTCAAGTCAAAGAATGAAGTAGAAAATGTAATATACATGTAAACCACTACAATGAATTGAAAGGGAATTTTAAAATGTCTTGAAACATGATTCTATTGACTACTCTGCAAGCCAAAAGGGATGTCACATTTGGTTTTCTAATCCAGACACCACAAAACGCCCCTCACAGCCCCAGTACCTGTAGCTGCATTTCTTAGCAAATGTCCTAATGCAGCAGTAAAAACACTGCATTTGCATTTCAGAACTCTAAGATGAAGCATGAGGTTTATGAAGGTAGATAAATATATGTATATCATCAATAACAAAGATATTAAAATGAGACACATGCTCCAGTAGAACATCCTGTCCCCTAGCAAATAGAAAATGCTTTGAGAATCATCTTCAGAGTGACAAAATCTGACTTTCTTAAATTTTTTTAGTGATTTTAGGAAGTACAGAATAGACATCCAGGTACGATACTTTCACAACAAATACCAACTTGGAGCAACTGTGAGAAGTTTAGTGTAACTGATGCCTGTTTCTGGGCAGGTTTCAATGCAGAGTACACTCCTGTTCCCTCGCCTGTATTCTAGCAGAATTACACTGGTACTAGAAACTGCTATCTACTAACTGCCAGTTTAAGAAAACAAATTTTATTTACTCTGATTATGCTATAGTAACTCACTATTTACATCAACTTATCATATTTCCCAGAGGACAAGTTAAACAGGTATGTTTTTGAGGTCTGGCACAGTTAGTACACAATACTACCCATTCTTAGCTCCACACAAAATATTTCTGCTTAATTTACTGCAGCTATTACTACTACTTTCCCTTTGCTCATAAATGTTGTGTCTCTCAACACTGATATTTCTCAGTGAGAACAGGCAAGCACTAGAAAGTACGGAGGAGTCCAACATGGGACCAGTTTAAAATATTGAAAGTTTAAGGCAGAACCCAAATATTCAAATGCAGTTTCCAGACAAAGACATCTTATTTTTTAGAGGCAAATATTAGAAATCCAGAGGTTAAGACTCAAGAGCCCTTTTGCTATTGCATATTTGAAAACCGTGAACGGTTTAACAACCCCAGCAGTGTATCTACAGGGTTGTGGCATTTGAATATTGCTACATCCAGTACTGCGCACACAGAAACAGTGCTTTGTATAGACAGTTACACAATTTGATCATACAGACACACAAATGCATTTGCTCTGGCTTTGTCTGCATCTGGACCTTCCAGTTGAGAATTTAGAGCTTTGTATCAGCCATAGCAAGATTATCTGAAAGGCCAGTATTCAAAACTCTATTGCAATCCTTCATTAGCTATATATAAACTACATGTTTCAACCTTTTAATGCTTCATCCAGTGAATACAACAACTCAAAGTGCAAAAGAAATTTGGCCAAAATTAGTATGTAGACTAAAGGCAGAGAAACACATCTTTCAATTTGTTTCAAAACAAAAGAAGAGCAACAGAATCATAAGAATTACAGCATTATTAAAGAAAACCCACCACAAACTGGCTTTGTCACCTCTCTAGCTAGATGTTAGAAACTTTCATTGAATCCTCACATGAAAATCCTTGAAAATTTTCAATGAATTAACAAATGAAGAAATTTAATTTGAGTTTCTGTGCAAACAGGTGCCCAGGTGTAGGGGTTCAAGTGTAAGGTTGAGTTACAGTGCCCTAGTATGTTGTGACTGACAGCGTGAGAATTTTTCCTGTTGGGAGCAAAGTAAAACATGCCCCTGCAGTGTGTTCCTGTGAGGTATTCTGGAATAACTCCACACCATTACTGGTATATTGGGTTAAACAGCCCAAATTAAACTTATAGAACCAATTCCTTTTTAGTTCTGTTTTTGTTGCAGAGAAGGTATAAAGATCTTTAACGCTTAGATCCACTTATAAAGCTACACAAAATGCACTGTGAAATATCAGCATGGCAGACTGAATGTGAATGGCCTGAGAATGTATGAAAATACAGGCGCGGGGATAATGAGAACACTGGTACCTTACTAATCCTACATAATTTTTTTTTTTCAGGCAGTTTCACACTTAAAACTGCCTTTATATAAATGTATGTGGACCAAAAGCACAACTGAAACCAGAACTCAAGAATACTTGAAAGGATATTTGACGTGATAGCAGAGCAATTAGAGATAACAGAGTTAATGCCAGCTCTGTTCATGCACACAGATAAACATGAAAGCTGCTCAACTTTATTCCCAATAAATAATTTGCTGGATGCTCTCAAGAGAGCTCTATGGAGGATAAGCTGACCTTTGTTAAAAATGTAACAATTTTCATAGTACTGCTTTAATCATGGGTAAAATTTTCAGAATTTGACAACCCTTTTAGTCCCACGATAAAAGCTCTTCTTCAAGAATGTCTAATGCTGCTTCTTACTTGGTGTTCAATAGAAACCAGTCTATAACACAATGCACTCCCTTATGTGATGTTTAGATATGAGATTGATCTCAGAGGACACCCTGGAGTTCTGAAAGTAGGATTATTGGATTTTGTGGCTTTCTCAGATGTCAGAGATCTTTAAACAGTGTCTTGCAAAGTTGCTACATCCCAACTGTCTGTGAACAGCTTATGAACTCATCAGAGAAGATAGTCTCCATGTTAATTAGACTTTAAGGGGGAGATGCAGCTTCCCATCCCATCAAATTAAATACAAGGACTTTCACATACTACAAAATTATTTACTTCATCAGAAGACTTTTAAAAAGATAGGCTATTGACATAAGACAGGTTCAGAGTTCAGAGCAATTGAAATAAGAAAGGCACTATTAATGCAGTTAGCATAGACTTAAAAACTACCTTTCAGTTCCACTCTTACCCTGAAAATGTACTGGGTACTTGCTGAAGTAAAAGCAAATTATTTACTAGCACATTTAAATGGCTGGATAAAGTTTTTTCCAGTTATGCAAGTCTGGATAAACAGCAACTGACAATATCTACACCACTTCTGCCATTTGCTGTATCAAACACTATTAAAAACATGCATTCTTTGAATTAATTTCTGTTTGTGCTTTAAAAAAAAAAAAAGCAGAGGGGGGGTAAGCTTAATTGAAAACAAACCTTTCAAACCTTTTACTCCTTGAGCCAAGATAGGCAGACTGTTATTTCTACTTTATGATGGATGCGAGAATTTGATGGTTTGTTACATTCCAGCAAAAACCAAAACATTTCAGAATTGCCTGGGAAAAGTATTTACAGTTCTCTGCAAGTTTATGATGAGCTAGGACCCTCAAAGCACTCAATGAATGTAGGAAGACCAGGAATCCAAGAGGTCTAAGACCTCTTGAGCTGCACATCTGGCACCACTCACCACACCCAAGGAACGAGGCATCCCATTCAGGTGCTGTGGGGTCTGGTGCTGTGGGGAGCCTGGCTCTCTTTGCCAGCCAGCCAGGTCTCCAAGTTGTCAGAAATTGAATTGTGAAATGAAAGTTCCATCTTTATGGACTTAAACTCACTTCCCTCCCTGTTTTTCTGGTTCTTCAGGACTGGTTGACAATGAGCCAGTTCTGGCAAAAATCAAGAACATGAGCTCAAAGCTTTCAAACCTGAGGCCAGAAGTGAACTGAGACCATTTGGATTTAAGCACCTTCCTATCAGTGAGGGTTAGCAGTGTGAAAAGCCATGCAATAGGTTTTTGTCTTAAAAGCCTCACTTTTTTACCAATCTTTCTTAAGGCAGTTGTGAAGCCTCTTTTAGAGACTTTCTTATTACTTCTACTTATAGCACACAGACAGAGATTTTATGACACTCACACCATTTGGACCTCCGTTCTGCATTGGGATAGACAGAGACAGACTTTGCCTTCCAGAATTTGCAAAACATCTTACAATTTATTACTTAAACACAATACCCATTTTAAGATTATCTGATTAACAACCTGAACCAAGCATTGCGCCCAAAGCTCTTTAAAAAGATGGAAAATCCATTCTTTTGTCTTCAGGAAGTTCTTTAGCTAAGAAACAGATTCATAACTTGCATTGTTCTTTACAAAGCATGTGTAACAATATGCACATTCATTTATTGCCCCTCCCTGTCCAAAAGATATACAATTTCTGAGGGACAATCTTTCAAAACACAAACGTTGCTGCTGAAAAATGAAATAGAATATACATAACTGTTAGTTATTTTACCATAGTAATGTAAATCCTTGTTCAAAGCTATTATAATAATTTCATAGAAATAATTACCCACTGAGCTAATAACTCTAGTTTTATGGACCTCATATGTAAACTAGAAAACTAATGTTTTTCACATAGTTATCTGCTGTACATAAAGATGCAAATTGAAAGCCTACTTCATACTACTGGTAGAAATAGAATTATTTTTTTAAATTGATGACTAACAGGGTAAAAATTTTCTTAGTGATTTCACAAATATTCTTATGGATGTCTTAGTATGAGCTTTATCCAGGGTGTGAAATGCGTTTAATTTACTTCAGAATTTTTGGCTGCTCTTTTCTATTTTTCAGTTTACTTTTAACACTGCTCCACTGGAAAAATCATTTTAAAGTCAGTTTGCTACAAAGGTGTTGCAGGATGCTGCTTAGTTACAGAATTCAGACAGTTAACAAAGCCGTTCTGATCCCATCCCCACCCCCAAAGGGAAGAACAAAAATCCTGAGCTTTCACAGCAACAAAGCAGTAAAAACGGATTGTTCACTAGTATCAGTGTAAATATGGAACCTAAGATAGTCTCAATTTTAAGACATCTTCATTTAAAATAAAAACTTTTTCATCACAACCATTTTATATGCTTTGGACAAATCTTGTAGGCTGGTGTTTTTTCAACACATTAACAACCTCACATCCATGTATCTTAGTCACTTGTGAATAACACAATTTGTTCTTCTCTGTAGGTCTGTCTGAACAAGTGGCCAGAAGCAGACAAGCGCACAGAAACTCTCAGGTTAGCAGAAAGTAAGTAGAAACAACACAGAATAAAGTCCTGAGGTTCGGGAGCCTCGTTTCACAAGAGTTTTAAAACTCTCACAACAATTATACACATGGACACAGAGTTTGCTGCTTTAGCCTGGACTTTGTGACCAATAGTAAAGGGAAGGTCTGGCCTCTCCAAGGGAATATTCAGTAGCAGCGGGGTGATAGAGAGAGAATTTCCTACACGTCCATGCCAAGGATAACAACATTGCCAGAGCAGGCAGGCTCAAGACTGATACCAACATATCGTGTTACAAACATATCGATAAATTCCACTTCAATGAGGAAACAAGTAACTTTGCTTGAATCATGGGATCCTGAGTAAGGCTCTGTATTTCCTCATATCCCTTGTGTGATAAATCATGTTGCAATAAAGAGCAATATTATCATTTTAACACAGAGGGACAGGTGTGATGCCAGTAAAAACCATGGTTTCACCACTGGAAAAGTGAGCTCATCAACATAACCCTCAAAAGGCAAATTCAGGGTGAGGAAATCAACACAGTGAGGCAGGCACAAAACCACACAACTGCGAGAAAGGAAGAAAAAAGGAAAGTCCTTGTAGGACCCAAGGAAGAGAACCAAGGAGCAAAGTGTTTTGCTTGCTAGGCTGAAGGTAACAAAACTCCATCATTTCAGAGTCGTTAGAATGTCCTCCAGTAAGTCATATAGGGGAAGACACAAGAGACAGAGCCTACAAACAGTGTCCTCAGATGGCACTACTGCTAATACCAAATAGTCTAAAGAAGCAAAGTCAAAATGAGTAAAATATATGCAACTGCAAGAATGACAGAATATAGCTCATATATATCAAGATAACCTGTTTGCTTTCTGGAACTGCCAAAGCTCACCCGTGACAGTCCTCTGCTGCAACTTCAGGGAGAGAAAGCACCTTTAAATTCCTTATTATAACAGGTAGTCATAATGCAGATAAATCCCTTTTTCTCAGTTCCTGTTTGCTACTTTGTGTTCAAGCATTTCTTTCTGGTCCTTTCAGAGGTTTTGTGGTTTCTTTTTCCCTGTTAACTCCTGTCTTGTGCAGTATTCTACCAGCCTGTATGGATCAGACAGCACTGGCAAGAGGCTATTAAAACATATGTGATCAATTTTATTATTTTTTAGCACTTGTTAAAGGCTTTGTTTAATGAGAGCGCTAATGATATTGGAAATGCAAGGAGTAGTGATAGAAACTACGAGAAAGGCAGAGTGTTCAAAGTTTGGAGTGCATTTGCCTCGGAGCATCCCCTGGTTAACTGGCTGGCGCGATTGATGAATGCGCCAGGCTTCCAATTGCAGTCGGGGCAAAAGGAAAGTTGTTAACTAGTGTTGATATGTCAGCTTCGATGGCCAGAATACCACACCACAAAACCAAAATGCAATTCAGCACGACTGGCAACCATCCATCAAACAGGTCGGAAATTGAATGAACTTACAACAAAATTATCCCTGGTCGAAGGGGAGCAGCATTCCTATGGGCTGCGGTAAGACACGGCAACAGAGCACTTGCTCGCAGCACATGGCAACTGCGGCCCTCAATTCCAGCTTCTACCACTCCCAGAGCTTTCATAAACACTTAACATTTCATAAAAGTTACAGTTTTACACGTGATTTCTAGGCTACAAAAAAAATAATACAGGGTGTGTTGCCCCTCCTGCTCTAACGTGCTTTATAAACACTGGTTAGAGCAGCTGACCCAGATGTACTCAGAACTTATTTCTTCAAAATTTAAAATCTGCTCTGCTCCATTAAGGATTCAACCATAAACCAGGGAACTGGAATATTTTGTGCCTGGTGCTATACTGCTACACCTAATTTCTTCTCTATTTCACACTAAGCAGAGATGTTTCTTAGAAGCTTTAGAAAAAGGCATCAAAGAAAGTGAAGAAAAAAATGTCAAGAACTTGTAAATAAACAGCTGGCTTGCAACATATGTATTTTCTTCTATATTTTTCAGGTGCCACAATCTACAATCCATATCTGCCAGCCTTGTAGCATGCAGCATAATTTAACTGTAATTGATAACGTAAGGGCAGATGGAGAGAAGTGTCAGCTCCTGCTCACATCCTCTGGGGATGCTACAGAAATCAAAGCAGATGGTCCAATTGCTTCTTATTTATGTGTTGCTGCTAGCTCCTCTGCTTGCAGGATAATGGATCATTATTGCCTGCTGTGCACAAACACCAATATGCTTTTAAATCTGGTTCTCAAACCTTATGAAAAAGCACTATATTTCATATTAATTTGTGAGGCTGCACTTAACAGGGTCCCCTGATTTTAATTTATAACTTTCAAAAGAAAAAGGTTCAGACATGGATTATTTTTTTCATAAAATAAGCAATCAACTGAGATTTCTAGTACAACATGCTCTAGTTAACTGATCATACATGCTTAGAGAATACAGAGCAGTTAATTATTATTTGAATGATATAGTAAAATGTGGGTTTATTTATTGATCAGTCTTTGGCAATGAGGGCAAAAACCCTTAAAAAGATAAGTTCAAATATATATTGGATAAGATATAGTGCAAGATACAGTTGAATCCTTTGTTTACCCGAAGACATTCATGAATTCTTTCATAGACACAACTTAGGAGTCCTTGGAGCTCAGACAGGCTACTGAACTTCTTGCACATCCAGTACATTATACTGAGCTCCAGTGAGTAAAACCCCCACAGTTGTACCCTTGGCAGCACACATATTCCAGGGAAATTAGTCCCTACACCTTCTGGAACTCCTCGCACTGAGTTTCAGTGACGTTAAACCCTAATGTTTCACAGTGTGACCACTGTGTGTTTGCTTTGGCTACTACAGCACATGAAAAAGTTAAGTCACTGTTTTGTACAATGAGATAAGCCAGCCAGCTGCAGTGCTCTGCTCAACAGGTCCATGGGAACTACTTCCAAAGATACTCCTGTGCTTTCTCTTAGCTGAGACAATACAGCACCAGAGAGATTTTGCCAATACTTACTCCAAAACTTCAGCTGCTAACATGTAGTTTGTTCAGTTCTTAGAAGTCTGGCATGAAAGGGCAAACTATAAAGGGAGTTTACTGTCACAAAATAATTAGACACATTAACATCTCCAGTGTCTAAAGGTCTACAGAACACAGCAGATATTTTAATAAATTCTGAGAAGCTGTCAGTCCTCTGAAAGGACTGACAGGTGTCAGTCTGTGCAGCCAGTGAGTAAATCACTGAATGGATACAGTAAGGCTCTTTCCAAGTATGGGGCCCAAGAAGGAACAAATTAAGTTTAGGTTAATCCACCTTATCCTACCCTCAAGGTGAATCAGTGAATGATTAACAGAAGAAAATGTTTAGTGTTTTATGCAGTGTTCAATTAATCCATTCATCTGCTAAGGTGCTTGGATACTCTGAGGGCTGAAGTTGATATTGAACCCTTGTTTTATTTACTATCCCAGCAGTTTAACCAGATGTCATTGTGATTAGACTTCACATAACAATTTTTAAGCAACAAGTATGGATTTTGATAATTTTTCTCTGTCTAGAACCTAAACACATCAGGCAGTACTATTGCCCAATGTCAGGGAGGAAATTACTCCTATACAGCAAATGTGCTACCACTGACCTATGGAAGCTTTGGATAAATTTAGCAATCACCTTTGTGATCAAGACAAGTTCAGGATACTAATTAGTCAAACTGAATTACATCTTACATGCTAAAAGGTAACTTCAAATCAGTGGTGTAAGGCAGATATTGTGGGTTGTTTCAAGGGCTTTCTGAAACCACCAGAAACTAGTTTACAATCAGCTGCATAAGCAATATATGTTTATTGTAAAGAGTCTCAAAGCAATTTGGGTCTGTCCGCTTGAAGACAGGGGGAATTTTCACTGAATGCTATGTGTGACATTTGTAATATTATTCAGAAGTCCCTATGACAGTGGATTTGAGTAAAATTTTCCCCTTTTCCTCTGCTGTAAGAGAAAGAAGTAAAATGATTATGCTGATGTGTTACAGATTAAAGTTTAGGATCCTACAAGCCCAAGGAGGGAAACGTTGCAATTGTATTTTTAATTTATATCTTCCTACAGCTGATTTGAGAAATTTACTTGCAAGTTTCAAATGTAGTGTGAAATAGTTCAAAGGTGTTTATCCAATCTGTTTTCTGCATTTTTTTTCTTACCAGTGCTACCTCTAAATCTCAGTAAAAGTTTGACAGAGGCCATGAGTGCTCTGCTGCTAAATAAAACTGGGGATTTTTTGTCAGCCCACAAGGCATCCCTTTTTGCAGTCTATTATTCTTCTGATCATTTATGTGCTATATACAGAATCAACACACTCTCAAGTTCTCTGGGTAGCTTATGAGGATGTTAGCACTAATTTTTCATCCATGGTCTCATATATAGAGCATGTAAAACCAGACTATCACCTTTCAACAGCCCTACCCACTGCTGCAACCATTTCAGTGGTGTATCCTTCTTGTAGGTAAGCAGTGGGTACCTCGATCAACTCTGCATTTTTGCGTTTTGTATCTCAACTGAATTTTGGATTTGTTTGTTTGTTTTATTGTTAACAAGTTTTAATTTAATCATATTGATATTGAATTTTTCAAAGAGAAAGGTGGCCGAATTAAGTTCAAACACTCAACACTAAAAAGCATCTCTCAATATTGTTCAAATACGTTGCAGTTTATGCCAGATGTATAATTATGTAGTAACAGTCCTAAAGAAATTTAATTACTTCTGCTGGAAGACTGTTGGCATTCTAATAAACTTTCTCTGGAGGACTTAACTATGATAATTTCATAACAGGTGATATCTTGAAACACTATTGTATATATCCTGGCCTTCCAGCTCCAGGTAGTCAGAACTTTTCAGCCACATGCATGCAGTTCCAGATCACTCTTGTCTCCTTTTCCAGCTCTTCAATGAATGTTCTAACAGGTTATGGTTTGATTCCAGAACTGCCATCAGTGCAGCACATTATATTTAAATGCATACTGCTGTATCTTCTGACTGGTGGCCAGAGAGTAGACCCACAGAGGAGAGTAAGAGAAGTCCCTTCACCCTGCTCAACATCACAACCTGAATTACTCCTGAACACCTCTATTTCTGCAGCTGAAAGTTAAGCTTAGGCTGTACTGACTGCTGGGCACTGGGACAGATTTCTAGTCTCTATTTTGGTCTGCTACAATCTGCTGTAACAAGTCCCTGGAGTTCCTGCAGTGGGCAGAGGGTTTACCCAGGGGCAGTATTTGAGCACCAGGACCAGGGATCACCTAAGCCTTCAAAGCAGCACTGAAGTGTGAGTTAAGGGGTGACTAAGTTGCTCTGATCCCTGGCACATGGTGGTCGTCGGTCGGTGCTAATGTTCATGACACTGCTCCAAACTCACAGCTTCTGCACAGTGGGCAATGCAACTGCACGTTAGAATAGACTATTCCACTGCATATGTTTGGAACCTTACATAGTTACTCAGCTTATTTTCAGCTCTTGGTTTTTTTGGCGCATCTTAAAGAATCCTCAGCTAGAAGATGGCCTTTAAAACCTCTATTATCTTCAACTATTATGCTGTCAATTTTTAAAATAATTAAAAAGAGCTTTTATCCTTGATTTTCACCAAAATAAAAGATGTGGTTCTGCTCTCCCTGATACCAGTTTGAGTCAGAAACACTTCACAGTCTGCAGAGGAGTAATATCTAAATTAATCATTTGCAGAGTTGAGTTAGTCCCAAAGAGATTAAATCCTAACTGAGATGTACAAAAATTTTTCTTTTCCCTCTTTTTTTTTTCTCCCTTGTAAAACTCATTAACTGCCAGGACATTTCAATTCCTGATTTGGAACAGTAGTTCACAGGGAAAATGAAATTAAAATCAATGCTGGACACACGAGGAACAAAAGAAAAGTTCTCTAAACACAGTAAACTGCAGAGTCTGAATTATGTGATGGGGTTTGAATGTATTTGCCTCTTGTCTGTAATCCCAGAAATACTCACACATCAAAACTAAACAGTTTGATTTAGTAATCATGTTTCTAGCTTTTTATATGGTCTTGGAATTGCCAGATAGTACTTGGAATTTGTTATGCTTTGCAGAGGAAAATGTGGCTAACATTTCAGCCTTAAGCTAAAGGTAAGATTCTTTGAACTAAAGTTATAATTATGACAAGATTATTGTGTTTCAATACCATTTGATCTATATGGATGATCACTGAGAGGGTAAATGTACTCTGAGGGTGCAGTACCACCGTAGATGAGAATGCAGGATGACTCCAAGGTAATAGAAAACTGCTTTTTGTTAATTATGAAAAGAAAAAAATAAGTTATGGTTATAAAAGCTGTAGGAAAACCAGCTCCACAACTCGCTTCAGACAGGAACACCAAATAGCCAAGAAGGAAGTATGGAAGGCCAAACCAGCAACCACCAAAAGGCAGTTCCTTCAGTGCAAACAGGAGCTCCCAGGGTGGGGGATATCCCAGTTCTGCTGCACAGACACAGCATTAACACCGTGGACAGAGCCCAGGCTCAAGAGAAAAGCTTCAGCCCTAAGGTGCCAGAGGGGAGAGAGAGGAAAGTTGCTCGGAGGCCTAAAACTGCAATTTAAGGTGAACCTACAACAAAACATGGGCAAAGGGACTTGGGAAAAGCCTCCCCATACTGCAGGCCAAACCTCCTACTGTCTTACACGGTCTTTGCATGAATGAGGGGAGTCTGACAGGCTCCAGCTGCATGATATAGGAGAGCTTTTCATAATGGAAGAAAATTATAACTGTGCATATGTAAGTAATTCTTCAAAATTAATAGAACTAACAGTGTGTGTATAGTTACTCATATGATTAAATTTTCAAGATACTCAGAACAATTATTTCATGGTGGCTAAATATAAAAGCCCATTAGATTCTCTAAGACTGTTATTTTGAATACTTTAGAAATCAACAAAATGTTCCCTTTTATAACAAAGAAACATTTGTTTAATATGTTCAAGCAAATGGATTTTCTCTGTCAGTGATTAGATTCTTTTTTCAGTTCTTTCTGGTTAACAGAAATTTTGATTGTCAATCAAATCTCAAATCTCCGTACTTACTTTCCAAACAGTCACCTAGAATTTCTTCCCCTAGTCACGTTCTTGCCATAAAATAAATTAATGACACACTCAATCACTCATTTAGAACATGAAGGAATGTTCCTTAATAACAGTTTTTGAATTCACCAGCTAAATTTAAAATATAATTGAACATGTATCTAATTGAAATATTCACATACAGGTATACAGTAGGTGCTAAAATAATTTTTCATAACTGAGACTTTCTGTTCCCTGGAACATGCCAATAACTTGAGTTACATGCAGTACTGCAGCCAGACTTCTGGTGAGAAAAAGAACAAGACACACCTTTGAAGCTGTACTAATTCTGAAAAGAAGTCTCCTTTTTTCATGAAGTATCTGCTGATATCCAGAGCTCCACACCTGTTGCACTCCTGAGGTCTCCCAGTCAAGGAGGGAAGTTTCTCTGTGGTATCCTAGAGGCAGTAGAGCAAGTTGTTTGATGGGGAGACGTGGTTCTGGTTTTTATTTAATAGTCTATAAAATCTGCCTAGCATCACATAGCATGGTCACCAAATGACCCAAAACACTTTGAAAGGCACTTCTGCTCAACAAGTGCAACAATTCAATAGACTTGATTCAATACTTCTCTGGGACGCAAGAGCAGACCAACAGGCAGTGAAGCCGTGAGCTGAGCAACTCTGGGCCTGATCCTGCCCAAATGGACATGTAACACCTCAGGATGAAGCCCTCTGTTGTTGTGTAGCTGCACAATGGGATTTTTCTTTTCTCTTTTCTGGAGAACCTTCTTTTTCTAAACCTTTTCCCCAACAGTTGTTGCTGTGCTATTCAATATACTTTGCTATGTTTTAGATGACTTGCTACTACTTAGCTTCATGATGAGCTTCAATCAGAGAAGATAATCTCTGAGTTGTTCAACACATTTTTAAAGTCAGCTGAGTATGAGGGAGGCTCCATATTAACACTGCAGTGCCTGTTAGCATTACCAAAAAGTTACTTACCCTACCTGCACTGCCACTGGGACTCCAGTGGCAGGAGCTGCATCATGGCAACAGTTTTTGCAACAACTTCATTTTCTTTCTATGTGGAATAGCTTGTGCTGTTCAACTGCACGAAAATTAATGCTCAATATACAACCTGAACAACTTAAAAAACTTGCCGAAATAACCACAGTTCTCGCTGTTTTGGCAGCTGATGCATGGTCTGAGGAACTTTTTGTTTTGTTTTTCCTTCATTTTACAGAGCTAGTGCTAAAGCTGTTAAACTTTAGGTCACCTAAACATCACTGGCAATTCATATACACTCTAGGAGTTTTTGTCCTCTGACACAAAATGCTACAGTTTAGCATTACTAACAGCTAACACCTACCAAGACAACATCGGACAAAGATTTTCTCTTTAACAAAAAGAGGGAAATAGAGTAACATTTTAGAATTACTGTGTCATAATTATTCATAAACACTTTCTTTTTAAACCTGCAGAGCAGACATTAGTATTTTTATGCTGATCAGACTACTTTTGCAAATCCCACACCTTTCAAGTTTCTTTCTTAGTTACTGTATAAAATGTTTTGAGAAACTCGAGTTCAGCTTGTGCTAGAATTAACACTGTGGTTCTGACTAACCATTGCGTTCTTGAGCACAAGGCAGTTTGTGGCAGGCTGTAATTCTGGCTGTAATCAGTAGAGATTTTCTCATGAGTTTTAAACAGGTAGGTGTGACATCAATTGATCTTTGCCTGTAGGAGAACTAGAGAAAAAATAACGAAAGATGCTCACAGTCAATCAAACCTATTCTAACGAGAGTTGCTTTGAAGGCATAAAGGTCTCTTCCAATACAAAAACAACCTGCCCCCTATTCTTAAAATAGGAACTCCATTTTACGCAGCAAACATTCTCTACCACCTACATGCTGTGTCTGCAGTTGTGACTTGTCAATGACAATGCAATGGTGAAATAAGCTGCAGTGCAACAGCTTGTATCTCTAGATTCACAACTTGCAAGAACACAGGGAACCAGTGTTCTAAAAGGGCTTGATATACGATTTGCTACTCATTCAGGCAATACAATGAAATCCAGGAAAAGTCAAATAGAGTACAATTTAAAATTTTAGTTAGATGAAATAAATTATTTCACCATGCCTTTCTTCTCAACACCCATGTTGAGAATTTCCAGAACCCTTATGAACTGCAAGAGTTATGGATGAGTCCTTATATCACATGAAAGACAGAAACTGAATTTAACCTCTGATTCACACCACCATATCTACAGATTCTTTTCCTTCAGTAATAATGTAGGTTCTTCCTCCTTCTAAAAAGGGTTTTTCACCATCTAAAGGTCGTGTGCATATGAGAAGAGTACACTAGACCAGGTAAGCATGAGAACCTGAGCCAATGCATATAAATTATAACATGTATGTCATGTTATATTAAACCAGTTTTGTTATCTTCATATTCTGAAAATAGTTTCTTCCTCTTTCAATTACAGAGGAACAATCAGTTTCTTAATAGGTAAAAACACTTTGAAGTTAAAGCTCAAGATAAACCATACAGCAGATTTAGTGCAGTGAGTTTGATTGAATATATGCTTTAGTCTCTCTGAGAAAGCAAACCCAGAAAATTATAACATGAAAGGAGACCAAAGTCTGTGCTTAGTCCACGCCTGGAACATTTTTAAAGCTAGCAGATTTGCTTTATTCTTCCATAGTTTTGTGTAACTTTCCTGAAATGACTGTTATTACTATTGCTGCTTCTGGCAGTTTATTCTGAATGTTGACCATCATTCTCTGCGCACATGACACAGTACATATTTAAATTTTTTATTATTTATTATGTGTCTTATTGTGAACTCAGACTACAATCTTACTTGGAGTTAGAAATACAGCAAGATTTTTACAACTTAGAAGATGCATTACTCCCTTGGACTCTTTAAGTCCTACAATACTTTGCCAGTGACAACACAATGTTAATTGATGACAATAAAGCATCAGGATGCACAGAGGATGTTTGGAAGAGCAGTTCCATAAGGGCTAATAATTTGTTCCCAAGTCTTTAAGAATAAGATATTAAATCTACCTTTGCGTGTTCAATAAACAGCTTGAGTTTAGAAAATCTTCCTCATCTTCCTTGATTCAAGCTGGCTGTAAAATGGGAGAAGAGTCAGATGCAGGACTTGGGGACAGCATTTAGGAGTGTGCCTCAAAAGGCACAGGGAGAGGTGGCCAATACCAGTAACCATATCTGGCTCTGTAGGATATAAAGTAGTCTATGAAACTAGTAACCAGACAGGTCACTGTGATTAATCTACTCAGAAATTTCTGCAGAAAGGTGAGAGCCAAGAACGCCGAGCTGCTACCCTCTAAACATCGCTAAAAAGATAACCTTTTTTTAGGTGAAATCAAAATCTTGAAAGGAAATCTGTAAACTCAGCTGTGATCGCAAATACCTTCTTGTCCCAGTATCTGTCTGAACTCCACAATTCATTGCATTTGGTCATATACAATGGTAAACATATTTTAACTGGAACTAGAGTTACAAACTCCTGGTCTCCCATGAATAGGCCCACTAAATTCACATAAAATCAATAGCAATCAAGCATACAAAAGACAAAAGGATCAAGATTTTGTTTTCAGTTTTTTCAAAATAAAAACTTCTGCAGTCTCATGTTTAGGTTCCTTTTTTTTTTTAAAAAAAAAGTCCTTAAAAAAATTCTGTAATTTTTCTGCAAAATTCTTAGAGTATAATAGGACATGTATAGCTGGTTAATGCCTAGACTTTGAACATGTACATTACTTGTACTAATTAGGTGAGTTTATGAAAGAATTCTTTGTTTTGCACATTGGATAATACGATTCTGAGCTGTATTTACTCTTGTTACCACTGGGTTGGATGAGTGACGTACTTCTTGCAGCTGTAAAAGGTTTTCTTTATACCAGCTTTGCAATGAATTTACAGTGAATGCCGAAATCTGTTACTACTTTTGTATTTATGATAGGTTGAATAATAAACTTACTGATCTCATTTAATGGGAGCCTTTTCCTACCTGTGATTTTCCTCAAAATGTTTTATTTGCAACCTGAAAGGATATCCTTGCATGTCAGAGAGGTGCATCTAAAGATACTGTTATCACAGTATGTCATACAGTTCCCTGGTACAGCTTGCTAAAGATGAAGGTTGAGATTAAATACAAACCCACTTGGCAAAGGGCAGATGGCAAACAATTGCATCTGACCTTTGTCAAAGAATGCTCATTCACAACTGCCTCTCATCACATCCTCCTACATCTTTCCTGGGGGACCAAAGAAAAGCACTGGCATGTTCTGTGCAACACGGACTGTGAACTGCTGCCCTGCCTACTAACACGGTGTGATCGTGCTGTCAGCCCACGTCCTGACAGCTACTGCTGCCTGACAAAACTTGTAATAATAACCACATGCCACACTTCCAACTTTTACCTAAATTCTTTGCTCCAGAGCCTTTTTAACATGATTTGTAGTAACAGCACACGAGTGCTAATAAAGTACAAGATGGAAAAATGGCACTTCATTTAACTGCATAAGATTTATTTCAATATTTTCTATTTGACTCAAAGTTGGACTCAGATCTGAGCAGTTAGCCAGATGAACTGGGTGGTTAACTCTAAGATTTTGAGATTAGTTATTTCTTACTTATTTTCAGCAACCAGTGAATACCTTTAAACCTCAGCACACTGCTCATGGTTGACCGCTCTATCAACAAACATATATCAGACTGGAAAGTCAAGTAACTGAAACAGATCCTTAATATTAACCTTTAACAACTATTTTTCTTTTCCAATTATTTTTTTCTTGCCATAAGTAAATACACTGCACGCAGTGTTAGTTCACAAGGCTGCAAATATCAGTGTGGCAGATAACAGCACATGAATAGTATAAGTGTGTTAAGAGCACACGTGGTTATATTGTCATTTGCATCACTGCCAGTTTCCTTGGTTGAGGTGAAGCAACCTTAAACGCAATTATTTCTGCTTTTAAGGCACTTTTAAAAAACCTGAGCGAGCCTTGTTTGAATATAAATACTTTTTCTTCTTTTCTCAGTGTATCACTAGAGAAATGTAATTTTGAAATATATTAGAATGAAAGCTGAAATGCAGAAACCACAATCACACACACTACACAAGAGGGAAAGGCAATTCTTGTTTCTTTTCCTCCAACCCAGTATATGAAACAGTGGTGTCCTGAGACAGAGAGATTTTGAAATAAACTGCTTGAAAGAAAAGCTTTTTTTACACAAAATAAACAATCCAAAGGAATCATGTGCAATATATAAACTGACAGGACATATAGAAAGCTCTGTTGCCATTTAGTCAGGAAAATGAAGTTGGAAGATCAGATAGCTCACGCCCACGTTTAGCCTTCCTGGGGCTGCTTTGTGGACAATCCATAGCCTGTCTAACCTGCAGACATGACACCAAAGCCAGGCTATTCCCCAGGTGCCTGTAGCAGCCACAGGACATGTTCCACAGCATGTCTGCAGGAAGGGTGCCACGAAGATGGTGAAGGGCCTTGCAGGGTTGCCGTGTGAGGAGCGGCTGAAGGCACTTGGTCTGTTCAGCTGGAGAAGAAGAGACTGAGGGGAGATCTCACTGCAGGTACAACTTCCTCAGGAGGGAAAGAGGAGGGGCAGGCACTGAGCTCTGCTCTGTGGGGACCAGTGACAGGACTCAAGGGAATGGCCTGAAGTTGTGTCAGGGGAGGTTTAGGCTGGATATTAGCAAAAAGTTCTTCATCTAGAGGGTGGTTGGGCACTGAACAGGCTCCCCAGGGAAGTGATCACACCACCAAGGCTGATAGAGTCCAAGAAGGTTTTGGATAATATTCTCAGGCACATGATGTGACTCTTGGGAATGGTCCTGTGGAGGGCCAGGAGTTGGACTCAATGATGCTTGTGGGTCCCTTCCAACTCAGCATATTCTGTGACTCTGTGACTGCTGGATGACATCAGTTCACCTTGCCACTTCCTGCCAGATAAGACTGTTAAAGTACCTGCCTAAAGAACCCATCCTACATATTTGGAAGTAAGCTCAGGTAGAGGATATTCCTTCTGACTTCATCCATTTAACTGAGCAGACATGCCTTCTCAGGACCAAATCCTAAAAGTAAGTCACTGTAAAGAATACAAGATACGTGACAAAACAACGTAGGGGCTCTTCTTTCTATTATCACGGACTCCAGCAACCAGAGACTGACAGCTGAATAATTTGGGTGGAATTAGTATCTTTCTCATCACATCGTCAAAGCTGCTGCCAGTCTCATCTCAGACTCCCAAGTCTTTGTCTCTTATAAAGAGTGTGCTTGATAGCAGCTTGTTACCTCCCCTTGAACTCAATACTTGTTTAGTCTTCATTTCCAGGATTTGGCCTCATGGCTTTTTACTGACTCCAGGTAAACCACAGTTTGCCAATCTGGAATTTCTTCCCTTTCCTGCATGTTTTATAGCCCCACTTTTCCCACGAGGTAAATAAGAACTATTCTCAGATGAATGGACAGTGCCTATCCATGGCTATATCAAGAAAAGAGCATCCTGAACCATATAATGTTGGACTTGGAGAAATTATAAGCTTTTAAAATTTAATGTGAGAATCAACTGTCTATATAATGTCATACAGAAGCAGAGCAGTCTGCCCAAAAGGTAATGTGTATTTTATAGCCTGTTGGATTTCAAAAGCTAGGGTTAATTTTAAGAGTTACTGGGACTCCTCACATGCTAAAGTACTTTGCTGAACTGTGACAAGATGAAAGGAGGTGAAAGTAATGAGCAGCTTGAGGGTGTATATTTGTTTTAGTCAGAGGAGCTTTATCATTGACTTTAATGGTGCCAGGCCTGTATACCCAAAATTAAGCAGTGAGTTAGGTATTTGCATACATTATAGGCTAATAAGCCAGTTTAGAAGTATAATTGTACGAAGGAAGCATACACAGTACCATAGCACCACCAGACTAATTGGTACATCTTTAGCAGATTAGGATGGTTTCCTTTATCATTTTACATCTGTTTCTGCTTCGGCAGAGATCAGTATGCCACACACTAGTCTGATAAGCTTAATTTTAAGTATATTGTTTTCAGCTGTACCAACAACTGAACTGACAACCAGTAAACCGAAGGCATGTTCTTTTGTTTGTTTTTTTTCCTTTCTTTCTTTTCCTTTCATTTTATTAATTCCTTTAATTTACTTATTTATACCTATTTTACAGCTTTGTTCAAATTTGTATGTGTGGCAAATTTACAGCACACCCTGCTTAACTCGGCAAAGCCAGACTGTTCTCTCAGTAAAGCTTTCCACATTATGCATGTTGTGTTTTATTTCACTGTTTGGAGGACCTTTTATGAAATCAGCAGCTAGACGGAAGGAAATCATTTGCATACTTGGCTCCATACACCTGGAATTCCTTAATTTTAGGGATTAACAAAATGAGTCTAATAAAAAGCATAGGGTCTTGTTAATCAGCTCTGTAAACTCCCTTCATTAGCTGTTACTTGCTGCCAACATGAGTGCACATTTCAGGAAATTTACATTGTGCAGGTCAGTTATTACTATTTTATGAACTGATTTCTAATTTTATGTGACACAGTTTGTGTTTTTAGTGTTCCTGAAAGTTAAACAACATTTTTTTTTTTTTTTAAGTCTTGGATAGTGTGTGCCCTTGTGCAGCCTCATTCATGACACTTTCCATACATTAGGACCATAATAATATCAGTTTACTGAAACTGACAATACAATATAGTTTCATTAATATAAACACGTGCTTTGTATTGGAGTTGATGTGGAAAACTTTCCTTCAGACTATAAAGTATGGGTTATAAACACCTGTAGTTTTGTCATCGTTTGTTCATTTTTTTAAAACCAAAGCAGGAAAATATTTCTAAACTTATTATGAAAGCCAGTAATCATAATCACTTTCTCTTACTATATCCTGCTGGAGTGAGTACAGCTCATGTTTTCATTGTAGTTACTGCTTGTCCACACATTGAAGACCTGATCTGAGTCCTACAGAAGCATTTGGAGACATTTTCCCCAACTGATTTCAAATGGCTTCCATCAAGCCCTTGATTTCAAGGAATATTTGGGAATTTGCTATTTACTTTACTAATAAAACAATGAGAGTCTTAAGTATACTGGTGCCATGCTTGTAGTGATAAAATTTCTCCTTCCCTCTTCTCAATTCTTTCTTCTTCAAAAATAAGATTTTTGGGGGGTTTTGCCACTTGAATTTGATGCCTACCCTTCAAGCTTGGAAATTTCCCGTTCCAGTTATGTAGCAGCTATAAAACACAAGTTTTAAGATACATTAACTTCTTCCTGCCTACTAGAATATATTTGGACTTTGAACATCCACTATTCTGACAGGCTGACTCAACAAATTTGACTTGACTTCGAGTTAATGCTCTTTCGTTTTAGAGCAAAGAAAGTTTAACCAGTGAGGGAAAACTGCTCCATCTCCATGGTGCAAGCAAGCATATCCCAAGACCTAGAATGCCTCATCCTGAGGATCCAACGCCTTTCAAAGAAATTAATTGTGGAGACTGAACTAAAGGAAAACATGGTTTGTGACAAGTATGTACTCATTGGCTGATCAACCTCCTACCATCCCGCCATTATTTTAACATTTTATCACATCAAGCATGTAAAAAGTAGCTGAAATAACCTCAAGTGGAATAGAATTATCTGTGATTAATAAACATTGCCAAAACACAAAAAAAAAAAAGAGAAAAACCCCCAACCTTTAAATGCCTAAAGTCTTAGCAGTGGTAAGATTCTGATGGATATTCTGAGAGTAAACCAAGGGACTAAATTATTCATTGTGAATTATTCAATTCACTCTAACCCTGTTACCTCACAGAGGTTTCCCGACAATTAATGCACACAAAGTAATGCAGGAGATGGAATGTATGATCAAAACACTGAATATCATTGTTATATTCAAATATAGCTTTTCATGCATATGAAAAAAAAAAACCAGGTAGATATTTTTTCACAAACTGAGGGTCATGATAATTTCACACTGGTTTGGAGAACTGTCAGAGTACATTGATAGACCTTTGGCTTCTGGAAAAATTAGCATCTGTTCTTATGGATTTAAGTCAAAGCACTGTGCTACGTATACTGATAACAAGGTTCTCTCATACCTTGGCTCTGTATTAGATGGCTACATTACAGCAAGTTTATTATCGTTTTCTCTTTTCCCCCACCTCCTTTCGTGTCATTTTAGGTTTATCTGTTCTCCTTTAGGCAGCTTCTCAAGAAGTGGTAGGAAAAAATACTGAAAAATTTTTGCAAATTTTTGGTAATGCAGGAAGAGAGCAATGACTTTTCCAGAAGTAATATCAGTTATTCGAGGGTGTTTCTCCCTTCTGGGAATAAACTTCTTAAAAAATATTAACCTTCTTTTTTCTGTTTTTCAAGAGGATGGAGTTTTTTCCCAGAAACTAAAGAGAAGCTTTTTCAACTCTGTAGTTAATTCTAAGAATATCATGTCATATTTCTTACGACTGGAGCTTTGATAAATTGACTCCGTTGACTTTTTATATGTATTTTTACATTCTATTTCAAAAATGATAACAATCAGAATAAAATTACTAAAGCCTAAAGCAATTTAGATACACGCAAACACATACAGGAACAAGAAAATGTTGCCATCTCAGATAAAATGTAGTGGATTTTCAGAAACCAAACAGATCCTAACTCTTCGTGACTAAAATTCCTTGGTACTTGAACTAGAGTACACACTACAGAGAAGAAATAGCTCTTAGAAATCCCTGGCAACTGAAGACACACTGTATAGTGGTTGACCCTGTGAAATTGGTCCAAAACCAGTATCTAACTCTCTTTTTTTTTTTGTTTTAAATGTAATGTAACTAATGGAGTTAGTATTTTTGAGCTACTCAGTGGGATGAATAAACTGCTTTATGCTGCCACAAAGCAGACTAGCAACTTTATATCTGGCCTGACCCTAAGAGCATAGTGATTTTTAAAATACTGATAGCATACATGCAGGACTGAAAAAAGAAGCCTGAACTCTTTCTCATGTGTCCTTGTTTTATGCTGGTGGTCATATTAACAACCAGGAGAAGAATGAAGCTCTGCTTCATAGTCTTTCCTTCATATATTATCACTTTTCTCCTCTAGAGAACTGTAGAGATATCCAAACTCTTTAGAGGTCAAGAGAGGATATAAAAGTGGGCAGGCTGTTTTCAGCTGTTTGTCACCTTAACTGTGACTGGAAAAAACTACATGAAACAAGACCAGGATCCAAACCCTCCTTCCCCTTCACAGAGACTCTGATCACACACTATCCACCCATTTCCATTTTTTTTCAAATATTTTGTTCCAAATGACAAGGCTTATATTGGGAAAGGCTGGGGCATTTTCAAAAGCATCTTTAGACACTCCCTTACTTTGCACATCTATTAACCAGACTTATCACAAAAAAAATACTTCATACTTCCCTTCTGGGCACATGTTCTATATCTTCATGAATTTCAGCTTCACCCTTCGCTTCCCCTGAGGACAAGTCCAGCAATAAAGGATAAGGAAAAAAGTTAAGAAAGTAAGGAAGGAAAACACTTCCCAAGTTGATAGTCATAGCCCCTGGGGTATGAGCTGAAGCAGAGGGAGCAGTGCTGCTCGTCAGCCTGCTGCTGCTGCAGCTTTGTCTGGTGTCATTGGGTTGCTGTCCAGCTACAAAAAAATGCTGCCTAAAGAAGAGCATATTGCCAATGCTGGCTGCCAACCTTAGAGCTAGTGATAATCCAAACAGCACAAAGTGCCCATTATCAGTTCCTTCTCTGAACAGCCCATTAAAAACAGCTGTGCAGATAAAAGAACTGGAGAACTTTGTAGCAGAAATTAAGCAGAGAGAGAATGTGGTGATTGGAGCCAGCCACTGCCATTTAATTTCTGTGAAAGAAGAGCGGGGGGGGGGGGGGGGGG
>VXAY01000038.1:630030-768939 GCA_013399855.1 Oxyruncus cristatus
AAAAAGGAAAAAAGGATAAGACTCCAAGTTATGAATGGGAAAGGAAAGTTGTATGCCTGCCTAAAGCACAGAAAACCATTGTGGAAGAGGATTTCCGAAGACAGGAGGTCTTCATTAAGATTTAGGGGCTAATCCTAGAGAGTCTCATTGCTCTGAGCAGGCAACACAGATGCCAACACCTGAATGACAGCACACAAATGCAGATGATATCATCTCCACACACACACATTCCCAGAGAGGCACCCACGCACAGCATTCCCCAGAGTGAAAGTCTCTGCTCTGTTGCAGTGGAGTCCCTGGGGAATGAACTAAAATCCCTCCTGCAGCCGGAAAACGATTCACAGAAAGTTACATAAAACTTCGGGTACTCTGTTTATCAAGCTGCGTCTCCAAAGCAACACGAGGAAATATTGGCAACTACGTGCTTTGGAGCCCCTGGATTGTTTTATGTCTCAGCCCAGCCATAAACAAACGCAGTTTGCTCCGTGCAAGCCTCAGTTTCGCAGACAATAGAGCTCCCCCTCCTCCCTCACTGAAAGTGCATTCAAATAATTTCAAAATAATTTACGAGGGTTGCTCTGCAAGACCATGTCCTCTAGCACAGCCTGTCGGAGAGACACAGAGGCATCACAGGCTCTCCCAGGCAGCCTCTCGTGTCTTTTACTCAAAGCCCAAATCATCACTTTCCCTGGAAGTTTTTTTGTCTGCAGAAAGCAAAGATGAAGGGCAGCTGTCGCCAGCGACTGAGCTCCCCAAACAGGTACAGTATGGTGGGGAGGAGGGGCTGCTGCTGGAGGAAACTCAATTTTGAAGATATACTGATGGCATAAAGGGTCTCTGAACTCATTTTAAATACAATGGTAATTTTGGAGTCCATAACAATGAATACAACTGATCACTGTTGGTATAAGTAATAGAAGCAAAGGAATATTTTGTGGTATTATTTCTTCTGAATTCTCAAAATTATTTTTTTAGTGGTTTTGTTTCTAAAGTATAAGCAACCTTTTTAAAATGAAAAAGATATTTTTTGTTCTATCAATAAAATTTTAAAAAAGATTTGGTTTTTGGCAGTTGTGACTACCCTCATTTCAAATGTACTTGGAGTTGCTCACAATTTTATAGTTGTGTATGACCAACCTGTTTCACTTTAATTCTATATGCAATTATATGAAGAAAAAGTCAATGTAAAGTCTGCTGAACTTTTCAAATATTGTTGCAGTACCACTTAACTGTAGTGGTTAGAAAGTTAGAAATCACTTTATCATCTACTTCAGACTCCTGTAAAGATTTTTCATACTAATAATATATTGGAATTTCCCCAAATTCTTTGAAAAACCTATCCAGTTCTCCATGATGTGGCTGAACTGGAGGAGAGCTGGTATGAGGTGGCTCACAGAAGACCTTACCCATATTTTTTTGCAGAAGAGCAAGTTAGTGCATCCCTCACTGTGTTTAGAACTGAACGTAAAGCTCCTCTTTGATTTAGCTTTCCAACAAAAACAAAGAGAAATGGAGAGAATTTAAGGGAAAAAGGAGGAAGAAGTGAATAATAATAAATAATCAAATCCATCTGTTTCAGAGGGGAGACAGGGGAGAAGGAATCTAGACCACAGTTCTTCCAACTAATATAAGTTGGTGCGCATTTTGAGCGTTAAGGTGCCCTGGTGATGTGTGGTAATTGTATACATAGACACTGAAGCATTTTTTTCTTCTCACATCAGCCTTCTCCATTTTAACCAGATCTAAAACATGCACCATCAGGAACTATTGCTTTCTCCATTTTTCAAAGAGCTAATAGATACTAATCATTGACCTCAGACTTGTCATACATCACTAGAAGGATGTTCTCCATAAACAACATGCTGGAGGTCATGTCAATGTCCACTTCCACCTCCTTTGATTTCTGCCCATCTGCAGCTTGCAGGCCAAATAAATCTCGTTAAACAGCATGTGCACAACTCTCTTAAACATTCCAGAGAACAAAGACAAAAGAAACAGTAATGGCCACTGTTATATAAAGCTGCAGCAGTAGCAAAAAAAGTCTATGGGTAGCTTGAGTTTCATAAGCACTGAAAACATAATCTATCACCAGGCCGTGTGCACACTGCATGTGACTACAGCTGGGGCACAGTCAGGAAATTTCTGATTTGATTTGTGGCTCAGAGCTGCAGGATGGTCTCTTGCATCCACCTTTCCCTTTTCACATTCCCTTTCCCACTCTCAGCAGCCTGCTCCTGTCTCTTGCGCTGGTCTTAGTGCCCTTATGAACAGGTTCTACCTGATAAACTTTCTAAACTGAACTGTATGGAAAAAAAAATTCTGCCTAGGCAAACAAGTCAGCTCAGCAAATGTAGCAGAGCGAATAGAAGCAAAACACGGAACTGTAACACCGGGAAAAGGGAGATGGATGTAGAGGCTGGACCACTCAGTGCTGTCTGCATGTGTAGCTATCATTCCATTACAGCCTGGTCACAGAGTTGATTTTTATGCCTGGAAAAGGTAGAGCAGGGACAGATACACACTTCTTAAGAGACTGAGACACTCACAGGATCCACCAGAATCCACAGCAGTCTCAAAATCCTTCTTCTTTTAATAAGTTTAGGATTAGAATAAGCAGAGGAAAGAGGCCACATACCACAGTGCCAATGAACATACACCGGCTCATTAGGGATATGCTCGAATCAAATGAAGGTAAAGAAATAGAGCCCCAGCAGCTCTGGTTTTCACTTTTAAAATTGTAAAGCTGTTTGGTTTAGTTACTTCAATTTCTAGTATTTTACATTATTCTACTACCAAAATTTGCATCCCTCTACAACTGCTCTGCTTTGTTTTATCTTGAGTTAATGGCAATGGAAAATTGCCACATACAAGGGTGTTCCAATGATAAATTAAGATTCATATTTCAAACATGTATCCAATTTTTCCTAGCTTTAACTTCTAGCTATTTTGCCTTCTTATCCCTTCTCTTTATTAAAGTGGCCCTTCTGAATGTGAAATCTTCTCTGTAAGATAATTATGAACCCTGATCAAGTCACTAGTTAACCTTTTTTCAATAAGCAGAATAGACTTAGTTTGTCACGTAACACTGGTGTTCCAGATCTTGATTCATCCCTTTGGCTCTTCTCTCAAGCGTCTCCAATTTTATAATTTTACTGTTCTTCTCAGAAATTCTTGAAGTATCTTTTTGTCAGTTTTCAAGCAGTGAACTTCAGCTCATGCTCAGCTGCTGCAGTTACTCCTTTCTTGCCTTCAGCTTGTATAAAATTACAACTGCTCCATCCTCAGGTAGTCTTTTAAAAAGTTTTAAAAGTCCTCCTTCACATGAATTCCAATAACTCTTCATTTGCATTAATTTTTAAAAATCTTGGAGTTCAGATATCCCATCACAACATTTAGGAGACTTAAACAGAAACCTATCAGTCTGTTTTAATGCGCTTTCATGAATTTTTGAGAACCTATAGGCTGTTTCCCAAATTAAACTACCCAGGGTAAGTGGCAGTGTCTGCTTCCACACTGCTGCTTTACCGAACAGTCTTCCTTCGGAATCACAGTTGGACAGACTTTGCTCACAAGTTTTAATTCTGTCAATGCTACAAATTACTAAGGCTGTTTACTTTCAGATGTAAAATTGATTGAAAACACTGGGTTTTAATTTCTTTTGCCTCACTTCTGATAACTTATGGAGACACCATCTAATAAAATGGAATATAATCAATGGTTTACAGCTCTCTAAACTACACTGCATTCGTGTAAGATGTTGTAGGGAATCTGAACTGAACGCAAGAGTTATAGAGAGAAAAGGTTCCATCTGGCAAGAGTTACATCTGTCCCTGCTCATTGTAAAGGACTGGAAATAGTAACATTTGTATACAAAATTATTCATATCCAGGGCTATAGTAGCAAAAAAGCGGATGCAGAACACTATGAAACAGAAAGAAAATGGAAATATACTTGTGGATTTAAAAAAAAAAAAAAAAACCAAACCAAAAACCAAACAAAACCCAATAAAACTCACAACAACAAACAAACTTGTTTATTTTCTATGGAAGAATAAAACTTATTTTCCTTGTAAAGTTACGACCATATGCCAGGCCTTTAGGGCACAATGTGAGTAAAGGCTAACGCCTTCTGGTTTTGCTCTACTCCAACTTTATTCTGAAATATGCAGTCAAGACCTCCCTCCCATTGTTCTCCTTCTGTTGCATGCAACTTCCACTTCTCAGTTTTGTATGAGCAAGAGAATTACTTAAATATATATACCACCAGTTCTGGCTAGTCCTTTCAAACAGTGCCCTATTCTTCTGCATGAGAGAAGAGCATTGTAAGGTGCTTTCTATGAACTATACAACCACTTTGGGTAATTGATTTATTCCTGTCCTTACAAACAGCCATCATGATGAGATATTTTAACACCGTGTTCACTACTTGGATTTTAACAAACCAAGCCACTGCTACAGTGCCCTCCAGAGCCCCCAGAACAGCCGCCAACTGAGAGCCCAATGCTTAAGGCTCAACCACCAACCCATCGTTCCTGCTAAGAGCAGCAGCAGAAGAAGCACCCTGGTCTTAATTTCAACTTTCAACCAGCTGAACTTTGACAAAGGAAGTATGATGAAAACTTTGAAGAAGCGTGACAAAACCCATTCTTGACATTTTTTTTCTAACCATTTGCAAACAGAGCCAGCTGTCAGCGAGAGGCCAAGGCAGAGCCATGTGCCGAAGCCCAGGATCTGTCAGATCCCGTCAATGCTGCCTGGAGCTCTGGATGAGGGAGGCAGCTGCACTCTGCCAAGGGCAGAGCTCCACACTGGCATTTACATTTCAGCCCCTCCTAGTTCAGGGAGCACCAACAGGTTCCCAGTGCTCTAGGTCAATACTACACAAATGTGGAGATTGTAAATATATTCTTCAAAGCTAACTTTGGGAATATTTGAGCTGACATCCTCTTACTGTGCCAGTATTAGTGAGGACAGAAAATGGCACCAAATAAACACTCAAGGGAGACTTTGCCACATTGTTAATGCTCTGCCATTAATCCCGATGTTTAGTTCGACAATCAACCTTCTGTTTGGTAATGGTTGCCTTTGAAGGTTGCTCTTAGTCTTTGAAAATGCTAATTGTCAAGCCAACATTTACAGAGGAAGTTGTAAAATGAGAGGTTATTATCTACTGCTCTTGCTCTGATGATAGAAAGAGGCCTCACAGAATAGTTTTCTATTAAAAGCTTCATACATCTTTGTGGATGGTGGCAAGTACAAACAGATTAAAGAGCTAGTCTGAAAAAGAGCATGGAATGGACAAGCACAGCAGAGGCTCTGCAGCCTGCACTCCATCTAGCTGGGAAGATGTGCACTCTTGATTTCAAATGATGGAGAATCAGCATTTGAAAACACCACTTTAAATTGTGTAGTGGTTAATTAATCCTAACGTTAGGTTTGTGTATTATTTTTGATTCAAGTTTCTTTAACACACAAACTTCTTTAGGCACTGTCACTTGGCTAAAGGATGTCTTTATCATTTGTTTCCTTTTCCCTTCCATGATTAAATTGTCCATTTTTAGCACTCTAGAAAAGATTTAAATACACTGAATTCCTTAAATCCCACTGTAGATTTGTTTTCAAGATCTCTAATTAATTTTTTGGCCTGTTATAAGTTTTTTTTCTCTTCTGTTTTTTAAGAGGAAAACTGAAACTAAAATTTTTTTTTAAAAAAGTTTTATTAATACTTTGTATATAGGTAATAGTATTTCTTTTTAATTGCCCAAGAACTGGTTTTGTTTTCATGCTCTTCTGGATGTTTATATCAAATCTTTTCCAAGAACCTTTAAATAACCCAGCAAGTGCCTATTTTCATTGTGTGATTTCTTCGTTTAGGAAGGTGTAATTGTGGCACTGAATCTTGCAGGGCTGCTGTGCACAGAGAATAAAGAGCAGTTGTCACAGCAGCTACAGCCAAGGCAGCTCTGACTCTTGTATTCAGCCCAGCTTGTTCAGGGATCTACTTTGTGCTTACTGCTAATAATTTCCTTATCGTTTGTTGTCATTAAAACACACAGGGTATTTAATACATATAGTATAATACAATATCTGGTTAGCTGTGATCAACTGCAGGAACACAGAAACTCTACACTGAGCACGTGAAGGGGGATCAACCCATGCCAAGGTTGAATTTAGGTAAGCAGACCCAAAGTTTGTGTGGAAAAAAATGCAATCCTTACTTCAGCAAGCAGAAACCCAGTGCTAACACAGCCTGCAAACACATGGCTCAGAGTCTCAGTTTTATCTCTACATGTCTCAGTACACGATACTGTGACAGTAGATGTGGTTGTAACAGGTATCCATGAAACGCCACAACAGCATATGTGAACACAGCCCAAAGAAAGAAAATGTCCCTATTTTGAAGTGTAAAGAGCAAAGCAAAAAAGCAAAAGTGCTGAGGATGGAGATGGATTGGCAGAAGGAAAATCAGGAAGATTTTAGTGGGAATTTAGCAGAAAAGGAGATAGTCAATTTTCTCTAAACTTGCTCTCCAGTTTGGACAACTGATACTAAAGTGTACAGCAAAGCAGCCACTCTGTGAGAAATCAGAGGGCTTTACTTGAGGACTGACAGCGTGAATTCTTATTTTGTCCTTTTGTACCAAAGGTGGAACTTAAATCACAGTTGCATGATTTATCGGGTGTGCAGAGGAGAGAGCTAGGCCTAGTGTCACTAGCTTTCATTTACATAAGGTGCTAATTCAAAAAAGTCACAGGTTTTCAGCACACTTCCCTCTCTGGAATGTTTTTAGTGCCTCAGTCAAGCTGTAATTGCAGCGAGCTTAGGTGTGCTATGTCCACTCCTGGTTTTCCACCATCCCTACAGCACGGGTCCCATTTGTTGAGCTGTGTTTTGATCTCCTAATTCACACCCCAGTGTGCAATGTCCCCGCCACTGCAAAATTCCTACCCTCTTCTCTCTGGCTCCTAGGAGGTGCCAAAGCAAACAGCTAGAGATCACACCACAAACTTCTGTTAGTGTTCCAGGAAAAGAGATCCAGCAGTTCCTGCAGGCCCTTAGGAAGGTGATGGCGCAAACATGAGGATGCTAAAAGGATTAGCAGGGTGTGTTTGTACCACCTTTCTGAAGACAAGGGGCTAAGAGAAGTTACAAAAAGGACTATAGAGTGAAAACCAGTGAACTTACATATTAAAATGAAATTTTACGTCAATACCAATCACAGAGGGGAAGCATTTTTAATATCTATATGCATTTAATTCTTAGCAGTAGCTTTAACTTACACTAAGGATATATATTAAGGATATACTTTGAAGATTAAAGATGTATCCGCAAACAAAAATGCAGCAAACCTCCCATTGAGTTCAGTGGTCTGAGACTGAGACCCATAACAAGGTTTTCAGACAACACAGGGGAAAGTGCATGAAAGCTCCTAAATGTCTGTGTTATACATGCTGTGTTCTCTTTGCATTGCAGGTCCTAATTAAGGGTGTACAATACTAAATATATACAGAAAAAACATTCTCAAAGTGAAGAAATACTTAATCATTTAAGCTCAGGATTTCTTAACAGATTCCTCAATTTCACCTCTTTGAATTTTACACTGAATTTTGTCAGTTTATAAATTTACACTAGAGCATGCCAAAAGGAAGGAAAAAAGAAAACAAAAAAAATCTCAGACCTTAAAGGCATTTTACCACAGAGACACTGAAAAATAAAGACCATTAGCAAAAAAGTATAATTAAATTAAAATGCCAGCTTTCCAAAGAAGCTCAGTAAATGGGAAATATATCAAACTGTGATAATACAAATGGGCTATTTCTCAAGGTGTGAGAAAGTCAATGGAATAAACTCTGATAATTTGCTGACTTTTTACGTACAAGGCAGAGTAATGACTTAAAAGTAAATTGCACAATAGCAAACACAGCAATATATTATGCACCACAGTTACTCTTCATATTAACATCAAAATTTTAGGTATTATGCTGTGAGCAAATATTAAATATAAAATATAAAAAATGGGGGGGATGGAACTGAAGTAATGAGATCTGAGGCCAGGAAAAAATGCTGGACTTTCTCAAAATGACATAATTTTTAATTCTGTTGTCTGCACTTCCCCAGGAACCGCTTTGGCTCAGATATTTTGAACGCGCTTTAATTCCTATTCCCACACTGACAGCAGCGGGGGCTTTTTCCTAAAATCAATCTTCTCATAGGACTACAGTCTTTTTAGAATATTCAAAATTACTTTTGGCATGTAAGTCCGTTTTGCTAATTCCTCTTTTAGTGCGCAAATAACCCTTGAAAACCTGACCGTAGGTGTTTATGTGTCAGGACAATATCAAAAATGCCCCAGTTGCCCGGTGCCGTGTCAACACTCGGGGCCGGCGCGGCCGATCCTGCGGCTCTGCTGCCCTCTGCTGCAGTCCGGGCTCGGCGCCGGGACAGTACCTGCTACACCCCTCCCTGGGGCACTCCGGAGCTATCTCTAACGCTTTAAATTAAATTCCTAACATGTACATGAAGTCTGAACACCAAAACGCAGCCTTATTTGTCAGAGCAGTAAGAAGACGCCATTCTATCCACAGAAAAAAAAAAATACTCTGAACAAATAAAACCCTCCCTTCCCTTTTGCTGTGAGTTAAATACAACCGTTGTGGTGTCATCCTACACCGGGAGAGCTTGAAAAAACAAATATCTGCCAAGAAATAGAATTCTTTTTTTTCTAAAGTGAGACTGGAGGATATAACTTGATTGAGAAAAGTTGAATTAAGTATTTTTTTTGACGATCATACCATCCCTGGGGGTATAAACTGCTTTCTAGGGACACCTGACCCAGGACAATGTCAGAGAAAAGCAGTGGCAGCATAGCCAGAGCGGTGTTGGAACACCAAAACCTGCTGCCAAGCCAAGATCCTGCTCCCAGGAGCTCCCCTACCCTTCAGCGCTGCTGGGTCGCTGTGTTCCCTTTCTGAAATTCACTGGTCACCAAGGCAGAGAGAATGGCAGAAATTAATCACTGCAAATTACTTTATAAAGGAAGTATTGATAGTCAAAGAAGATATTTTTACTTTTTTTTTCCATAAACCTGCTGTGCATTCTAATGAATTTCATTTTCATCACGTAGCACACAATTAAGCAAGTAGACTTAAATCTTCTCACAAGTAAACTTGCATTCAAAATGTTAAAAGAATCCAATTTGACCTTTAAAGGGCTAAAATTTAAGCAGTCAAATGCTTGCTTTCCACAATGCACTTTATATGTATTATCTACCAGATTTTTATCCTGATAGACCATAACAGCTCCTAAAGAGCCATTATAGATTATTGTGTAAATCCTTCTTTGTTCATGGACT
This sequence comes from Oxyruncus cristatus, assembly GCA_013399855.1. Taxonomy (NCBI): domain Eukaryota; kingdom Metazoa; phylum Chordata; class Aves; order Passeriformes; family Cotingidae; genus Oxyruncus; species Oxyruncus cristatus. Next base: position 639,382 of record VXAY01000038.1, read on the forward strand.
ATTGACCCAACAGTGCATTATGTCCCTAAAGAAGCCTTGATAGTCCATCATGTTAATCCAGCTGCAAGGTTAGTGCATGATGTACGGAAAATCTTTACATAATTTTCAATGAAATTAAATAAGAATTTTCCTGCACAGATAATTATGCTCCATAGTCTAATAATTCAATATCAGAGATAACACAGGGCATACTCGCATACAGAACGTTAGATCATGCTATGGATTACACATCTGTGTGTTTCTTATTAAAATTAAATTCAGGTTGCGTAATGAAAATAGTCGAAAGTGGCTAAAGCTATTAGCTGAGCTTCAGAGCTAAGGTAACTACAGAGAGTTTATTTTTAAACAGATAATTTTAATAAAGAATATGTTCACTTCAGATTTTAGTAAGCAATTAAAACAGAAAACCTGTCTGGAAAAAACAAAAATCGTATTTTTACTTAGAGTCTCAGCTATTTACCATTTATGGCTGAATGCAACAGCGTACTCCGAACAGAAACAGTGCCTTGTGATGTAACCCAAACCACAAAACTTTTGAAAAGTGTTTAGGGCTCTGAACTGCATGTAATGGACAGACAACTGACACTTGTTATCATGTCACTCAGGGCAGATGCTCTGTGACGGATGGCTCTCAGGGGGCAGCAGGGCTGCAGAGGGGCACAGCCCGCCAGCAGCTGGGGCTCGGGTTGTCTCGAGCCCCAGCCAAAATCTCTCCTTTGCATGTATAGCCCAGATAAGGCAGGATTTTTTGTTTTGTGGTATAGTTGCCACAAAAATTAAACTCTTCAGCGATTTGCACTTCTCTTATTTATACATGTGCTTATCCTTCTCACTGAAACTAACACTTGTAGCTTTAATTTCATTTCAGAATTATCCAGAAATAAAATCATTATCACACATGAGCTGAAATCATGCTGCTATTCCCATTTTAATTCATTGCTTCATTACCCATTTCTCAGTCAAAATATGCTCTACTCAATAATTTTCAAATCTTAAAGGATTTTTTTTTTTTGATGCAACACAGACACCACAGAAATCCCAATTTGCTGAATTCAAATAGACCTTTGCTGCAGACAGTTACATTTGAGGTATAATAAAATGTCCAGATCAAAACACCCACCAGGTTGAGGGAGAGTTCCTCTCAAAACCAGTGTTTCTAAAAGAGTGATAACAATGCCAAATCACTGCATGAAAGAGCTTCCTGGTAGTCTGTAACCGGATGTTTAATGGTTTTACGGGGACTCTGGACAACAGTTTTATAGAAAAGTCTAATCCCAGTATTTAGCTCTTGCTCCAAATGAAGACAAGAGTGCGAGAGAAGTTCTCACCCAGTAAGAACATGCTGACTATTAGGAAAAAGGAAACAGACAGAGCTTGGAAGACGAGGAAGGGCTGTGATCCAATCCTTCCTCTCCATTCATAGCACCACCCTGAGAGGACCCTGTTTCCTCAGGGGACAGCATGCTCCATGTGTCTCCCCATACCTCCTATATCCCCACGTACACCTGCCCCTCCAGGCAGTGCAATTCAAAAACCATTAGCAGAGAGCAACCCAAGCACACAGGGACCCTGAGCACTGGGGCACAAGGGATTCCTTATAAATTCACCCCTCTCCTCACAAGCCAAGAGCCCCTTCTACACGTCCTCATCATGGGGACAGTTTTATCCTGCGGACCCCACACTACAGTAATTGCAGAAGAATCTTCAGGCCCTGCAGTTCACACCCCTTGGACCTTCCACTCCACCAACAGCACCAAAGGCAACGAGCCCTGCCCCCATTACATGAACCCTGCAGTAGCAAACAGTCCCTTTAGCCTCACACAGGCAGCATAACACCTTACGTAAGACACAGGTATATTCTCCTTTACTGACTACAAAGCAGACCATTAATATTTTACAGATTTCTCATCCTCTCCGTTTGTGTAATTTATCAATGCCCAACAGGTCCTCTGCCAGCTATACATTAAAACTATTTTCAAAATATTTCATTGTCAGCCCATGGCACCTTCATTATTTATTAAGATAAGGGAGATGATGAACAGGAACAGTAGGTAGCTTGTTTGCTCAAATGTACTTTATGAATCCTTTGAATGCACAGATCTGCTGGGAACATATAGCCCACAGGTACCAGAGAGTCATAGGCATGATTCATACAAATAATAAAAATATTGTAGGCTTGATGCAGTACCAGCATCATCTACCTGGGCAGTTCTGCTCTTTGACATTCACAAGCTGGACCTTGGAACCCTGTGACTTTATTACAGGTGTACATGCATATAAATCAGAGATTTAACTGTATTTAATATAGAGTCTATATTATGCCTTTTTATAATATGACAAGTGAACAGTATGAATCCATAGTTCATTCTCTAGTAATTATTACTGTTTCAATGAGGAGTGGTAATATTTCCCCTTTAAGCCCCACAGAAGAATTCTTTTAATTTGCCATTCTGTTCAGCACAATTTCTTTGAAATTGCCTTTTTAAAGCAAAACCAAAATCCACACAACAAATACACCACAAAAAGCAACACTGAAAGAATCACTGTCACTTGATTACACTATCTCCTGTTAACTCAGAGAATTATAGCACTTTTTTATGTTTACTGAAAAGACTCACAAAATCCACAAATAAACAAAAGAATTGACACACAAACAAGGCAAATTCCCAGCAGCATTTTTAAGTGCAGTTAGAAAGCATCAGAAATTATGTAGATCACTCTCACCCACCTCGCTCCCACAGTACTACTGAAACCCCATTCAGATATTGGCTCGGAGAGGGCAACAAGGAAAAACAGTTTTTAGGACACAAAACTGGACCTCTCTTTTTCAACTGTACTAGGATATTTGTTAGACTGGGAAATGCAAACACAGGCACAGCAGCACCTGCAAGTGCAGAAAGATCTGACGCATGTTCTGCCTTCCCAGTCCTATGGGTGTCTCATCCAGACCTAAACCAGCTGTGCAGATCTTGCAGGGGGAAACAGTTTTGATCTCATACTAAATAGCAATACACTCAAAAACCAAACCTAACCAATCAACCAACAACAAAAAACCCCAACCAAACATCACAAACCCTCTTGCCCCTTCTGCAAGGGTTGGGGGTAGATGGGTCATGGGTGTAGATGCAAACAATCAAACAGCCTTAGTGCATGTCCTTTGCCTGTTAAAGGCAAACTCTTACACCAAGTCTTAGCTCAGACTGCAGCCCCAGGTACTCAGTAACTGTTCAGCAGCACTTCAGCCTCGTAAGTACAGAAGCCTTTCCGCAAAGGACACAAGTGTATTTACCTTGGAAGATGCCCAGAGTGAGTCAGGATGGACACAGCCACTCCACAGCTCCCCAGACAACACAGAGAAGCACTTTGTAACAACCCTTCTGGAAAATCATCGCTGTCATTTCCTACTCATAATTTTCCTCAACAGTTTAAATGTATTATTCTCTCATCAAACTTCTCCCAGTTATGGAGAAAACTATTTTCTACCTATGAATGACTTGTTAAGTGCCAGCAGACAAACACTTCTTGCATATTTGATTCTTAAATTGCATAATTTGTTTCCTGGTTGGACCAATATTATAAATTGTTCTGCTACCCTTCTACATAAATATTGTTCTGTGGGGAAGCAACTTAACTGGAAATCCGTATCTGGTAAGGGGAAGAAAATTGTATTTATAATCACCTCATAAGAAAAACTATACTGAATTTTTTAAATCAAAAATCTGATAAAATGGGCATTAACACAGTAGCGGCTTAAGTCATATTACAATTTATTACTGATTCCTGTCATTATTCACCAGCTCTAAGCATCTATATGCATAGAAAATCACCTCTTTCACAAGGTAAGGAAAGACTATCACATATGCTTATTTTAGTCAAACCAGCTTGTATTTAATTTTGTATACATTTCAGTAAAAAGAAATTTAATTTTCTCTCACAAAGATAATTTTAATAGTAAAATGTAATCATATGACCATTACATATGACATTCAATTTTGTGTTTAATAGAGTGTGTCAAATTGAAAATTGCAGTTTAAGACATAATCCTTCATAGAGCCTGTCACATATCCAAATCTGCCATTTAATTTTTATTAAGTTATCCAATAATTTCTTCACAGACAGTTAAGCTCTAGAAGGGATCTCATGAAGTTAAAGGACAAAAGCTGAGTCTGTGTTTGTCAGAGCCGACATTCAGAAGAGCTCATTTCAACAGGGGAAAAAACAAATCTACAACCTGGAACATGATGATTTTGTGGTGATGAATTAAATGGTTGCAAAATTTACCCTCAAAGTTGTAGAATGATTATTGCTCTTAAATCACATTCAGCCTTGTAACTCCACTAACTTTAATGGTTTTTTTCATTAACCCAAACAATTATTATGTACACAATATTATACGAAAAAATACCTTGCAGATTTCAAAATTATCCACTGTGGAAATCTTAGCAACTGAACACAAGATAGAATAAAACAAACACAGAACACACAAAAGATTTTCTAAGGAACAGCCAAGGGTACAGCTACTTTAATGAAAGTTCAGCAACTCCCTATGATTTTCTGATTTTGCTAGATAAGCACGTGGAAATCAGTTAAGATTTCAGTTCCATTCTCCTACAGTGCTTAGCTGGATTTACATGAGAGCAGGATTCCACATTTAGATTTTGAGGTCATTCGATTTTGTCCAATGTTTTCAGAAAATATTCTGCTAATTAAGGATGTAATAGTGACTGTGTACAGGAGACTAAGCACGTTATCACCATGTGCTCTATTGCCAGTTTTTTGGTGTTGTTTTTGTCTGCTTCCTTTTTTGCCTTTATTCCTATATGCTTGCTTCTGTAAAATTCACATTTGCATGTTTATACATTGTCCCCCATTGGACGGGTAAACGAAGACCAGGTTTTTGAGCCAGGTCTTCATTTACGTCCAGCTGGTACACATCAGGGTGCCACTGGAGTCAACAGAAGTACAATTAAACTGCACTTTAATACCCCCATCAGTGTTTAGTCAACACAGAAACAATCCAAAGGCTCAATACCAAAGACTATATATACATATATATATACACACACACACACATATATATATATACACATATATATAGATGACTTTGCATGCAAATCAAAATCTCAAGAATAAATAAAACAAACCCCACACTTTAAATTAATTTTGCTAATTTCTATCTTGGCCTTTTAGACTAGCTGAAGTATCCACAGCACTGGAGCACAGAGGTAGGGAGAAGAGGAGAAAGTGGTGGCTTTTTTCCCCCTGGTGATGAATGGAAGCCTGATTGCAGCAGTGATGTACACTATCTTGGTTGCTGCAGGGGTTAGATCACATTAGAAGAGGAATGTGCAATTGAACTGACAGAAGGCGAATGATTAGCACTGGACATCAGTCATTTGTTTCAAAGCTGTAGCATTGCAGGAAACTCTGGGCACTGTGACTCATCTGCAGGATTGTGCTCTGGTCGATAGATCTGTTCTTAGATAAGAGAACTGCCTGTGTGGATATAAAATCACGTGATTTTCTTTCCACCAGCAAGAATTACATTTAGAAACAAAGAGTCAGAGAATCTGAAAGTGTCAAGAAACCCGTATCAGTTTTTGGCCCAGTGCCTGACCACAAGTGCAGGATTATTCCCAGATCACCCTGTGGATTGCCTGCCCCAGCTAACTGTATCCCAAGGAAGATCACTTCAGACACTTTCCCACAGCTGATGTATAACACTGTCAGAAGCTTCTTGCTGATAATCAACCAGAACTTTACCTTTTCAAATATCTTCCTGTAACTTCTAGCTATAGCCTCCCTTAGTGAGCAATTCCTCTCCTGCCTTGGTGTTAACACTTCTCATATACTTGTAGATGGTTATCATACCCTCTCTATCACTGCTTGGGCAAGCTCTGCCCTTCCAGCTTTTTTTATCTTTAGGTCAATGCCCCTAGTCTTCAGATTTTACGTCACTACTTAGATGCTAAAGGGAAAATCCGATGTGCTAATTTTGGGTATACTTGAAGGAAAGAGTGGTAGGGTATTTCTTTGCCTAATTTTCCACCTCATTTCTAAGCATGTTCTTATTATGACTTTATGAACTCTGGGTAAAATATTCAAATTGTATTTTTAAGTGAATTTTTTTTCCCTATATGATTTTTTCATCAGGAGGTAAGTATTTCATTATGTACTTGGGTTTATAATTTGAATTTTTTTCGGTTTACATTAAAACATGGATGCAGTTTATCAGCATGAGTTCTGTTCATCTGAAAGTATTGAATATTTGATATTATGTATATTATCCATATATTATGTATATTATCCATATATTAGACACAGAATATCCTACACTTCGACACAGAATATTGTATAGGCATAGAATTACTTGGTCTTCGTTTTCACAAGTACAGGGTGTAAGAGACTTGAGAGAAATTGCTAGACTAAAGATGCTTAAATGTCCTGTTTCTTAATGGAAGAATTAAAAAATTTACTGTTAATACTTCAGCACTGCTTCACAGTTGTGAGCAGTGTGTGGATGCAAACCCCAAACTGCTGCACACTAGGCAGCGTTCTGCCTAGATGCTCTGATGACCATGTTAGAGCCATTAATATTACAGTAGCTGCCACAGAGAAAGGTCCTGAACTGTGAATCCTCAACAGGGCTCCCGCCAGCCGTTGGGATGCACAGAGTGCATGTGCTGCTCTCGAGGTCTCCAAAGTCATTTTTCACCTGTCCACACAGCGCCGTTCTGGAATCCATCAGTCGGGCCCTCTCAGGCAAAAGTGTGGCTGAGGTTCCTGCTTGGCCCTGCCAGCTGGGGCTCTGGGAACACTGCTGGGGACCCAGCAGAGCTCTTCAACAGGTTTCCTGCTCCCAGAACAGAGGTTTTGGGCACCTGTCTTGATGGGACACCCTCACACAAGAAGCAGCAAAAGTGGTAAGAGAGCAGCACATGCTTTTGGTGAGCACAGAGGCCAGAGATTTACAGTAATCTTGGAAGCAGCTCCCTTATTTTAGAGAACTACATTGGAGAAGAGTAAGCCAACTTCCTTTTCTCATGCATGTTTCTGAAATAAGCTTTGTATGAATAAATGTTCAAGGAAGACAAGAATTCACTTAACTAAACCTGAGAAATTCAGATTGAGTTTTTAATACCTTCAGATTGCAAGGGTCATTTCAAAAATCTCTTTCTGATCACACAAATTGCCCTACTTAAGTATTTAATGGCACAACATCTGGAAAATCCAATGAAAATCTGTTAAATTACTTGAGGTTATGTTTAATATTTGAAAATTAGGGTACTTTAAATTACTTCAGTATCCTCCTAGACACTTGAGTACAAGAAGTAGATTGTTGAGTTATTTTTAAACTCATTTTATATAATAAAAATGACTTTTCTTCACCATTTCTTCTTTTTCAGTCATTCTCCTTAAGAACAGTTTAACTGCAAAGCTCAAGTAAATTAAAACTCTATCTATTAGTCCCTGAAGAGACAAGGGTGCTTTCAGAGAATCCAACGGTTTGACAGACACACCAAGGCAGCTGTATTACAGAAGTCAACTTCACTAATGAAGATGGCTTATGGCTTAAGAAAAAACAGTGAAGTAAAAAAATAATTCCTTTTAAGTTATTAAGTTATATCAAAAGAAATTTGATAGAATTTCAAGAGGTAACTGGCCACTTTTTTTAGAATAACATTGAGTTGCATTGTTTCTTCTCACACACACTGGTATAAAGCAAGTCTGCTGCTGGACTATTACATATGAGTCTTGTTACAAAGAAAATTGTGATAAACACACTGCTTAGTAAATCTAGACAACTTTTACTATAAAACCAACAAAATGCAATGGACCAAACTTTTAAATCAATGAAGTAAATGCAACTTTTGTAGCATAGAAGCTTTTACACAGAGGCAGTTTTGAAGTACTGGACTGTTGTAATCTACCTTTAAATAGGTATTTTGAGATTTAAAGTAAAATAGCTTGCACCAGAGCAGAGTCAGTTTGGAGAGATCATTATAAAATCCCATTATCACTGCTACAAGTTGGACTATTTGTCATCACAGAAGAGATGACAAGCTCAGAAATACTACATTTGTTATTATCAGATGATAAATGATATTCCATTAAAGCTGCAATACATCATCTGCAAAGCTGCAAAGAAGATATCAAACCTATCAGTACTTGACTTATAATTTAATTTTCAAAAGCTGTCAACTAAAATTCCAAAGGCTAAGCATTTTCATTTTTAAAGTTCATCTTATTTATTTTCCTCATCTGTTAGTCTAATTTTTTTGATATGGCAAAAATAACTGATTATGTGCAAGGTATAATTCTTTTTCTCTTGATTAAGCAATACATCAGATGTCACTTATGTATTAAAAATATATGACAAATAATAAAGCAAAAGAGTGGTGATGAACACACCTTATTTGGATTTCTTATTTTTAAGTGCAACTGTAAAGGATGGGTCAGCCTAAAAATATTTTGATTATGTTGCATTCCAACTAACACAAAATCAAGATTTTAAAATTTACAATTTGTATTTTGTTGAAATAGAAAATTAAAGATCAATCTATTCAAACTGGTAGTTGGCAAACCTCAGTCTAGCATCTAAACAATTTTGACATTCTAAATTCCCAGAAGAAAAAATAATAAAAAAAAATATGAAAATGCAATTTTGGCTGGGTCACTGCCCAGCTGGGGAGCGGCTCTGCTGCAGAGGCACTGGGCTCCCACGGGACAGTGGTCTGGGGGAGCTGCAGCTCAGCAGGGGCTGTGCTGTCTCCATCCTTGGGGGGTTAAAAGCCCCACCTGCAGTGAGCCCTGAGGAGCCAGGTCTAAGTGCAGAGCTGACTCGGAGCTGGAGGCTGGACCAGTGACTTCCTAAGGGCCCTGCCAACCTGAGGTGCCTCCTCATCCTATTAGCACAGAAGTGCAGCAAACACAAAACAAGAAACAAGCCTGTGTTGATCCTTATGACTACCATTGCTCGTGATTGATGCGAGTATTGACAGTGATACTCTGTAATTGGAGTATTCAATTTATTTTATTTCAGTGTTATTGAACTCTTCATATTTTGTAGAGTATTTCTGAAGTCTGGGTGCATCACAAACAAACTGAATAATTTTACTGCTAGTTCAGCAAACTGTACAATGAAAACATTTAAGCTACTGCCATCCCAATTATTGCTGCATGTCACTGCAAAGTGTGAATGAAAAAGTCAATGTATCTTAGAATCTGTTTTTAAATTAATTGACTAAAACCACTTTCTGAGTTCACAGAACCACAGAATACGCTGAGTTGGAAGGGACCCACAAGGATGACTGAGCCCAACCCTTAGTCCTGCACAGAACCATCCCCAAGAGTCACACGATGTGCCCAAGAGTATCATCCAAACACTTCTTGAGCTCTGTCAGCCGTGGTGCTGTGACCACTGCCCTGGGGAGCCTGTTCAGTGCTCTGGGTAAAGGACCTTTTTCTAATATACAACCTAAACCTGCCCTGGCACAACATCAGGCCATTCCCTCAGATCCTGTCACTGGTCACCATAGAGAAGAGATCAGCGCCTGCTTCTCCTCTTCCCCTCACAAGGAAGCTATAAACTGTGATGAAGTCTCCCCTCAGCCTCCTCTTCTCTTGGCTGAGTTGTTATACTGTCTTTAAGTTTGTGCTTTTGCATTCATTAATTTAACATCAACTTACAATAGCAACAATGACCTTCAGGTATGGCATTTCCTGGCAATAAATGAAGGGCACCAACTGAACACTGGGAGGTGATTCAAAGTAACTTGGGATCTAAAAGACATAAATTTGCTATTTACTCTTTGATGTTTGTGTTCACCACCCGAGACTGCCATACCAAGAGAAAAACAATTCCATGGCCCTATCAGCAATTGCTGTTTGTCTTAAAAAGCACTGGGTTCCTCAGAGCCTTTCCCAAAGTTCAACAATGAGCAGTGTAACAGCCCTGGCTGGCCACAGGGTAGCTTCTCTGCAACTAGGGCAGGGCAGGGAATAAAACTCTAACATGCTAATTGTAAATGAGATCCTCTGTGCTATGTACCACAGCAATATATGGGCAAGGACCCTAAATACTTTGTTAAGCAGCAGAAATTATAGGGGTTTTTGAAAACAATCTTTCAGGTTCATGATTCTTAACCAAAAATTCTACTGAACTCTTATCCACCATAATGCAGGCAGTTCCTGAAATATCACTGTGTGCACAGGGCCACATGTCAGGTGATATATTCAACCTTTACACCATTTTTTTTAAATTAAGAAAACACACCTTTTGCTCAAATTATCAAGAGTTAATCTCTGCCCCAGCTGAATTCACCCTGTCTGGACCTGGCAGTGATTATCCTGTTCTTCCTAACTTCGTATAGTTTCAGCCAGGGAGTTTTGGTTCCCTGCACTGGATCCAGCTTCCTTTTCAATACTGCCACCTACAAGGGAAAACAATACCTACCAAGCTGCTTTGAAAATGTTGCCTTCAGCATTGTGTTACTCTGCTCACATTCATCTCTGTCCTTTTTTTCAAATTTGATTTTAAATATTTACAACATCATACATCTTCCCCTCCCGAAATTACTAACGAACTGTTACTGTCTGTGAAACCTGCTGGATGAGTGATGGACAACTTAAAAGGGAGCATCAATGTTTTATTTGTGAAATATAAGCTGAAAATAGTCTGCATATTCTCTTTTTATTGATCTTCTACTTTATGCAAAGGTACCTCATGTACTTAAACCAAAGAAAAAGACTCCATTGTGTACTATAAAATATTAAAACATTGAAGTAAGTAGATTAACATGTAATAGTCACTAAGTTGAGGTAAACTATAGAGAAAAAAAAATTCAACAGACAGAAATAAAGCAATTGCAGCTGGAAATAATTTACATACAGTGAAAAAGAATTTAGCACTTCTACTTTAAAAATGCAGAACAATGTGGGTAGGCAGATTAATGAAGAAACTAGTTGCAGGATAGTTTAGTAATATAAATGTAAAAAACAGTTGTAAACAGTGCTTTTGCAGTCACATATGAATTTCGAAAAAGCTTAAGAAAAAACAGATTTGTTTTCAATTTCATCACAGAAGAAAATTACAGATTCAAATTTGACACCACCTAATTTTTACGCCCTCGATGCAGTCATTTCTCACCATTTCTCTATTTTTTTTTTCTGTGAGAACCAACAAAAGTCTTGCAATGGCTGCTGCCTACCAGAGGTTTTAGTAGTGTTGCTACTAATTGTAGCTGGAAGACCTGTGGCAGTGATTTAAACCAGTGTGCAGAGCCACAGACCGAGCTGCACACCAGTTCAATCTTTGCAGGATGCCTGTAATAGTTGCCAGAGCACGAGGAGCACAAAATATAGCTTGAATAAGTGACAAACAGAGGGATACAAGCAACAGAACAGGATTAAATTAAAATGAATGAACTACTGCTCAGAGTACTGCTAGGGTGAAAAATAAGGGAAAGGCGTATAAACAGTAAGCTGAGAAGTGTTTGAATGTGAAATAGGCCTTTCACCTTAAAGAGAGTAGCAGGAATAGCATCAAGAGATATCTTAAACTAGACTCTACACAGCAGAGGAATCAGTTCAGCTAGTTCATTGGTTCTTTTCAATCCCCAGGCTCAAATATATATATATATGTATAAAAGAATTCACTAAATATAGTTGGACAATATTAACAGAAGTCTTTCAGTTCTTACCAATATTATGAGATATTGGAGGTCTTTTTCTTTTACTGTTGAATATATCCACATGCAATGCATTGCAATATGCATATGTGCATTCTGTATTTATGCATCCAAAGTATAACACATATATATACAAATGTGTCTTAGTGCCCCATGATCCCTCTGCTCCCCTACCATATTGCAAGATGCAACGGATCTGGTGAGCAACATTTGTGAAAGAGGCACTTTTTATTTTATTTTGACCTGTGAATTATGAGTGCTCAATATCTGAGCTGTTTAGATTAAACATACCATTTTCCCAGCTGGATGAACAGAAATCCTGGAGTTGTATTTCTAGCATAAATAATCTTGTAAATTTGAATTCTACCATTTCATAGACATGTTCTAGTAGCTGGTTAAGGCTCACTGTTTACCCAAATGTTTCTGACAATACATTAATTTTCTGGAATATTTAAAGGATGCAGATGTAGAGAAAATTAATTAATTGAAAATACTGAACAAATATTAATTTTCCCAAAGTTCAAAAGTTCTTCCATGTGAACCCTAAACTGATCAGCAGTATCTTGTTTATGTAAAAAATTAAGAACTAGGCCCATGGATTTTATTTTCTTAAGCAGAGATAAAAAGGAAAAAAAAAAAACAAAACAACAAACAAACCAACACAAAACTATGACAGCCAAAACAATGGCCAACTCTCTTTTTAGGCAACAACTGTTCCCTTCCTGTAGCAGAATTAGCCCAGAGTGTTGGGGACACAAGATTGTGAAGCAGCCTCAGAGTCTCTGCAAAGATGTTTTATGAGAGCGAAAGGAGCGAGGAGGCCAAGATCTGCCTGAAGAAAGCTGTCAGAGTCCAACACTGAAGAGCTTTCTAAATGACCTGCGTTTTCTCCTGATTTCTACTCCGTAAAAGAGAAACCCACCAAGAATATATCAATCTCCTTCTTCCTTCATCTTTACAGAATACTAATACACTCCTGTTAATCCCAAAGAAACCCCAAGCTTTGCTGTAGCAACAGTTGTTCTTTACTTCTAATAGGACACACACACACAGATCTTTGATACCATTTCCCACTGTGGATTATCCTACTAGTAGGATAGTATACAACAATCATGATTTAATAAAAATTAAACTATTATAATAAAGAATTCATGCTTTTACAGGGGTTATCCGTTCTGCACCTGTACTCCAGTATAAGGACTTCTCCAATTTCAGTATTATTTTGAGTGTCTTACAAAAACTTAACATCAATTTTCCACAGCAACACTCCATCAGGACCAGAGATCCACAGTAGGGAAACCACACTTTTACAATTTGTATCAGTATCCTGTTGTAACTTTCTATATTAATAAAGAACACATTAAATAATTTAATACTTGTCTCTATTACTGGCTTCTTTTTTGTTTAACTGCACTAGCAGTCCTTGTTTGTACTAATCATGTCCCTTTTGTTTTCAGGTATTTTTACATTCCTTCTTCAACTTTTCCTTAGAAGAGAATTAAAAAAAACCCAAATAAAATCTGCTCTATCATCTATCCTAGACAAAAGAACATGAAGAATTTGGGAACTTGTATACATTCAAAAAATATCTCTTTTCAGACATTGAAAATAGTCTGGAAGCTGCTTTTCAAAAAGGAGTCATCAGTGTCTCAGCCTCCTTCTCCTATTCCTTGTAGATGAGTGACTCAACCTTTAACACAAATTCTTGTTTGCCTGCAGAGCTCTCATTACCTTTGACAACATTTTTGGTCCCTGAACATCTAATTTTCAACTCTGGAGTACACAGATGGGAAAAGAGAGACAGTACTTGTTGCCTTTGAATTATACAGAAACCAAATCCTATTGTTATTACCTTTTCTTGCCACATTGATGAGAGAGTGATGTTTTTGGTAATGCATCTGTCTAACACTGATACTGTGATCTATTACTTCAAATGGCACTTTAAGCTCCTCGCATAAAAACAGATGAAAAATATTTTTCTTCAGTGTTTAAAATTATGTATCACAATGTTTTCAGCTCACATCCCAGGGTATTTTGTTGCAATCAAAGGAGAAGATATTGATAGATTAAAAACAAAAGCAAATAAGCAATGGTCCCTTTTCTTCCCCCATACCATTTGCATATGAAGTGATAAAAGCATCCTGCTGCACCAGGGGGACCTCAGATGCTTGAGATACTGACACCTCAGTGGAATCCTGGAAAAGGAAGGAAAGATCTCCCAGCAGTGACTTTGCTGCATGTGCCTCTCTGCTGACTTGGATATTAAGTGTGAGCAAATCCCTGCAGGTTTGAACATAGATGGAAGTCCTCCCAGGGAATCCTGGCACCCAATATGGAATTAGTAGATGGATTCATATTATGCAGATAGGGCTTTTGGAAAGTAATTCAGAGGATTGATTCCCTTAAGGACTTTTTGTAGAAGTATTGTAATGAATATATACTTCAATACTGAAGTAATGAGATGAGATATTAATTAAAAAAAAAAAGATTGCTACCCTGGTTGACACAGTCTGAGGAGGAATTCCTACATCTATGAAGAGGAGATGCACACAGGTACTTACACAAGCATCCTTTCTTTTGTGATTTCTCTTATTTTCCTCTTCCCCCCCCCCCCCCCCCCAAAAAAAGCACCAAGGTAGTAGCTACATCTTGTATAACTTTGAAAATTTTGTAGCCCCAACTTCAGCTTTTATTTGTTTCAAATTGTAGAGAAGAAAGTGATAAACTGTTTCCATCCTCAGCACTGTGCTGCAGAGTCCCTTGCTGTGAATGTAGTTTTGTAACTCCTGCCATCCATTTTGGACATTTTGGTGCTAATGTGTGAATTTTCCTGTACCTGTTACTCATTAAATATGTTTTACATAAAGCATTTGGTTTGGTTTGGGATACGAATTCTCAGTATTTTATAAAGTCTCGTTACATGGATTTTAGCCTCTCCTTTGGCCAGCAACAAAAGACATGAAAAAATTTGAATCAAATTAAAGATGACACAAATTTATGTGCCAAATTTGCATAGGTTTATTGTGAATCTTCTGCAGAGATATTGTCTTTTTGTGTCCTTTACCACATGTCCAGAAGAAACCTATAGGGTCTCCCCCTCCACATTTTTTCACCCCTACCTCCCCCAGTTTTCTGTGAAATCAGTAACTGGGACTTTTTCCCACACAGATGTCCACTGAGAAACTTTGAAAGGCCTTGTCTTGCAAGGGTTAGGATAACTATGGAATATACTGAATATGAACTCCTTTTTTGAGACAGGAGTACAATCAGACTGCCTGTTCTCCATGTAAGAACCACCACTCCCATCTGAGTTTGCTCTCTGAAATGCAGTTTAAAATTAGTTACAACATTCATCTCTAGGTGAGCTTCCAGTGCAAAGGTAAAATCCACCAAAACCCAAAGCAAATGCTCGGGGAATCAAGGAAAACAATGAAACCAACTCTACTAACAGCAGTTAAGCTAAAACCTTAATATTCTTAGTGGCTATTTCAAATGTAAGAGAAGAAATAAATTTCTGACTCAACACTCAGCAAAATAGACTGGAGTATAAGAGAATGAACCACACCCACAGCGGCCTCCTCAGTCCCTTTAGAGCAATGCATTGTTTCCTTTTTTTGCCACACTATTATATTCATTAGTAATATTCATATATAGCAATATAACAATAACTACTTCATTCTGAGGTTCCAAGTCCATGAAGACTTTCAAATGCTTTCTCGTGGAGGCTTCGCTCATGTTTTCTAGCTTTTTTTACATTGAGTGCAATCAAATCCCCATGGCAAGGGGTGAAGGAGGCGAGCCCACAAGGCCCCTGTTATTAGAAAAAAGAATGTGGCTGGAGACACAGTGAGACCGAAACTTCAAATTAAAATCTCAACTTTTTAAAACCTTGTGATAGGCTAATGGGGCCTAGGTTTTCTCAGTCCCATGAGCTGAATGACTCTATGACACTTTGGACATTTCTCTAGATGTGCCGCTTTGGAGAGAAAAAAGATAACTACACGAGTCCCGTTGTTAAAGTTGTGCTGCTCCCCCGCGCACACCTCCAGTGTCTTTTCCATTCCCTCACAGGCAGATGCTGAATGCCATTAACAAAGTCCGACATACTGGAGTCTCTCTTCTGTTCAGGTGTGCCTTATAACTAAATGCCAGTTACAGAAAGGTTTGCCCTGCTCAGGGCAGGGAGGATGAGAGTGGTCACTCACTGCCTTTCAGTGGGGTGAGCACGAACTGAAGAATAAAATTCTGGAGAAAGCAACAGACAAACATCAGCTTTTCATTTGTTTCCTCATCTGTTTTCATCACAGAGCAAATAGATCCCTACTGAACCCCAGTGCAGACTTGGAGTGATAGCCCTTTTCAGAAACCTCTTCTGGGCTGCACCAGCCCTGGAAGCCAAGTCAGAGGGAAATGGCACCTGCTCCTTCTCTTGCGACCCTATAAATGACAGGCTTAAGGATAAATCTGTACTTGAGACCTAATTACATATGTTAAAGTACAAAACTGACTACCCTCTCCAAAGTTATCTGAGCAAGTCTCATCCCACATCATTTCATAGGCTGTAATTTCCACTCTGGTTTACTTTCTCTTTCAGGGGTTTCAGGAAAAAAAAAAAATCAAAAATCAGTCAAGAGTCAAACATAATTGTGAAAAAAGAGCAAATGTTTTGGCTCCCCTAAAATGAATGTTAATGTTGTATGGCACACAAGGTGAGTACTGATAACTGGTCATGCCCACCTGTCACTTTCAAAATATGCAGCAAATACATAGAAGATACTATCTAAGATGCCAGAGTCAGGAACTATCTTTGCATGTGTCAATCCTCTAATAAAGAGGATATTATAAAGTCTTAAATAAACATTACTGCAAAAATGATAAATTGGCATATAAAAACCCCTGTTCAGCTGTACCTTTTATGGAAAAAACATCCTTAACTAGATTTTAAACCAAATTTGGTATTTTATAGTTACTTGGTTGAGAGCCTTGCTTTTGGAAATAACACTTCCTGACCTCCTTACCCCAAATGTGCATCTGAATCAGCCTGAGGACCTCCAGATCTGGCTACAGGATTTCCATTCCCTTTATCAGGTAGTGCGGGTTCTGCAGGCCAAATTTTCCAAATATCAGGAGCTCCCTTCCCAGCAAGGAGAGGTACAGGCCCTTAAGCACACCAGGCTAACACCATCAAGACCACTTAGGCATTAATCCGCCTCTGCAGGTACCTCCGTACCTGGCCCCTGCGGGAACAACAGACAGCTCTAAATAGCGCTTGTTAACCTAACTTTGCCCAGGATTAAATCCGATTTAAACACCAGATGTCAGTGTTGTGTTTATGTTGCACATAACTTGGTTTGGGAGATGTCTTGTTCTTTCCCTTATGAAAATTGTTTGACTAAACCGAAAGATTTTAGGATCTTTTAACTGCACTGTGTCACATAATACTTAACGTAATTCTCTTTAAAAAATAACTAGCCCCACTGGAGCCATTGGCACACAAATTACAGCAGAGGCATTAGGGCTCTGGTGTGATATGAATCAAACACACATCCTACTTCTTTTAAAGCTCTAGAAAAAGTAGGCTTTTTAACTAGTTTATGGTTATTTCCTTCTATTTCCTTGAGGAGAAGACGTAAGACTTCTCTGTCTAAGACACTGATTGACGACTGGTCCCACCAGAGTGGATTTGTCCCACAGCACCACTCCAGCCCTGCAGGGCTGCTCTCCTGCTTCCAGTAGACATCTCTGTTGGAAAAAAAACATTTCTCAGTGGAACTACAAAAAGGTAAGAAGTTCAACAAAACTTCCAGTGTCCACCCACTGAGGAGATGATATCTCAGTCCATGCCTATCGAAGCCACAAAACCCTCAACAGAAAGAAAATGGAAATAGTATGTCATGTGTCACATAATATGGGTTTTAATTTTAGAGCTTCAGAGCAATACCTAGTGACTTGCCTTTTATACAAGAGCCCAGTCTTCCATCATTTGAACTTTCACACTATTTTCTCAAGTAAGGGGTGAAAAGAAACCCAGATCTCCCTGTTATCTTCTATTAAAAAGTCAATTCAATATGACCTTAAATACACACAGATACCAATGTTCACGGTACACAAATGTAGGAATATTTTTTTTTAATCGAGTTTTCAGAACAAAATAGACATTAACCAACGTTGTCTACAAAAAAGTCCATGAAGTTGTGGAATTTGGGGGTTATTCGGTAACCATACACAGGATGGCACGTTTCAGAGTAACATAATCTGTGTCATTTTCGGCTTCTTCCACAAGATGGAGTACTAAGATCTGAGCTGCCAAAAACACTCGTTGATTTAGTAACTACATTTATTTCTGTAGTGATTAGATCGGATTCAAAAGTATAAAACTATGTAACAGAACTTTCTTTTGAACTTCCTTACATAAGAAGGTATCAGCCCCCAAACCGACTGAGTGAAGATACTGACCAGAGACTGTATTTTCCAGTGCTGCATTATGCAATTCAGTCAAGAACAACAGCCAGTTTTAATATCTGCAAAGGATGGTAACATATTCAAATCATTCTAGCCCAAGGGTGACTAACAGGTGACTCAACAAGAAAAAAAGAACTAAGACGTTTGCTGCCCAATGCTTGGTAAAACAAGGAAAAGAAATGGAGGAACAACAGAGTTCATTATATAACATTGTAAGCATTTGGGGGCATGTGGATGAGTACTGAGTGAGCTGTGCATGAAATAAGCATGTGATAAACACCCCTAGGAGTTATCCTGTCACTTGGGAAGGAAAATGAGGTGTCTTTAATGTTTTTTCTTCTCTTACCATTCAATGTTTTTTCACTGAAACAGGAAGGGGCAAGAGAAGACTTAACACAAACAGAAATATAACAGCTCCTTCAGGGACAGGCAGCATAGAGAATAAGAGGAGAGTATTAATATCCCATGTGATGCCAGCAGTTTTCTAAATCACATCCAATTAAAGCTGAGATCAAAAGCAGGTATTTCAGCAAGTGGAATTTACCCCTTCGCTCCTCTTCCCAGCCTTTCCATTGCCTTTGCTGTGATGCACAAGTGTCTCTAGCTCAGAGCAAACACAGCCAGATTGCATCAGCTGCAGAAAGAATCTTTTCAACCTCTTTTTTTCAAAACAAACAAAAACAGCCTCCTCCCAGGCAATTTCTGCTGCCTTTCATGTCATTCATACTCGCCACGGATTATGTTGTACAGAACTCAAAGCCTAATTATGTTTCTCTCCCGTACACACAAACATCATCCTGGGAGCAAGCAAGTAGACCTATCTTGAGAATTTTGGTAGAAATTAAAGTAACCATTTATTAACCTTATCTCTTCAAATGCAGAAGAAAGACAAAAAAGATTTACATTTCCTCTTATACGATGAAACTGAGCTGTCGAGACAGGCAAGATTTTTAGGACTTGTTCTCTATACTGTCTACCTACTTTAAGCTGTCATGACTCCTACTTAATGATGAATAATTTTTCTGGGAGGTGAACATGGTTTGCATACTCAGGCACGTCATTTGTGTTGAGAGTTGTTCTCTAAGTGGGCAGTTACCCATGGAATACTTCGGTCTATTTTTCACAGAAGTCTGCCTGTCATAAAAGTGAACTGTATTTATCACCTGTTGTCAGCTGGCCATATTTTGGTTGCCATAGCTTGGACTCAAAAAATATCAGTAAGACTTTATGTACTAAGTTACAAAAAGTACTGTAAAACAGACCATAAACAGAACTGACCACAACAGAAACCCAGTGGCTGTTTCTGAAGATGTTGCATGTAAAGAGTATTATGAAAGGGCTTTGAAGAGTTATCAAATCAGTAGATTTAACCCAGAAAAGGTAATTTCAAGGTGCTCGGGATATTTCTCAAGCATGATACAGTGATAATCTTCAGGTTATCCTTAGGAGAAGCTGTTGATTGCATGAATGAGGCACAGAAACTGTGTCAATTATTCTGTGGAAAATAATTAGAGATGTACACAAGGACTTTTGAAAGGAGGAGCATCTCAGGTGGAGCTTGGAAAGCTGCTAGCAGTCTAAGTGCCCAAATCTCTGTAATTGGTCTCTGGAGAGTTTTAAATTCCAAGGTTATGTCACAAATTACACATTATTCCTTCCCTTTAGGAGCATCTGTGAGATCCTAACAGGTGAACAGGTTGGCAGATTTAGACTGCATCTTTTCCCTGTCTCCTGGACTATTTTTATGCTGCTGTGAATTTTCCACGCACTTTGTGAATAGAAGTAATTGTAATTAAGATGGATTAGCCACTTCCTTGGCAGCAGGTAGTCTAAGAAGCAAACATAACAGTCTTTCAACCTAAACTTCATTCAGCTCTTCCTCCTCAGAGAATGTGCTAAGGCCTGGAGTGAGCAGCTGGAGGCCAGGGATGGGTAAGTGCCAAGGCCGGATGGCACTAGCCTAGGGGTTTTTTATGCTGATGATTCACAGTCCTGCCATGCTTCAGTATTATCCTCAGCTTCGATTAGTAAATAAAATCCCTACAAATGTTATTGCAAAGACACAGAAAATGATCTTCTGCAAAAATGTCAAACATTTGTGGATAATAATTGTGTCTAAAAATTTAACAATAATCTCTTGCAGTGAGGTGAACTTTTCTGGGGGCACCTTGGGAGGCTCCCGTTTAACTGTGATAAAGGTGTCGCAGAGGAGCAGAGCAGAGAGAGCTTCAGCTTGGCTCGGTCCCTGCTGGGGCACCAGGCCCTTGCTCTCCTGTGCAGGGACACCTGTACTCCCTGTGCCCTTCTAGACGGATCCTGGAGGTTCACAACAGCACAGTGAAATGGATGGGGGCGAAAGGCATAAAGAAAATACATCATAGATCATCTGAGGCACTGGGTGACGAGCTGGTGACACCAATGCCTGTGGGGTTTAGTGGTGTCCAGGTTTTGGTCACAGGGGAACAGCCAAGCACAATCCACTTGCCAGCTCTCAGCACTCCTGCGCTGGAGTGGTCTGAGCTCTGCCTGAGATCTTGGGGTAAGGGAAGTCATCATCTGCCAAGAATCTCCTTCCTGACATTAGAAACCCTTGCAGTGAAAAATCAGCTCCAACTTTTCCTTTCAGAGGAAATCTGAGTGAGAAATTGTTACATAAACTGTCAAGTCCCTTCCAAACTTCACTTACTGCAAATCACCCAGAACTTGGCTCAGCTCTGTTTGCACTCAGGAAGAAACGACACACACACTCTAAACTGAGAAAGTTTCGACAGTCTTTTGCAGGTAGACTCAGTTAGCTCTTGCCTTCACTCCACCAACCAAACCCCTGACAAGATGCTGTCTTCCTTTCATCTAGAACTACCCTCAAGTTCAGAGCATCAGCCAATGAGGAGTGTGTGCTCCCACATGGCAGCTTCTGCCAAGCATTTTCTCTGTCTGTGGGTGCAGTGTAGGCTGGGCAGCACAGCACTGCAGCCTTGGGTTGGCCCTGTGTGAGAACAGGGCACTCTCCTGGTGTACTATCCCAGCCCTGGAGGCCACCAGTGTAAAACCAGTTGCTGGTTAAAAAATATCACCTGATGGGTTTAAATTCTGAGGCTGACTCAGAGAGCTTGTTAGAGAATTTTTAACTCTGGAAATTGCTCTCTGGTGATCTGATAGACTCCCTAATTCATTGACTTTCAGGACTATGTCCAAGGCTTATATGTTTATTGATGCCTTTGCTTGGAGATGTTGGTGATGATTTATACACCTTTATTGAGGACATGCTGAAGGAGTAAACTCAGTAGAAACTAGTCAATATGTTCTTATTTCGTTGTTATCTTTGTATACATGCCAAGAATCATAGTGATGAGTGCACTTTATAAATTGTAAAATAAATAAATTTATGCTAAACCATGTAGTTATTTATGGCTCAGAGTGCTAGCTTAGCTGAGACAGCAAGCTGATGTTATTGGAACCTCATTCATCCTCAGACTTCCAGGAGCGAGGAATGAGTCAATTATTCCAGTCTGACATGAAAACTTTATTTATGGGTTCATTGATTAAGAATATGTATGTGTTATTTACTTACAATATTGACTCATTTAAAAAAAATAAATGAAAAATTCCTTTGTAATCCATTAAACCTTGTTTTCTCTTTGGAATAACATTTCCCAAGCCTAGCATTAAAAACAAATCAGAAACTGAAGAGTCAGATTTGGAAGAGTCTCTCCGGTTCACTCAAGTGGAGTAAGAAGTATTTACTCCCCATCCTAGTAGCAGTACTCTCTATGCACTTGTTCCAGGATTAAAGCATCTTTCAGTTCCCTGGGACAAGCCCCATGCCTGCATGTCTCAGTGCAGCAGGGTTTCACGTGGAGAAGCAATCATCTCCGAAATTCACTGAGCAGAATTTGCTCACCCACTGCCAAAATCCCAAATAGTATACGGAGCAGGAAACAAGAATGAAGAAAATTCTTGGGGCTTTTGGGCAAGGGCACCATTCCAATTCCCACAAAAATGTTCCAAATGTTAAACAGACAACAGTTCAAAAACATGCCTGCAATATATAGCAGGCCCAGTAGCCCTCTTTCATGGGCTCCTATTTCACCACAAGCCTAAGGCAAGATGCTTTCTGCAGACTGCCCTAAAGGCCCTGATGCAATAGCCATGAAATCACACCAAATGATGGGCATTGCTTCCAACACTGAGACCACGGCCCAGGTGATGAACCATTCAGAGAGGAATTATTTTCCTACCACCAGGCTGGGATTAAAGGGAACTTTGACTGTTTGAGGAGGTTCCCTCTCCTTCCCATTACTTTATGTACCTTTCCAAATCTAGTTTAAAACAAACAAAATGGATTTTCCTCAATCCTTAAATAGCACTCTCCTGTTACATACATCTCAGTCAGGCCTCTCAGAGCACCAATCACTGTTACACACCACTGACTTTTGGATGTTTGACCAATGATTTGTTTAACATCACGTGTATTCCTCTCCTACAGCTGTTCCAACTGTGAATGTAGAAACAACAACATCCTCATGATACAAGTTTCAACTTCAGATGGTATTTTAGATGCCAGCAATTTAACCTAGTGCACCAATATGAAACTGCAACCCAGATGGAGGCGTTAGAATAAAAAGCAGCACCCATAGATTCTTCTCATATATGAGATACTATGATATTTTTGCTATCATAGGTTCCAGCTCTTACTGGTGATTTTCTGAAGGTTGTGGTATTTCCCCCTCTTTTCTACTATTTTTAATAATTCCTCAGAGGTTGCAGTAGAAGATTTTACATAAAATAAGTTTGGAGGCCAACTGAGGCACAGTGACAATGACAGATCTCTTTCAGTTCTTATGATTCAGGCACAGCACAAGAGGGTAAATAGTCTCAAGACTATTAACTACGACTAAAAACATTCATGTCTCATTTGTCATCAGTCAAGACTACAGCTGTGGTTCTTGTCAAGCTGTTTTTCCAAACCTTACATATTCTTTACAATTACATGTTAAAACTAACAAAACTTAATATATAAGAACAGGAAAACTTAAAGGAGTACATTTGGATGTTTCTATATTCCAGTGAGAGGAGTTTATTTAAATGAGATGCAAAACAGCAAGAGAAGACAGTTTAGAAGAGGGAATATTTTTAGAGGTGTTCTGCATAATCTAAGAATAAACCTATTCATTTTTCCCCACTTAAAACAAAAGCATCCCCTATATACCTGTTCTAGATAACCTTTAATAATAATAAAAGTAGATAGACTACAAAAATTAGAGTGACTTTAGTGGAACTTCTGATAAATCTGTCTCTTTCCTAGCTTACCAGGTTGGCTGTTAAAGAGCCAGATCTTGAAAACATAAACTTCACAGCAACAATGTGGTGGAAAAATCCCCAAATCAGCTCCAACTCCAAGTATCACCAGCCTCTTGTTAGTTCCAAGCTTAAGCAGAAGTGCTTTGATAACACCTGCAGAACTGCACGAAGAGAAACACTTCTAATAGGCAGGTGCAGTCTTTTAGGTCTTCAGACAGCACAGTTAAATAATTCTAGTAATTAAAAGCCAGTACATGTCCCAGGACATGAGCATTTCTGCTCACAGAGACTCCTCTCAGCAGCTTCCCCCGCAGAGCACCTCATCACCTATTGCACAGGGTGCAAAAGCAAACGTCAGGTCCCCAGTGAGATCAAGCGGCAAAAGTTTCATAATTGTTACGGGTACTCCATATTATAGCCGTGACATCAGCTGCAAGTTCTGATGGCAGTGGATGGAGTAGGACATAAGAGCTAAATATTATGCTTTCTCTACCTTCAGTTGATTCCCTCACTTGACATCATCTTTAAATACACCTGGGTTTAAGCTTTCACATCTGTCAAACACAAACACATTCAACAACCACTTCTCAATAGTACGGGCATTCAGACAACACTGCTGCTCTCTTAGTCATACCAACATCCCCTACACACACTAAAGAGAAAGGAAAGCTTTCCAATCATGCAAGTTGTACTTCATGTCACAGAAACACCTCCAGAGCCCTACCAAGAGTGAGGACGACAGCAGTACTCAGTCAGCTCTGCTGCCCTCCACTGTGTCCTGCACATGCATCAGGAATATGTCAAAAACTGCCTGCCCGGAACATCATGCCTTGTTGTCTGTCAGCCACCTGATACTCAGAAAATGGTTCTGAGCTTTACTAGAACCACTTCTTCCCCCTATATGATGGTATAACAGTGAGCAGAAAGAGTCCTGCTCGTGTCTTCTTGCCTTTACAGTTAATAACACTCTGCCACAGAAATACAAACAGTATATTAAAGTTGGAAGGAATTCTATGTTCTTGGTAAGAAATATGTATTTAACTAGAAAGCATCAGTGATTAGACTAAAATACCTTTATAAGCATTTATTTATTTATTAGTGACATGTTTTAAAACAGACATAATTTTTCAACTCCATACAGGTCATTCACTGAAGAGCTGGACTCAATGATCCTTGTGTGTCCCTTTCAACTCAGAATATTCTGTGATTCATGTTCAGTCATTTCAACAAAAAGACAGATGCATGTAAAACCAATAAAGAACTTTAAAACTTTCCCTTTTGTACTAAAAAATATATTTTTTTTTTTAGAAAAAAAGGTTAGTCTTTTTGGTCCCATTTGGAATAGGTTTAATGCATAAATAACTCTTTGGGTGTAAGAATTTCCAAATTACGATTTTAATATTCATTCATGCACAGCTCTCTGGTATGTAAATGAAGTAATTTTCTCTTGTGGTCTCTCTGCTCTCATTTTCTGCTTCTCACCTGCACAATGATAAGCCCCAGTCCCTTCTATGTCCCATCTTGCCCCTTGTCACTACTGGAGATGGACCTCCAACTTCCATTCTCCAGCTCACAAAGGGACAGCCACGCTGCACCCAAATTAAGTCAACAGCTCTTTTCCTATCTCTTCTTTAACAGTTTTCCTTCCTTCTTTGCAGACTCTTCCTGAGGTGCAATTCTCATATCTAATCCTGCTTTTCATATTTCCTAACATTTTGCTATTTTATTATTTTGCTCTATTTTAAAATAGTTACATGTTTTATTTTATTAAGTATCATTAATATTGCCCAATAGGATTTTCTTGCAATACTCATAAAAAAGCAAATATGATGCTTATTACATAAAAATAAATTAAGACACATCATGAAAAACAGGATTGAGTACAAAGTCTAGAACATTAGCAAAAGAAGGAGAATTTTGCGTAGGTTTAGATCTTCTGCAAAGCATTTGTCAGTGCTTTAGCTGGCACCAAAAATCACTTCTCCTCTCTGGATAATGGATTGTAGCAAGCAGATGTGAAAACCCGGGACAGGAGTTACTTAAATGTTGTACTCAATATAGAAATCAAGTGGAATCGTTTGAAAGGGAAATGTAATTTTGACAAGAAAATAAGTATATTAACGTTGACAGAGTAAAGCAGGTCTGCTTTTTGTCATCTAATATTCCCATGATTGCTGAGGTACCTGCAATACAGCAGAATTTGATGACTAATGGAGCAGTGGGTGTTTTTCAGCCTTTCACAATTCATGCTGATATAGTTATGGTTGTCATTGGAAGCATTTTTTCTGAGCTTATGATTGTGGTCAGACTGTAACTGTTAAGGGGTAGGAGACACATGTGGTCTCTGTTTTTGTGCAAATCAGTATAACAAAATCCTGATTCACAGGTCTATGTTTGTGTTATCCTTACTTGCTGCTTGTGTTTCTGGTGTTCAAGTGAAATAGTGTAATGATGAATCTGGCCCTGAATATTTAATCAGCAAATTTGTTGAGCAGTAAGTAAAAAGCATTGTTGGAAAGAGATGTATCTGGCAATGGAAAGTATCTTGTCCCCCCTCAAATGTACTTTGAGAAGATCACACATTTAGTCAGTATTGTCTTTGAAAACCAACATCACTTGGTTTCATTTGTATGACAGACATAGATTTCTTTGCACGATCAAATGTTACAGTTGTTTGGTTTTTTTTAATTAAAAATCCTAACGTGCTTCTCCAATCTAAAGGCCCACTGAATACCCTTATATATGGAAGTGCACAAATCTCCTAGGGGTACAGCAGCGAATCTGGAGTTATGTTTAAAGAGGAAATAATTACATCTCTCTCATCAGTTCTTATGTTTGTTGCTGTTTTGTTGCAGCTGTAGTAATGCAGCAAACATGGCCACTGCTACTCTGTTGAAAGAGGATCTTTATAAATTCCAGTTGTCAACATGAAATCAATTCTGCTATGGGCAAAAGAGTGCTTCATCATTCCAATATTTGCACTCAGCTAAACCATATCCACAGGCTGTGTGTGTCTTCATTTATTTATTTATTTGGAACTGGGAGTACAACACATTTTCAGCTCAACACTACGGATCTGTGGCAAAATTGCATAAAGGTTGAGCAGTGAATTTTTCTAAGTAAATAGGTCCTTTGATTTCAATGAGAGAACAAAGCCTCTAACTGATGCACTGTGGATTCAATCTGAGCCATGCTCTCTAGTCAAAGAACAAATGATATATCATTAATTAAAGACAAAAAATGGGAAGAGAAATGATGATTACATATCTTGACGTTCCATAATGATTTTTACTGTGTCTTACACCTATGGTAAATAAGCCAAGCACTCAGTAGCAATAGAGGGGGGGAAAAAAAAGCGCCTTCAGTTTGCAATTTCTTTTTCTATAGTCTTTCTTCTTCCAGTGAAAGTGTCTATAAAATTTTTAAAGGAAAGTAGGTTGCTAAAATGTACTTAATTTGCCATGATAGATTGAGTCCATGCTTCAGTGACTGTAATTGAATCTGTGACCTATTTCTTTAGTAAAGTAGAAATAGTCTCTTGGGTTTTTGTCACTACCATCTTTTAATGAAATTCAAAAAGACTGTCAAAACGTCTACACTTTTTCCACTAGCTGTTAATGTTATTACTTTACAATTTGTTACTTTTTAATTAATCTTAATAAATGTGTACACAGTCTACCTGGCAGTTGGAAATAGTAGACATCAATTCATCACTGTCACACTGTAAAGCAAAATTAACAGGACAGAAAGGGCTTTAAAAGCAATAGAATATCTAGACACACATTGGTTCTACTTAAACACACTTTATATCTCTAATTTACAGGATCTATACATTACAGCAGCCCCACAGCTGAAGTCAAAGGGTCTGCCAGCATTTTAATCATAACCCCAGACTGTTTGCAAGCCGTTGCAGTTCAGCCTTAGGACTGAATTTGCTAGGGAAATTCCCAGGCCAGGAACACTCCACTTGGCCACCCATTTCCTTCACTCTCATCACAGGTTAGACTTTTAGAATACCACACCATGGGAACGTGGGATATGACCTAAGACTTGAGTGATGTCCTGACTCTCAGATGAGGTAAACCCTACTTTTCCCACTCAGTGTTTCCAATGGGATTGCAACAGGCAAGTGGGGCAGAGGGGGAGCTTTCATCTTATCCCCCAGTCCTGACAGACAGGGAAGCAGACCAAACCTGTCTTGCCCTACAGTCCAGACGTGGCCTCAGTGTCTTAAGAGGAGCTTTTTAGCTTGATTATTTCTGATATGTCAGTGTCTAGGAAAAGTCACTGTCAGTTCTTCCTTCATCAAGGATTGAGTTAAATATGGAACTGGGAATGATCTTAAAGACAATCAGGTGCAATGTTTTTGTATTATATTTAAGCCTGTAGCTTTATAACTGCTGATTTATGACCAATATTACAGCTGCCCGTGGATAGCCCGGGGCTGGCATTGACAACAGAGCAGCACCTGTGGCTGAAGATGGTTCCCTCATTGTATGATCATAGAGAAGATATTCATTTAAGGCTGAGACCTACAAGAAGCTGAAAATGCAATCCAAATGGCTCCCATCACAGGGACACATCTGCAGAGTGTCCATGGCCTCTTGTGAGTCCAGGGCTTTTGCCCACTTGCACACCTGTACCTCCTGTTGTGGACCTGAAGCTCTCTCTGCTGGTATATAAACTGCATCAGACTCACAGAGGGACAATGCTCTTTAGAAGAATTAGCTCTCTATAATTTGAGCTGATCTCTCCCACTCAGCCTCTGAAGCCTATTGATAGATTTATTTTTTCTAAAACAGAACTCCTGAAAATAGGGGGGGAAAAAAGAAAACAAAATAATCCCAGACCTTGATTTTTACTTTAAAAACTCAGTCTCAACACTTAATTACATTCCTGGTCCTTTTACCTGCCTCCATTCTACAGCTCTTTGAATCAGTAATCCAAATCACAAGTCAAGCCCAGGAAGGCCAGCACTGTGCCTTCATTAGGGCATGATGGAGCTACAAAGGCACCAGATGGCACTTTTCCATGTTGAAGTCATGTAGGTGTTATCTGGTTAACAACTGGCTACTGGTATAGTTTAAAGCCCAGTACAGGGCAGAGGGTACTTCAGCTGGTCTCCCATGGGCTGGACACACAGATTGGACTGCAAAAAGGGTCCCACAGATCTGACAGATAAACTGCTGGCAGGAAACCGTGGGAAGCTCACCTCACCATTACCTATCAGCTAGCTGGCTTTCACTTATTTCTCAAATGAGTGAAAGGCTTTGTTCCCTTTAAACTGGAATTTTCAGCAAAAAATTTAAACAACAAACAACCCAAGTCCAAAGTTCCATAAAAGAGATGATAGGTATTTAAAAAGTGAGATGACTTTTGGATTTAAAACTGATAATATATATATATATACACACACACTACTACATCTCTAGGGTACATTTTCTCAGAGGAAATATCTATGACAAGGATATCCAGCATATGGAGTCACTAACATGATGGACTATAATGGCTTGAAAGCAGTCATTATGTTCTATTAGGATACACAAACAAAACAGATTCCCTCAGCAGACCTTGGTATGCTTCAAAGCCATTACACTCCAGAAGAACTAAATCTGCATTTTAATTACTGTAAAGTTGCTTGAGTTTTACCCAATCTACTGGATATTATCCTCCTAAATGTAATAAGGATCTAAACAAAGAAAGGTCATTAAAAAATTAAATAACAAAATGTGCACTCGCCAAAATTTAGGTTAAAGATATTTACTAAAGATATCAGGAGCTATATAGAGACACATTTTCAAAGGGTTACAACCTGACCTCTATTTTTGTGAGCAGTTTTCTATCCCCAGATAACAATGGGCAAAAAGGGCAGGCTTTGGTGCCACATTAGCTGATAGCTAGGTGCACTCAAAGATTTAGAAAATTTCCTTCTTATTTGCACTTGCCATCAGGCCTGCAATTTTGTAAGTGCGCCAAACTTCCATTTTCTTTAGAAAATGAGGTTGCCCAGGAAAAGAGGGATTGACACGTTGACACCAAGTACTGCTGCAGTGACAACCAAGACCTAACATTCACCTGATGGTTTGCACCAACCAGAACCTCCTGCTCGCTGTTAATTTAAGTCAGGCTCATAAACTCGCACATTTGCCATTCCTACGATCTTGAGCAGACTTCTTCCATAAACACACCGACCACACCCTCATCCAGGCACAAAGGAAGCATTAGTGAGAACATTCACAGGGAATTTTCCCGCTGTGTCCAGAAATGGCTAAAATGTGTAATGTCAGGGCTGAATAGCGAGAGTCCCGTGGAGTTCCCAAGGTATTTCTAGCAGCTTAGAAACACCTGCTTCAGACTTCCTGGCTCATCCCCCGGTGTCCTTCAGTTCTATAAGACCACAGATCCATGCCCTGAGTCAGAAAAGCACTTAAGCTAGGGAAACGTGTCTCTTGGATGATGGAAAAACCCTAGATGCATTTAATACATTTTGAGTTGGATGAATAATGACCAAAAGACCTTGTTAAAAAAAAAAAAAGAGCAAGCATTTTAGTGGCTCCTGAGGCTTTAAACACTTCAAGATAGATTTGCATACAATTTTTGAAGAAACTAATGGCTTTTTATGAGATGAGAAGATTCTATTAAGACATAGAAAGGACATGAAAGTTATTAATTTCAAAGAAACGAGACTGTATTTGTTAGGAAACATTTTTTTAAGCTACCATTGCAGGAATATTAAAATAATTATTTTTACTAGTGTCATTTTCCAAAACTTAAGTTGCTAAATTCATATTTAAAGTCATGTTCAGAGGCCAGGACTGGACACTTTGGAACGCAAAGGATACAAAGAGGCTGAGGTTACCTGCATTGGAGTCTGCATTGAAAGATGCATCACATGGCTGGGTTTCACCCGAAAAATAAAGAAAAGCTGCTTTACAGCAGATTTTAGTATGCAAAACATTTTTCAGAGTAAATAAACGCAAGACACTTTGGCCAAACATGATAAAGAGAACTTAAAACTTTGTAATACAATTTGTATATATTCCCTGTGCACCTCTGAAGAACAGTATATTAGGTATCAATCAATACATTAAACCAATGAAGACAGATTTGTACAATCTTCTCATTTTTGAAGAAACATTTAAGTCTCAATCTTCCTGGCGTACTGCAAGTTTTCAGCTCATTGTTACTAATCTAACAGAAATGGATCATCTCTATCAAAAATAAAACTAGAAGAGGAGAATGAAATGGGACTAAAATGCTGTCAGTAGAAGTCCTGAGCTTACAAGGAAGATTGACAACGTTATTAAATTTCAGCTTTATCTTAGTAATTTTATCTAGATTCCAGACTCACAAGGGTTTCAACACATGGAAATTAAATCTCCCAAAGGGAAACTGATACATTCACAGATATATACAAATGTATAAAATTTAGAAAACAAACAACAGAATCAAGAATCAAAACTACCAAATTCTTCATCACACCTCGCATCATTCTGTAACTGTCTAGAAGAAATGCAAAGGAAGGACAGAAGAAGCCCCACCGTGAAGAATGAGTGGGTACATTTCTTGAATTATGAAAATCCAAATGCATCTAATTATGGATCTGAACAGCTTTTGCCAGCCTTTGAAAGGACAGCGAGGTAATTCAAGAAATGGAAATGAATAGGAGTAAGTAATGAAATTGTCTACAGAACACAAATGGCATAGCTACAATTTCCAGGCAGAGGGGACAAAAGGGAGAAATGAGTTCTTAAAAATAATGTTGGTGAATTACAGCTGTGCACAGACATTAGCATTTTTGTATAGGATGAATTAGTGATAAGCTCTGGATATCATCCTGCACCACAGAGTTCTAAAGAACATCCACAGCCCTCCTGGAGGAGCCCCATGTGTATTGCCATACTGTACCACTGAACTCAGGGAGAGTGAAAACATGTCAGGACCTCAAAGAACCCTACCTTAGCAGTTTAGTGAAGAGTGGGGGTTTGGGGCTTTTGTTTGTTTTAAACAGATTAGAATGATTTATTTCATATATACTTAGAGTATATCAAACATACGTCTTGGGTTGGAAACAGAAGCTTATATGATTTGGAAGAGCAGTGATGATTGCTTGGGTAAACGCCAAAATGAAACCCTCTGGTACTGAACCTTCTGAAAATGCAAATAAGTAAAAAATGAAGCTTATGGAAGGAATCATACTGTGTTACATATTGATTTTCAAACTTCACATGTAAAGAGAGTAAAAGCCAGAGAATGCACTTAGATTTCAGAAAACCTTACAGTCAAACTTTTTCTCCTCCTTTTAAAGACTTTAAAAGTTAAACTGGGTTCTATACTGCAAGAATCTTAATGGACAGGAGAATTATTTTCATGTCCTGCAACAGATAAAAAATATTTGCCAGCTGGTCAAAAGTTTAGGAGAAGCTGCACAAAGCACAACAAGATGAATAGAAAATATGCCTTGAAGTAGTGAAATGGAACAACAGGAGTTGGGAAAGGTCACTCACAATAGTAAAACTACTGAACATTTTAATCACAGCCTGGTTCTCTGTTGCTCTCAGCCTTATTTCACTTAGTCATTTGTACCAGTGTAAAATGGGTGCAAGACATTATTCAAACACTATTTCACACCCACTTATGCTGTTATTAACTCCCACTGCAAGGTGCAAAACAGTAGTTTATCTGGCTCCAGTTCTGCAGCAGTCACAAACCTTTGGGTCAGTGGGAATGCAATGCAACTTTACAAAAATATTTTCAATCAAACTGCACTTTACACAGAACGTGACATTTGAAAAGAAACAATATAAAAGATCTTTCATGCATTATAAATATTATTTCTGAAACTGTACACCTATTTTTACTCTAAAAGTCCCCCAAATGCCACCACTAACATAAATGCATAGAATCATCCAATCATCAAGGTTGAAAGACATCCTAGAATAGGTAAGCAGAGACAGAATACAACTCTCATCAAATCCCTATTTGAAACAGATTTAGGGATGATATAAAAGTCACAGGGAGTCAAATTCAAGAAGTGACTGATTTTTCTAGACACTCCAAAAAATTCTAATTCTTCAAAGTGTCATTAAGAGCTTTCATTGCGGTGATCTGGAGACTACCACAATGGATTCCAGGGGATTTAAAAATGCTCAGAGAGATCAGTGGGGAGATTTTGTATATATAGATACTGCATCCACCGCAGAAAATCTTTTTAGGTCTTAGAGAGTCATCTGACTGAACAGGTTTGGATTTCACTGGAAAAATATTGTAGTGGTAGGACAAGAAGTAACAGCTTTAAATTAAAAAAGGGTAGATTTAGATTAGATAGAAAGGAAACACTCTTTCCTGTGAGGGTGGTGAGGCACTGGCACAGGTTGCCCAGAGAAGCTGTGGATGCCCTACCCTTGGAAGTGTTCAAGGCCAGGTTGGATGGAACTTTGAGCAATGTGGTCTAGTAGAAGGTGTCCCTGCCCATGGCAAGGGGGTTGGGACTAGATGATCCTTGAGGTCCCTTCCAACCCAAACCATTCTGTGATTCTCTGATTAACAATATGTCATGCTTTTAGTGCAAAATCATGCTTTCATTTTACATTTGATTTTAAAACAAGCACCACTATTCAGAAAATGCAGCGACAAAATGTTCCTGTATTCATTTAGAATCCAGAATAATGGCTAAAAACTATTAATTTTAAGGCCACTTAAACTCTGTCTGCTTTCATTTCCATTTATGACTGCTGCAAAGCCAAAGTGGTGATGTTTAGTTTAAATCTAGCTCAAGTCCTCCCCCAAACCACAAGTCCAGATTAACAGAAATAAAGAAAGAGTAGGGCTGTGTTGTGCTCTACATCCTTTAAATTTCTCAGATAAATCCTATATCACCCTTTACATTTCTCAGATAACTTCAGAATTAAGGCAAGGTTAACCTCACGGAACTGTCCAGAGAAGGGCAACAGAGCTGGGTAAGGGTCTGGAACACAGGTCTTATGAGGAGCAGCTGAGGGAGCTGGGGGTGTTTAGCCTGGAGAAACTGGCTCAGGATGGACCTTACTGCTCTACAACTACCTGAAAGGAGGTTGCAGCCAGGTGGGGGTCAGTGGGGGTGATGGATTAATAGTTGGACATAATGATTTTAGAGAATTCTTACAACCTCAGTGATTCTATGATATTTTCTTTCTTTCCTGGATCATTATAGACACCATAAGAATTATTCACAGCACAAACACTGTTTTGATGTACTTTCTATCAACAAAAAAAATGGAATACATTTAATGTCAGATACCACACTAACTGTAAGGAGTACATATCCCCTAAGAGTTGGGAAATGCACTGCATTATTTCCTCCTTTTATGTCCACTAAATAAGTGATAGTCCCAAAAGCTTACTCAACACTTGATTCTGCCTTTTAAGGTTGTTTCTTTTATAACCTAACAGTGCGTATTTGCTGCACATTGAAAAGCTACTTCCATATCTCTGGTATGTATTTTACAAGGCTTGGTTTTTTCAGCATTTCCAGCAAGTCTAATGATACCAGTAAATTAGGTCTAGTAAATAATTCCCATTTGAGAGAGAACTTTCTGAAGTTCTCTGAGCCCCCCAGCATGGGACAGACTCACACAGGCAAGAAGAAGTGCAATGCAGTGCAGTGCACCAGTATCTTTAGGTGGGGTTTTTTTGATGTTGCCTTTTTATCCCCACAGCTTAAATTCTGTGTCAGTCAAATGAAAAAAAAGTTAGAAGAGGTACAGAGAATGGTAACTCCAATAATGTTTTTCATAGGAAGCAAAGATAAAGTCTATAAAATCCTGTGGCATGGAAACATGAAAAACTGCTGCTTCTCTTTCTTCCTATTCTGCAATGAGACAGAATCAAAACAAATTACTAAAGGATATACTCAAAGCAAGCAAAAAGTATTTCTTCCAGCTATCCACAATTCAGTTGTGGAAATCTTTCTCACAGGATCATGCTGTAGAGGCTAAAAGTCTGCCTAGGCTCAAGAAGCAGTTGGAAAGAAAAACCCATTGAGAGCTGATGCATACAGTAAGAGAGGGACCAACTCCTCTTCAGGATGCCCTTGATCCCAAATTAACATCCAGGACACTGGGCTACAGTGATGCTAGTCTGGCGCCACACAGCTCCTCTTATGCTATCCAACACCAAGCAGCATTGGAATGGCTCTCATTTTGCAAAGGAAAATATTAGGGACGTGAATTGTAATGACTGCTACTTGCAATGAACTCACTGGGCAACACATGAGAGGCAAATATGGCATAAATAACCTCAGTTATGTTTTCAGCACAGGCTGTCCTTCTTCTAGCCACTGAGAGTACACATTAAATATTGGCATACTTAGTATGGGTTCCCCCCCGCTCCCTCCCCAAAAAAAAAAACATAGAGCTTTTCAAAGTTGAGTCACAGTCAAACTTCTACATCTCGTTTGAACCCAAGGATTGAGAAGCAGCCCATCACTTTTATTTTTACAAATCCTTGATGATGCTTGTTATCTGACAAAATACTTCATTACAAACTCTAGGTTTTCAGAATTGTGAGTTCTGAAATTTCTGTACAATTCTATACATAGAATATTACTTGCAAACAAAAACTGGAATTTGTCACAGAGAAATTTCAATAACTCCAATAAAGAAGTTATCCAGAAAATAGAATTTATATATAGAATTTTACTTCCTATATTTTCTTGTATACCAGATAAATTATGATAATATATTTACCTTAGTACGATTTTGATGATAGCTAATGTCTGAGTGATATATCATAAACCTACAAATTCTAACTGTATCCTTCTTGGTTCTCCATCCTTTTTAGTTAGATCTTCCTTTAAGTTTAGCAGTCTTAACAGTGTTTTCAAAGAACCCCTGAAACTATACTCAAAGCCTCGTTTTCCAGGTTTAGTTTCTTGCAGTCACCAGTAGAATTCTGAACAGCAGCACTATGGGACTTCACTCCCATCACTAAACTGTGTGAAGCAACAGCTCTGAACAAAGCAGCACTATTTGCCTATACCCTGTAAGTAAGGCCAGACACAAATCTATAAACAGCCTGCAAATACTCAAAGCCTTGAGTGCTGTTTCAACAACTTCAGTCTTTCCTTTCCTGTCCAATCTGGTTTTCTGTTTTCAGTACAGGGCAGGTTCCAGACTGACTCACATTGACAGATTCAGAGGAAATTTCCATAGCAAATGAGTAACTTAAGCTCGGACACTTGGATATTACTGTATGTTTAATGGTGCTTGTCTGCACTTCTGCTGGGTTATACAGGGCCACAAGCATGAAGTGTTGTTGGCAGAATTTTGTTGTTAACTGTAGCTCTATGTTTATAACTTTCTCTATGTTTTGTAAACGCTCCTCTGAATTCCTGCAATGGTTTGTCTATCACCCAAATAACAGGCAACATCATCTACTGCTTGCTGTAGATGGTTTTCCTCTGTTTTCCTCTGAAATACAGCAGGTGCACTGGTCACTTCATAAAAAGAAAAATCTCTTTTACCTAAACAGCCCCTCATCCAAATTTGCCTCCTGGAGGATTTTTCTGCTGTGGCTCCACAGCCCTTGTCAGCAAGGAAGGAACAGCTGAGGGGAAGAAACCCTGCACCCCCTACCAACCTCATAAGGTCATAAGCTAATTCTCCAAATTTCTCTGGTAAAACCACACCTAGGTTTTACTTTAATTGATTTTTACCAAGCCCTGATCTGCACTAAACACAGCATAACAATTTTTCAACTTTCAATTTTCCTCTGAGTCACTAGCATGTTGTAGTCTCAATTAAAATTCAGATGGCAGCTTTCTGTCCAGCAACATGTAGGGGCACAAGTGCCTAAACTCTCATGGAAGACAGATACTCTTAAAAGCTGCAGTACATGTAGCCTTTGTTGTACTTGCAAAAAGTATTTTTCCCCCAAATTTTCTTCTGCACCCCTATCAGAAATCATAAATAGTGTTACTTCTTTATGTATTCCTATTTTCAATGCCATGTCACTTTGCTGTTTTGTTACTAAACAAACTGATTGTAAAAGTTTCCACAATACCAAAACAGTGTATGTGATCTGATCATTTTAGGATTGTCAAAAACAGAATATAATTTTAAAATGAATTTTGTTTTCATCCTTCATTTGTGGCTGTCATATAATAGTCTTAAAGACACCTTCGTGATTTAATATTTCATCTTATCAAATTCTTAATACATAAGCACAAGATATTAAGAAAAAACAAGTACTTTTCTCCAGATAATAAGAGAAAAACAACCCTTTGTGTGGTCACAGCTTCTCTATCATTTTCATAAAAGAATATTCAAGTTTCTGAGTATATGTTGCACTATCTAACTTTCACTCATTACACTGGAACCTGTTCATGTTTTCACATGTGAATATTCTACTTCTTCTTCTCCTTTAAAATATTATTCTAGTACTCTCAGTTGTGCTGTATGTAGTGGCTGCAAAAGCATGCAAGCTTTCCTCCAGAAGCTCAAAGCCATTAAACCAAGAAACACTACAAGAAACAGGCAACATTTTTTATTACACTGAACTTAAATCAACAAACACTATTAAAATCAAGCCCACCTCATCAGTTTCTTGTGCAAAGCTTATTTGTCATCACAACTGAAATTGAGTTAAACTATCATTGTTTCCCTGTAGAAAAGGAAGAAGTTAGGTAGTTTTTACTATTAGAATGACTCTAAAGTTTTCTCTAGGCATGACAGTCCAGAAGTACCGTGCTTGTGGGCTCAGTAATCAGGTCACAAGCATCTGTGAACACACATTAACTTTGTGCAAACAACTGTGTTTGGAGGTCAAGCTAATTCATGTGTACATACACATGAATAATGAGCTATTTGGCATTGTCCATACACGAATTTCCAGCTCATACATGGAAATATTATTCACAAAATACAGTTATGCACCTACACATTACCTAATGTTTGATGTCCAGGTTTTGCTTCTCTCAAAACAACCCTTTGTGGTCATTATGTGTGTCTTCAATAATAATACTCTCGATTCACATTGAGAATGGAATTTGTTTCTTGTCATAAAAAGTGGATTTAAGCCTTGAGAGTGAAGCTGAATTGCATTTCTTTTAGAAAAACAGTCACTTCCAACTAGTTGTCTCTCAGAGTGAAAAGAAAAGAGCTAAATATTTTCTCTCAGAAAGAGAGATTTGTGTCTTTGACCTAAATGGAAAGGTTGGGCCGTCAAGTGGTCCTTAGCTCAAAGATATTTTTTGGCAATACTACACAAATAATCATTTAGGTCATCAAATTATATCAGTTGCCTGCATTAAGTAGTAGTTAGACCAGATATATACAACTGTGGACATTCAAAAACTGTTAAGCCATCACTTTGAGAAGACAATTGGATTATAATGAACTGAATTCTTCCCTTAAAATCAGACGAGGTACTTCATGAGAAACAGATCCTACATTTAATCCTGGTGAAATGCAATAATTAGGTTTGCAATTCTCATGGAAATATTGACAGAAGCTATGCAAATTAATTAGCAAAGCAAGTAGTCAGTGCGAGAAGA
Organism: Oxyruncus cristatus; assembly: GCA_013399855.1. Taxonomy (NCBI): domain Eukaryota; kingdom Metazoa; phylum Chordata; class Aves; order Passeriformes; family Cotingidae; genus Oxyruncus; species Oxyruncus cristatus. The sequence continues at coordinate 677,368 of VXAY01000038.1, forward strand.
CCAATAGTCTCAATAAATAGCATTCTCCTATACACTGGTGAGTTGCAGTAGTTTGTGTAATCAATACTTTAGTATGTGCAGATTCATCAGATGTTCTGTAGCCTGGGAGATAAATGTGACAGAATACGGATACAGGACCAGAGCAACCCACACTTGTTGTCTGAACTGCCTGCCAGCACATCATCGCCAGCAAAGCTAGAAGCTACAGGTTGTTCCCTTTCCACCAGATCACAGCAAATATATACAATCCTGATTAAAGAAAGCTTTAGATAAAAACTTTCTATCCAGGACTGACCCTATGGATTCCCATAAATGATTGTGCTAATCCTGGCATAGCTCTGCCTACACAGTTTTTTTTCTTTTTATCAGAAAATAACTATTTCTGTGTTTATATCTGAACTTTGTGGGATGATGTTACAGGCAGGAAAATGAGTGCCATTCATTTGCACAATCACATTCTTCCTTTGCTGCAGCATAAAATGTTTCTTTTATTTACCTTTTGTGTGGTGTTTTTTCATATTTTTTAATATTATGTCATTTTTCCCAAGTGAAATAAAGACTAACATTACATTCATTTTTAGCCAGTACTATCATATTAAACAAAAATAGGTAATGGTTATAGTAGAAATAACAAAGAAAAGTAGATAATAGGAGGTTCTCAAGAAATCTGGTTTTTAGGTTTAGTTTTTTTCCCCAGAGATGAGCAGTTTCATATTTTTTTCAGTTATTTGTCACTATTTGCATAACGTCTCCAACTACAGCTTTTAGTTTAGTCAGTGCTGTATGTCAGGATTGGCTCAGACAGAAAACAAATAAGAAAGACCTCTTTTGATATATAAAGAGTATATATGAACCTGGTAAATCTCAGATGAGCAAAATCCCCAAAATTTCTATTATTCTGGATTAGACTCATGAAAATACATTTCAATGCATCCTCTGACTTCTTGTTCAGAAGAGAAGAAAGTCTCTTGAACTCAGCATGAAGAAAACAGATGCAAATGAATCTGCAGAATGTCCAGAGCTGTTCAACTCAAAGCTCCTAAGTACAGAGCCTGGAATTTGCTTGCTTTTAAACTTAAAAGTGCTTTCTTGGCACGACCCTCTCATTTCAGCAACTCACCAAGAACTAGTAGCAGTGCAAGACATACCCCGCCCTGCCCTTGTCCTCACCACAGGCTCTCTGGTAACTGTTTAGAAAAGCACATTCAGTGTTCATCTGGACAGAACATGTAACTTTTCTATTGTGCACCACAGCTGAACAGTTTTTCTCTAGATAAGACAATAAGGCAATTATTTACAAGATAGCTACATGCCAAAAAAAAAAAAGAAAGAATGCCAAAACCAAACTGAATGTATCTTTAAAGCAATACATCTAACTTGATCAAAATATTTAGTTTGGTTTACGTAACTATCAGTCAACTCGTTTCCTTTAAAAAATAAGGAGGCAAAAGAAAGAAAAACTAGTATCCACAAGAGCTTGGACTAACATTAAGATATGAAGACCTGTAGCTGGTCCCCTTCAATGGATAACAAATTTGACCTGCTTTTGAAAGTTGGGTATATTAATACATTTTTAAGTCCTACCTATTGAACTACAAATCATACTGAAGGATAGGTAAACTGAGAAATAAGGTAGTTACTGACCAGTAGGCAGTGACAGAATAAAGTGACAGTTGCTCATTCAAGCCTTATTGAAACACTTTTTTGACCTGTTCGAAATATTGACACATCCTATACCTCTGAAAGTCATTTAACACGAAATTTTTGAGGCTCATAAGCATGTAATGGGTTTTTATTTGCTAACCAGAGTTGTATAGGAAATGAGAACACAGTAGCAAACCCTGGTGTTTAATAAATGTTTATAAAACTTCCTTTTTTCTGTGATGTACACTGTGTGCTCAGTTTGGAATGCCATTAGATAGCCCTGCCAACCACTTGGGTTACCTGAAACCAGAGCAGAACACAGTTCGCAGCCTAAGGGATACAGCTCAGTATTTTCAAAGATTCCTTCATTTCCACATAAGTATTAGAATTTAAGAACTTCAGAACTTCTTATTAACACTACTAGAAAACAGGCCTACCTAGAATCAGAATGCGTTCAATGAAATTATAAAATTGTTACAAGGTGAAAGGAAGAAAATACATTAACGCACTTTACCAGCTTTGAGAACGTGCCAGATATAATAGCTAACCAAAAGTATTCTAAAGACAGCCCTAGAAAAAGTTGAAGAGAAAAATTTAAATACAGTTTAAGCTGAACACCTACGTTACTAGCTCCGAAGAAGCCAATTATTGGTCTGCTACACCTACTTGCACACACAGAAACAGTGGCGAGTAGGGGGCATGGTCTCTGTTACACTGTCACGGTCACTGAAACAAGCATTGACTTTCCTTCACTTCTACCTTCAGGAAGAGATTTCATGCTTTGAGAATATGAAAGAATTGTTGAGACTGACCATTTTTAGAGGTTGCTTGGAGATTAAGCTTCAAAAGATCCAGTCACAGTGAATGTGAATTGCAAAAAAATGTTCTGCAACAGCTCTCTGATTTAGCACATGGTGCCATAATTTATCAAAGGGTTGTCAGTACCAGATATGTGCCTCACAATGCACAACACAGACACATATTACAAGTTTTATATCAGTTATGAGTAGGACACCAGTTTATTTCTAAATAAAGACATGCTCAAAAGGCTGTGAAAACAACCACTATAATTTAACACACTAAACAACTGGGACAGCATTAAAACAAACACCTTAAAATTTGCAGTGATGAAACCACACAACCAAAGGATAAAAATAGTATTTTCTAATATTCAAGTAATCCTCTTTCATTACTAAAGTTGCCATGATTGTGATATTTAACAGTTGTATGCCACTTTAAATCTTCAAAAACTGTGTAAACATTAATTATAAATGAACATTAATAATACACCTCTGTCTAAAGTATTTAAGTATTTATTAACTCTACTTCACAGGTGTGGAAACTAAGGCAATCTCAAATTTCAAACTTTAAATAATTACATTTAGTTACCAAAACCTGTATTAACTTTATATTATTTTCAAAAGCTATATGAATCAAAAATATAACTTGTCATTTAGAGGTTCTGGAGACCTCACCCCATCTGAAGATCAGTCTGTTTTTTGATTATCAGATAGCAGTCCATGTTTAGGACAGCAGCTCAGGACCACACAAAGTAGGATAAGCACTGATTTGGGGTTTGTGTTGCTTAATTTCAGCCCTGTAGATTCTTCAGGTGCCCAGTTTAATTACCCAGCCTATATGTGTAGTCAACAGGAACCAAAATATGTTTTCAGAGTTTAGGTCATTCTATCCTAAGAGCTGCATCTAATCTAGGAAGGTTGGAGAAAAAAAAATAGGTGAACAGCTTACAGTGGTCATGTACAAGCCCCATGAAGCAAAAGTAACTCAAGTGTGCCATCCACAACAATTTCTTATACACAGCATCAAGTCAAAACCAGCAAGGGCAAGTGTGCTCCAAAAGACCTGTGAGATCAGACTGCCAACACAATAAAACAATTCTAAGACTGTGCAAGGGTTATGCCTCACTCCAAACTGCTTGTTTATTCCAGCTGCAAAAAGCTAAATAGTTCCTCTGTGAGGCACTATTTATTTTAATAGCTTACTATTACAATAAAAAGAATTATTATGCAACAGATGCCTCATAATTAAACCTTAAAAAGCTGCACATCACAGTGCTATGCAGAAGAGTTCCTTAAATACACAATCCAGTGTTCACCTAGAAACAGATGAAATGCTTGGACATGGATTTATCCACACAAAAAGTTCTTCCAACTGGGCATATACATTTTATAATGTATATGTATATTATTAAAACTCCTATGAAAGAGGTTGATTCTTTATGCATAATCAGTTCCCATTGAATTTAAATTACTTTCAGTAAAGCACTGATGCGGATAAAATACTCTATATGTACAGAATATTAAGCAAATGTTTATATTAAAAAACTGCTTTCAGGTGAAAATGTGCTCAGCGAAGCACAACCCCTGTAGCGCCCTGCAGAATATTAATGCTCAGGAGATCACGAGATGACAACAAGTATTCCCATGTAAAAGGTTGGGGTGGGATAAAAGGTAGCATTCAGATGACAAGCCTCAACAGCAGAAACGTGCAAACACATGGGGGTGATACCATTGAGATGTAAATGAGGTTAGAAATATATGGAATCAAACCTGCTTGGAGTCAAGAGTGTCTTGTAAAACAGGGACAACAGCATGTTTAGCATGAGCAGCTTCAGCTGGCTGGTATGCCCACTAGAATTTGCATAGAGGCTACCCAATGGTGAGAAGCACTACAGGAATAGAAATAATATCCAGCTCCAATTAGGGAATGATGCAAATCAGACTACCTGAACCAACATCACTTTGGGATCTGGGATCAGAATCAAAATTTCAGATTCAGGCTAAGGTCTGGTCAAAATTGAAAAAAACCCAAAAACATGAAAGGGAGGGGCTGAAGACTCCAGATTTCATGAAGTGAACCTGTAAGGGACACCAGCACTTGGATGTTTTCCTTGCTAAAATAGCAGAATAGAGAGAGAAAAGAGCAATTCTTACTTTGAAATTGAAAGTATGATCTACTATCCTTAGGAACCTGGGTACCAAACCCATTTAATAGTCATGCTCCTAAATGCAAGCTTTTCCTCACCCTTACTTGTGGAAAAAAGGTCAGCAGAAGTCCAGCCCAGCAGAAGTAAACAGTTACTGTCTGAGTGATCCTCATGGTCAGCATAACAGGAAGAAGACAACTGGGAGGATTACAGCTCTTCCACCAAATTCTGTTCCAGCTCAGTCTGCTGGGCGTTCATAACAACCTGATGCTCCTAAATGGATGACCTCAGTTCACTCTAAGGACAAGAAATCTACGTAACTGATCTTGATTACTTGTCCAGACTCTCTTAACAATCTCTACAGACAAGAGATGGAAAAAAAAATAATGCAATTTGTCCTATCCTAAGCAGGTATAACTTGTAACTACATTTCCCTTCCACGTGTTCCTCATGGTGCCATATGTTTGCTTTAGCAATGCACCCCACACTCTATATCCATTACGGAAGGACCCTACACCACACACCTCATTTCAGAGAGCTCAATGTATTTCTTTCCTCCATCACCTTCCAGACAAAAGAGAAGCCAAATTAAAAGTCAATAACTTTCTGTGGCAAGTATCCTTTGGGTTGTGTAGGTGTTCTTCAATGCTGAGTTCTACTGGATCAAAACAGGTCTAAAGTATTGATTTCACTGTTTTAATTGTGCTACCTGTGGGTTCAAAGACTAACAATCTCTGTTTGGAAATAGTCAAAGGAACAGAAAATTCTATTACACTGTCAAAACTACATATTTATTAGTTTAGCCTGCTTTGGACTTCTTCAGCAATAGAGCTCTGCCTACCTGGTAGATACATCCCAGTAGTAACCGTAAGTGCTCGTATCTGAGTCTATTTGCAAAGCTCCTATTTACCTTCATGAGAACGAGCTTAGGATGGGCCCCTCCAGCTCCACCATTTAATAAGAGCCTGCACTATTTCTTTCAGATCAAAAATTGGAACTGCTGTATTATGTAAATGTTATTGCTCCAAACAAAAGATTGGTGTTGTCCTAGCAATTAACTGTCTGGTTAATTAGACCTCTTTCCTTTTGCTCAGCAACCTGCATTCATGTGCACATACAGACTGTTACAAAAATAAACTAATAAGCTTTACACTGCTTGTGCAGAATTGCTAGGAGATTTGCAATAACAAAAAATTTAAGTCTTATTCTGAAAGCTGAAAATCTATTAAAAATGGAAATGTAGCTTTCCTCCAAGAAGCAGAAATCCAATAAAAATGTGAATCTTGTCATGTGGAGTGATGGATTTGGAGCACTCAAGAAGGACAAATGAATCATGCTGAGCTGTTAATACCCCTGCCAGTTCTATGGTGTTCCATGAGCATGTGAAACTGTCTTTGTTTGCTTTCCTAACAACCATCTCTTAAAAGATTCTCTGGGAACACAGGAAGCTTCTGTAGTGGGATAATTGTTTCAACAGCTTGGACACTGATTTTTTTTTTTATGAGTAATAGAGGACTCAGATCATTATTGTGGAGTGCAATACTTGATGTCAATGGGTGCACAGACAGTAATGCACAAAGATGATTAAAAACAACACTCCTGTAAGAAAAGAAAATGGTCTTTACTGGTTAATTTATGACAGTTTTTCTGTTCTGAATTTCTAGTTAATTATTTTTTAATAATAGTGATAATACTTTAATTTATTAGACAAGGGTAGTGAAGACTATAAATTATTAAACCCTAACAGCAATAGAATCTCTTCAAAGATGCATTAGAGTATTCAGATTTTGTGGCCACTAATGCCTTAAAAATAAACAGCCCTATACATTTAGGACTCATTTCACAAAGGTCTACTGTGCACCTTTGAATCTACCAGTATTTTACAGTAGAATACTGTACAAACTTTATTAAAATGTTTATAAACTACAATATTATTGTCTAGCTTAATAAAATCAATCTTTGAAGAACAGAAAATAAATTCATGTATACAATTTGAGACATATTTTCAACAGACACGATCAGATATACAGTTTTAAAAAGTAAATAAAATTTCTTCTAATCTGTCTCATGGGGAACTGCCTCCTCTGCAATAAAACCATCTCCCACATGAGATTAGATAAGCCACTAAGTAATTCAGGAAAAGGGCACAAAATATGAAGCGTAAAAAGTCATTGTTCAGTACCTTGAACAAGAGTTCCAAAGATCTTTTCTTCTTAACTATCCATTTAAAAAAAAAAAAAACAAAAAACCATGAACCCAACAAACAAAACCTTATTTTATTCTATTTTTACATCCTGAATAATGCCTTCTGCAAGACATTGCAAAGTGCATGTCTATCTATACATGTAAAGTGGAAATTTTAAGGAAATACTGTTAGGAATTCCTAATGGAATCCTCACCAGGACATGGGCACTTTTTTGATAAAGAAAAGTAAACTATTGGAGGAGTAAACATATTTCACAGTGGTACTGCGTTAATCATGCATAATCAAATAATTTAAATAAAAACCATGAAAATTCATCATCATTTAAAAACTGTATTAGTCTCTCATACAATATGGAGGTTATTTGTTTGTCCTGTTGGGGACTTGGTTTTGGGGGGGGTTGTTTTGGTTTCAACTTTTAAGTAACTCCAACACAGCAGCTTGAAGTACCACTATATAGGTAAGAAAAAATCAGGGGAAAAAAAAAAAAGAACATTTTCAGTGTGGAGAGGTAAAAAAGAGTATCAAACATATAGCCAAGAATACGACTTTTGGAGCTAATTATTTAGAAACAGCTCAAGATGGTGTGTAGCACCTATTAATAGACTGTAGAAATAATGTCACTCTAAAGAAGGCAGCAGATGGTGGTGAGACACTGAAAGGAAAAGCATTTTTGTTCCATGTGCTTCTAACAGTTATCTGATCATCCAAGTCCTCAAACATTCTGGTTTACTGAAGGTATCAGTTAAAAAAAATTAAAAAAGATCTGATATCGTTTTGGGACATGAATCTTAATGCCAAAATGGCACATATTTATTTCCTGTTAATGGCAGATGTATTATATGTGCTCCAGCTAAGGAACAGCATACTCAGGAAATTAAATGATGGTATATCATAAAGTTTAGGTACTGATAACAGAGTGAATATATTTCAGAAATGTGCAGATTCCTTATTTTATAAGCCTAACATTTTTTATTATTAATGTGTGTACAGCACTACAGATACCCACTAATGGATATTGAAATGATAAATTTATTTTCCCATTCTCTTTGTTGAGCATTCTGCCCTAGGAAATTTACTACTGGGAGCTTCCTTCAGGATCTCTGAGATGCTTTCTGTAGGTACTTTAAATTCCTAGGGAGTGGGTTGGACTGTGAGATAGCACTCTTGTGATAGATGAAAATATCCTTGGTCTGAAGAGGCAGTTCCCTTCCTATTGCATCCCAGACACAAAGGGTGCAGAGGGCTGTTCTGGGAGATAAGGGTAATGCCCACCTTGCTTTTCACACGGCATCACTTATGGCCTCAGTCTGGGAAGTTATGCTCCACTCCCTCACACTGCCATCTCCTTTTATTCTTGTTGGCTTGCCCAGCACCCTTTGACTTAAATAGCGCAAGTGCCACGATTTGAAGGTGAAATGCAAAGAAATGAGTGTGTCCAAACGGGACATCTCACTGCCAGTATTGGCAGAGCCACGGCAGCACAGTCCCTGCTCCGGCACATCTGTCCTGGCGAGAGCAGGATGCCATGTAGGATGAAGATATATTCCAAGTGGAGCCCCTTTGAGCACCGTGCTGACATCGAGCCATCAAGTCTGAAACTGCAGAGCTAAAGCTATGTGTGACACATTACAGCATGTACTCCTCTTCTACCATGATGAGAGGCTGAAATCAAAGGAAAACTAATATTCAAACCTCTTGTCACTACTTTCCCATCACTGGTTTCCATTACTGAGGACTGGATACTTCCTAATTGATGCTTTCAATTCATAGTAATTAATTGTAGCTAGATTTCTTTTCATCTCTTGAAATACATAATATCACAATGGGCTCAAACAAAAAAGTGTAAAAGCAATCTATATTACTGCTAAATAATAGTATTCACTGGTTTTTATCTTAGCTTTACATGCCTTTCATCTGCTTTACCAACATTAAAACTCATTTAATACACCTTTTAAAATGAATAAGGAACTATAAAGAGAGCATATTAACGGTTGTACATATAACTTTTTATAATTTTAGTCAGGTTTATTATTTGGTGTACTATAAATCAGATTAAGTACAAATATTAGTAGTGACAGCATGTGTATAATTAGTTTCTAATCTTTACTGCCTGAACATGTATTCATTATAAATAAGCAGGCACAGACTTCTGAGGCATATCTAGGCATATGAATGGCACATTTAGTTGTACACTACTGTAATTTATACATATATTGCTTACGCATAAACCCTGTGATGACTTAGTTGTGATTTGCAGTAGCTAAGTATACAAAATGTTTGCAAGAATTTTTAGAACTACTTTAAAGAAAATAACTAACTGAAAACTTAGAAGACCACATTTTCTGGTTTCTTAAAATTTCCTCATCTGAAAATATATGAATTACAAAAATTACTCCCATTACAAGTAATATAGTGTTAGGAATTCTTTTACCCCCTTTCCTACTCCTTGAGAAAGTCCTACCAAGACAGAAATTTCACTGTGAACTTTAGTAATAACAACTCTTTTGCAAACTAACAAAGTACAGAAGTCACCCAGATAACCGTTCTAGCATGAGGATAAAATTACTATATCCTTTTTTAAATAAAGCCATTATATCATTATTAAATGTCATAGTTAAAGAGCTTTCAACCACTCCGCAAAAAATATTCTATATATAATGGAAAATATCACTTAAGTTCTAAAACGTGCTATCATTGCATCTATTGGATATACTGAAACATGACTAAATAATCAGATGAATTAAAAAAACCCCTATTTTTATTTTACTGTGCTCTTTCTCTTAAACACTCTACCAAAGCGTGTGCTGACTTAAATTATGATGATTCGTTATGGTACTGCATGAACATCTTGTTCTCTAGATCAATAAAAAAAAAGTAGATAAATACTTATCAGACTGAAAAGACTGTAGTAGAATTAGACTTTGGACATTGAATATCAGTAAAATGCCTATAGAGAGGCAGACTTATTCAAGGTACTTTAGAGCTATTCACCATACCAAAGACGAACAAGCATAAAGGTGTTATCCACACTAAAAAGATACATTTTATTGATTAAAGCTAGTTATTAAATGTGTTGATACTCAATCTTGGTTGGCCAAATCACCAGTGATACAGAAGAAGAAAAAGAGGAGCTTGAATATTTGAGCCAACCCTCTTGCACCTATAAATTAACATACATTAGAAAAGGCTAAGGCTGGTTACAAATCCCAGTAAATTAAGAAGATTGAACAGCTCCAAAACTATTCTGAAATATCCACACCATCGTCCTACACTTCACTTTGTGGTCCTACAATGCCTTGGTTTAGCTGACTTCCCATTTCAGGTCATGAGAGAATATTTTTTTCAAAACTGGAACAATCTTCTGGTGATACAGGATTATTTTCCCTTCTTTCATTGAAAGACTACAAAACCTAGAGAGACTTAAAATGATTAAAAATACTATCTTAATATTAAGAAGTAATACAGATATGTCCATTAGCTGATTGTGTCTGTGCCCCCCCTTGTAAAACTATGAGACATGGAAGAACATGGAGTTAAATGTTCATTTTCTTGGGTGCCTTTGACAGTCTCTCCAAAAGTTCTTTAGACTGATAGCTTGGGGCAAGTATTTTTAACAGAGAAGGGGTTAAATGAAACCACCTCTTCCCAATGGACTAAAGAAATTCAATTCAAACTTCTTTTCCCTTCAGTTGAAAATCAGATTTGAATGCTCTGATTCCTCATGCATCTTCAAGATTTATGCATGAGTCACAGCTGAATACACTATATGTTGTATTTATATGAACAAACATAAAAAAAAAGAATAATTTCTATTATCTAGCTAGATGTATGTTTGTCAGCATCTGAAAGAACATCAATCCTGCAAGTTATAAGTATTCAGTATACTCTTTTAAAAACATCATTCAGGCACTGTAAGATATGTAACTGCAGCATAAACAATGACCTTTAAGTGCATCTGCTTTCCCATTATCTCAACATTGTGAAGGAGTGATATTGAAATATTTGTAATATCTGCACAGAAGCTATTTATTTTAACATCATTCCACCCAGTAAACCAACCATAATTTTATTAACAATAGCAAGAAGTTGATACGGTATTCAAAGGAATACTAACGTGCTATTCACTTCAGCTTCTTTTACAAAGAATATCTTAGTTCATTTGTATTTCAGCAAAAGGGCACATGATAACTTTAATTCTTTATTAAACTTTTTCAATTAAATTTCTAAAACCTTATCAGGTGTGGAGCATCTTCAGGGAACAAAACTTTCATAATAACAATACTGTGGAAGCTTGTAATCTTCAAAATGACTCATTCACTGTGATTAATTTACCCTTTATTTGTATCTATAAATCTAAAGGGCAAATGTCACTTTTAGAGTTATTATTTCAGACAGAGAATTTTATACAGAATTTTACTTTAGAGGTAGGCCACATCATTTATGAGTAACTGTCATGACTGACTCACTGCATTTTCTGTCAATGCTTGAGCTTCTTCACATTTCAGAAACATCTCTTGAAGAAGAAACATTGCTTATAGGCTGTGAAAGACATCACACGGCTAAGCCAAGTAATACTTCTCCAATTAACAGAGGCTAAGTCTGCCATGCTATGAATACACCAAAAGTAACACTGAACACCTTCTGCCTCTGCTGCGACAAAGCCACTGCAGGATTTTGCACTGGTTGCAGGAGCAGCTTTGGAGGGCTGCAGGCAGGAATGATTTTCTGTAGGTCATGGCATAAGTTCTAGTACAGAAATTGCAAACAATGCTAAAACAGCCAGTGTGGCCATATTTGCTTCAAAGCAGAGCATATAATTATCAACACACTCTCCCCCACCCACACACACACTGACACAAAAATTGAGACCTGAATAGGAAAAGGTCCATCTGTGTGGCACTGGCGGCTGCTTTAGTCACTGCCCTGGAGAACAGGCACATGAACCAACAAGCAGAAAGCAAAATGCTTAATTCCTTGCAAGATGTAGTTAAAGCTTTAGAGGAAAAACTAGAAGTGGGACAGAGAGCCTTTCCAAGGGGCTTGCTGCCAAACGGATCACTAATCAGAGACTGCAGATCACCAAATCATCTGCACCAAATTGTTTTCTGCACCATGTGGTACTGGGCACTTGAATATTGAATCAGCTGATGGTAACCTGGTGAATTCTGTGGGAAAAACATGCCCTGCAGGAAAGGTCTAAAGCACAGAAAAGAAATTCCGTTAAGGAGCTTGAGGAGATGGATGGTCATATGCAGGAGTCACTAATGTAACTGAGCCAATGGATCACCCTTAATAGATTAAAATCTAATAAGGATTGAAGAAATTACTATTCAAATGTAATGTTTATTGGCTGGGCCACACAAAGTGATTAGTTATTAAATCTTGTATGTATGTCAAAGATTATATCATCTTACTCAGTGCATAACAAGTGTGTGACTGGCAGTGGCTTTCAATATTACCATACTGCTGCCCAGGCTGGCTCTGCTACCTGCAAATTACTTACAGGACGTGCACTGAGATGAGTATCTGCTGTAAATGCATGTTCTTGAAAATTCCTTATAATTTTTAATTTCTTAACATTTAAGCCCACACAAAATTCTCATCATGGCAGTTTAAGGTTACTGGAAAGGCTACAGCAGGCAAAACTAGACACATGACAAAGTTAATCCTGTCTCAGGTAGTTAATCCCACTCAAAAAAACCTCTATAAACATGAATTAGACATAAATTTCAAAAAGCAACCAAAATTAAACTTGTGCTAAATTTGATACTGCAGCATATACAATACCTTAATTACATTGTGCTGGCACTTCCTCCAGTTTAGCAATTTTTCATTCATACAGTTCTACACACTTGTCAGAAATTTTAGAATAAGTGTAACTTTAGTAAACTGTGTAATTTCTCCACATTGTCAGTTTAAGCCAGTTAGGAAAGAGGCTGCCTAGCATATGATGAAGATAAAGAGAATGTGACATGGCTGGGCATCACTGGCTGAGCCAACACAGCCATTTTGGTGCTCTGTTGGCAAGTGAAAGCATGGTTGTATTCCCTTGGCAGAGTCATTAGAAAGGCAAAAAATACTAAGGGAACAGTTGGAGAGGAAAAATTCCATCACTGAGGAGGAGAAGGGTGCCTGAGCCAGCATATCCTTCCAATGACTTATAAAATCTGCAGAAATTTTACTCTCCAGAGGAGGACGGGTCCAAAATGCAGCCCCTGACAAAAACAGACTGTGGGTAATGGCCAGGGAGGTGCTCAGCAAGTCACCACATGCCCCATCCTTTATTTCCCTATGGAGTTGGCTAAAATACAGGAAACATATTCCCAGGGCTCCTTAGAAACTGAATACATGTGGAGGGTGTGCCTCACAGGAGGAGACAATATCTCACTAAGTGAGGCCAAGGAAGAAGGATATTGGGCATCTGGAGTTTTCCTGGCCACAGATGATAATAGAAACAGTGGGCTCTAACCCAACATGAAGTGTACTGGGCAGGAGGACTAGACCCAGTGCAGAGGGGCACCCTGTCTCCATTAGAACACCCATGGCAGGCCAGACCCTGGAAAGTCTGCTGAGAGCAGAAGCCTCCAGCTGATGCAAAGTCACCTGCTGATTCCTCCAGGATCTATTATACATCCACATGGACTCTTACACAGTATTCAAGGGTGTTCTTTATTTATCTGAGCCTGCATTAAAATGCCCCATATGATCATACTCATGTTTGACAACAGCCCTTTTAGTGACTGCATTCAAGGAAAAGGTATTTCCTCAGTCACACAATCAACCAACTATTCATAGCCACGACCTGGTAACTTAGAAGCTCCTTTCCAGCCCTTTTAATCCATCCTGCCACAACACCCAGCCTTTCTAAACAATAAATAATCTGGCAACAGTAGAATAGGACAAAAATCTAACCTGGTACTTAATCAGATTATGACCCATCTCATGGAGCAGGTGATCACTTCTGATGTTCTAAATGTACATGAATCGGAAGACATCCTGAAGAAAAGAGTCAAGAACAAAGCTGCTTTTATGTTTATTCTTTTTTTCCCCCTACTGAACATCCCCAAATGGTTTCACAGCTGCAGTTAAGCCACAAGCAGAACTCACCAAGTCAGTAGTGACTGCTCTAAACAAAAAGACTGATTTTACTTATAACTACTTGCTTTATCACACAGATACCTTTGCCAGTCTCTTTTCTTCCCACTGTCTTGACCATCTGCCTACAACTCTCTGTCCATTTATTACTAGTAGCAGTATCTTACTGTATTTCATTGCCATGGTGTGTCTGGCCTTGACTAGTTATCAGTTCATTTCACAGCCTTCTTGTTTGAACTGATGCCAATGTTCATGTTTTTGTTACAAGCTTCGGAAAAGTTGATAACTTGGACAGAGACATTTTTTCTTTCTATGCGGCCTCTCCTCCAGATGGTTGACATTACTTTGAGCAGTCCTTTATTTTCAATTTTGAAATTATTTGGTCTGGCAGTGACTTTTATTTCATATTTTTAGAGCCTACAAGCTGGATTTGTGTCCTGTCTAAATTTGCCTTTTGATGACAATGAAGCTCCAGCAACTTGCATAGTGTGATGATCTTGCTTCATCATGGGGTCAATTATAATTCCAAATGAAGCTGAAAACACTTTTAAAATAGTCTGAAATTGCACTATTAACTGAAAGGTCTTAATTTTTTTCCCCACAAATCATGCATTTATCACTAGATTATCAACTTACATTATTAGTTAAACATAGCTGGAAGTAGGATTTTCCTGCTGTGGACAAGTAATTTGAACTGCTTCAGCCAGTTTTATGTTCCTTATCTAATAATGATTAGGCATATTTTGGATATAGGAAATATACTGTTTAATATGTAGTACAGGACACAAAACTGCACTGGGTAGGACATTCACGAGGATCTATTTTGGGTTATTACTCTTCCTAGGAGATACATCATGTGCTTAAAGCCAATAACAAAACTCAAATTTGTCTAACAGATCTGAAAAGAAATATTTTATCTGGGTGGAATTTAAACAGAATTTAGATAATTCAAAGGAAAGAAAATCTGTAATTTACAAATGTTACGTTGAAGGGTCTATATGTACCTAAAAGGAATGTCTTAATAGGCATAGTGTGTGACTTAGCAGATTCTTCTTAGGCCACCTGAGCTTTATAAATTTTGGTAAATAAAGGTAGTAGAATAGAAGTGTAGGATCTATATCCCTGTGTATAACATATGTATGTACATATGGGCAACTTTTCAGTTTTAGTCCACCTATACCAGTTTCTGTAAATAATGTCGGTAAGCATAAATTTGAGTAATTAATTGAAAAATCTACATTTTCTTCTGATTTTAGCTTAAATATCAAGAATGTATTTATGATCCCAACTCCCTGGAAAAGCAACTCTTGGAAAGCAAATTAAGTCCCTACACTCTCATTCTACTTTCCCCACAACTGGAGAAGCCAGTCAGCACATGGGAGACGTGTCATGTCCTTCAACATGAATTTTCCAATGGCAATGAAACCAATGGGTAGAATTTAGGTCTCTTTGCCATCTGTGAGAGCTTTTCATCGACTTTAGCTGAGCCAGGATTTCATCCAGGGCTGTGCAATGATTGTTTCACTATATAATTTCCTCTGGACTAAATGGTTGTGGCACAGTTTTGCTTCAAAAAAAAAAAAAAAAAAAAAACAAAACACAAACACGAGGAACTCAGAAAATCCTTCTCCACAAAAACACAATAATTCCTCTTATCTCCAGCATAAATGTTTAAATCTTCAAATTTTTTCTTTTCAAATGCAGATAATAAAAGCTCTTAAAAAAAAATTGAAATTATGCCCAAAAGTATAGAAGGTATATTTAAGGGTTGAAAAAGTCTTTATCGTGAGAAAAATCTTTGGGGTTTGAATTGTCCAGCCCAGAAAAATAAAAGGACAAGGGAAGACTTCAGTATGTATAGTTTGGAAAGAGCTGTTTGTACTACAGGAGAACAGTGAGAACTCAGTGATCTGAAGCTAGTAGATATATCTAGACATTGTATTACACAAAAATGAGGAAGAAGGATGGGCTTTTTCAGGTTTTGGTAGTGCCACAGACTGCCAATTGCTCAACTCCCCTTTGTCTCAGTTCCTTCATAGGTAAAATCCACTGCTGCCTTTGCTGCTTTGCCCATTAGCTCTGGAAGCACTGGGGAGCTGTAGATGATCTCCCTGGCTGTGTCCACACAACACCTCAGTGTTGGAGAGGTGGTGGCTTCTAGGAACTGAGAAATACAAAAAATAATGCCTTCAAAAAAGGAACCTGCATATAGTTGGGCAATTTTTCTCAAGACTGCATTAAAGCAAGATCAGAATGCACGGTTAAGAAGCACAGTCTAGCATGTACTTACACTAATATTTCAGAAAAAAATACGTGTCTAAACCAATTATTTCCTGCATTAGCAGGAACTGACACATTTCTTAAATGTTACCAATTTCCAAATCAGATATTCAGATCAACTGCCTTTTGCACCTCATTCAGTTGTAACAATGTTTGTCTCCAACGGAGACAAACACCTGCCAATATGGATCACATTAAATAAAAAAAAAAAAAAGTAGTTTCCCTTAAATCAGAAGGAACCTTTAATTACGCTAACATCATTTCCAGCTGGCTTCCTGAATAGGTACTTGAAATAATTTGATATAGTGGCAAAAAGCAAATATAATGCACTAACTACAAATACTCAGTTTCTCTGCAGGTAGGTTGACATCTTCTAATTCATGAACTCCTGGCTTCTTGTTAATCCTACTATTTTTTTTTTTCTTAATACCAGGAATCATGCATAACAAGCAATTTATGTATCTTGTTAGTTTTTGGACTTATGTTCTATAGTAAAAAAATTGCATGTGTTGCACTGCTTTGTAACCACAGGGATATTCATTCACTGACATAAGATATTTCTAAGGCCACTACACTTCAGCATTTGCACTCACTACACTGAGCACCATGATCAGTGTGCAGTGATTATGCAGTTGTACAAGATTCTCAAAAGCAAGTTTAAGAATGACTACAATGCAAGACAGGAGCTCATCTACCATCATATATTAGAATCCAGAAAGCAGTAACTACCCTCCAGAATTTTGTGTTTACCACAGATCCCTTCCAGTTACATCTGAGGTTTGCTCCTGTCCATGTCATTGTGATAAAGGCTCACAGACAACTTACTGATTGACTCTACAACTGTAAGATAACCCAGGATGCCACTGACTTCTTAATACTCAGACTCTCCTTATTCAGGACATCACGTCATGCCTCAAATTAAAGAAGGACCTTTTATTTCCTGTTCATTTGAACAGTAAGTATTCACCCTGCATCTCCCCTGCAAAACTAAAGGTGAGCAATATGCTAAAGCATGTACTGCAGAGAGAAGAATGGAATTCTTTCTAGTTATTAGAAATGGAATTTAATAAAAGAAGTATTAAACTCCTTGTACCTAGTCCAATGAAAACAGAAATGTCATATGAATATGAACAAAGATCATATGGTATGGAATATGGAAAATGCTTGAACAATAATTACTTTGGTTTGACATTATTCTTTACTACAGCTTTGAGAGTGTAGCTTTTGTTAGAGGACTCTGACATTAAGTGAAAAGGCTCAGGGAAAAAAACCCAAACCCACTGGATTCCCGGTTTGATAATGTTTTAAGGTAGATCTGTCATTTTAACCACTATTGGATTCTAGCAGATGGTAGGGGCAGGCACAGTACACCTCCCTAAAAGCACTGAGAGCTCTGAACTCAAATTCAGGTCTTAAACTGGTGTTGCTACTCCACAGCAAAGATGGCTACTGTGTACAGTAATTTCTCCAGAGAAAAAAAATATCATACGACTTCCACAGGAAAAATACAGACTGAAAGAAGTACAGATGGGTCAGGTCCCTGAATGGAAGCACTGTCATGCAGTGCCCTCATGGATATCCTAACCTTGGCTTCTTGAAGTACCAAAAGCTAAGAGGGTAGGGGAAAAAATAGGGCATATATCTACAATTTAGGAAACATTGGTATCACTGTATATGAGATTAGATAGTCTCAAAAAACCCCATCAAAATCACAAACAAACTAGTCAAACCAACCACTCCCTTCACTGAGAGCCAAACAAGGCTTGAGGAGATGTCACTGAACTACTGACAGAGAGACACATATCAGTAGGAACAGATCTTGGCATCAAATCCCAGACCTCATATTGTGGTGTCACTGCCCAGAATTACAAGGCAATAGGGATGATGCAGGAGGTGTTTCACAGTTTGGGTCTGAACACACCGGTGAATATAGGTAAGACTATCTATTTATAAATAAGATTAATAAAATAAGCAAGCTACCTCTACACCATAGCTGCAACCATGGACTGGACACAGCCCTCTAACAGGGTCCAAAAACAACAGGTCCAAAGATCAGGTGCTGAAGCTTTAACAGAAGGGACAAGTTTAACAGCTATCAGCACAAAAAGAGACCTATTTCATTCTCCTCACCATGGGCAGAAGCACCCCCAGCTTCACGCCTCCCAGGCCACAGCATGGCTCAGCAGTGTCATGGGGACTGTTCCTGACACATCTGCTGCCCCTGTGGAACTGCTTACAGCAACGGAGGGTAAGCAGAATTTATGGACACACTGCTGTGCAATCTCATCCATGCAAGCAAATAACAAGATACCCACCTTTCTTTCCCCGTCTAGAGAGCATTTTTCCTGCCCCCCCGCCATTACCCACACTATTTATTTCAAAATTCACATTTACGATCTCTGTTAAATCTTGCACTCAACTACTGTGAGCTTTGCAGATCTCTGGACATGGAAATATTTGACAGTACATGGGTAGGATTAATTTCAGAAGTCTGTTTTCAGCATGAGTGTAGAATGTAGGTATCTGACCATACATCATAAAACTAGTAAGGAAAAATGTGCATTAAGTTTTGAAATCAAGTCCCAGGTAGGTATTTAGCATTCATAAATTTCAAGTAGTATTAAATATATTTTGAGATAGTTTAGATAGAAGTAATAATTTCAGTAAGAACAGTTGAAGAATACAATTAAGATGTAGAGTACTAAGATTCTAAAAATGGATGTTCAACCTGCCCCAACATCATCTCTGTAGCAAAGCAAGAAGAGTACCACTAGAAAAATCACTTCTCATTCATCTGAGGAAACTGTGTATTAGCAGAGACCCTAACAGCAGGTGCAAATTGCAATATGGTTTTCATTCCACACCTAGAGCTCATGTTATCATTGGGAACTCAGCAACTGGATTGAAGGCATTGTGCAGCCACATTCCTTAACTGTTACACACTATCACACTTGTTAAAATGATCTGGAACATAGCAAGTGCTTGATAAGAGAATCAGACCACAGCACAAATACAGTGTTCTCCATTCCAAATCTCTCATTTATAAAGAAAGTTGGGAAAATGCAAAGATTTTTTGCTCTATAAAGGAAATAGGCAGCATGCAAAAAACTAAAATGCTATTTCTGATGTGACATTTTGTAGTGAAGTGATACTGTAAGATTATCTGGACAGCAAATGGTTTGTGTGTCCTAGTTACTAAGTGTAGATAGCATTCACTTCTGTAACTGTCAAAACCCTTTCATAGTATTTTAATTTGCAAAAGAACCTGACTTCACTGTGGATATGTTATGATAAAGGCTAAAAAGCATTTATCTGATCAAAGAAGAATGTATTACCACCATGCAGAGATTTGCTTCAAATCTTACATAACAGCAATCGTAATACAACCCACTTTTTTACAAAGACAGATAATGGGAACAGAAGGTAAAAAAAAAAAAAAACCAAACTTGAAAATTTCTTTAATAGGATTATATTTCAGAAATGAAGAGCAGAATATTTACCCATAAACATTTTTTGTTAAAAAAACACCTAAGATGCTAATGTCTCCTTAGTAACATCTGCTTGTCAAAGTCCTATGCAATCAAGTGAGCAACTGATGACTGGCAATCTCCTACTGTAACGTATTTTGGATTATGGATTCAGGATCATTTAGAGATATTGGTTTCTAGTGGTTATGTATAAATTACAACATGAGCTAAGTTACCTAAAGAACAATTTAATTTCTCAATTTAAATAGCGTCTCAGTGACAAGTGAAAACAAAATCTGCAGCTTCATAACTGTTGAGTATAGAGTATATAGAACTAAAATAACTGCTGTGATACCATAAGTTTTAAGGCAAGCTGTTTAATGCAGTCATTCAATGAAGGTTCACAAACACTAATGCATTATACAGTTAATTTACAAGACATTGTGTTCATCAGTTCTGTGGCTACACCAGTCACTCTACAATAAATAAAAAATGAAAATGTTTTTCACCAGACTCACAAAACCTGCTGATTTTAAGTCACTTAATAGTCTTTAAAGATACTTCAGAAATGTGATATATGAAATCCAGCGTAAATATGAAACATAAGCCTGCACTAATCAAAAGAACCAGAAATTTCCATTGAAAACACAGGAAATAACTCTCATCGTCAGTGTAATGATAGACAGGGAATAATTTATTTTTCCTTGCTCAAGTGTAGCACCAGCACAGACTCAGTCTTAAACCCTTCCCTAAACTTTCTGATTTTCCCCAGAGTATGAACACATACACACACTAAAAAAAAAAAAAAGAAAAAAGTGAAACTGTGAGATAGCCTTGTCTCTAACAGGAGTAGTTCAACTATTAGTCAAGTAAGTAGTAGTTGGGATTAGGCTGCTTTCATTTAATCTTCATGCATTTGCTGCCTGAGGAATATTCCCAGTGCTCCTAGCAAGGGCCATACCCCTGATCAAGTCCACAGTACCCAGGAAGGTCAACTTAAACTACTCTCAGGGTTGAGCTGAGAAGACAGAGAAACAAAAACTGCAGAAATATGGCCAAGTCCTACTGCAAATAATAAGGATGGGCAGAAGAAATAAAATCCCAGAATATACTTTGCCTGTGTTATTATATACTGTGATTCAGTAGTGCTGTTCATAGGAGCCAGAACAAAAAGCATCTTTTCATTCTAGTACAAGGAAAAAAATTTAAATTCCCCACTTTTATATTGCAACAGATACTGAGTTTTATAGAGCACTTTAGATGAGCTGAATAATCACACACCTGCATGAAATTCCTTACTATTATAGCCTGAAGGGGTCTACATGTCAGCCAAGAATCTTGATTTAGGCAAGAAATGACTAAAAGTCCAATATCAGCCTAAAAATTAGTATGAAAGAACATCACGTTAAGTGGGGAAAACAAACCAACATGAAACAAATGCCAGCAGGTAACTTTTATGGCTTACCCATTCTGTATCTCATTTTACTGGGTCTCCCTTAGTTGTCAGACACATGTGACTCATAAGCACACATAAATCAAGCCTAATTATAAACTGCTGTGTTCTTAAGGAAAGCAAAGGTGAAGGCTCATTTACCAAGATATGTTTGAGGCATGTAAGTCTATCTGTACTCCCTGTGGAATGAAAACTGGAAACAGAATGGATCTGATTTGGATAGTGAGCAGCAAAGGCAAAAAAAAAAAAAAAAAATTAATAATTCCTTGTAAAAAGAAGTGTTTTATCTGATAGCTTAACTCTTCAAATTGCAGCAGTAAAATTAGTCCTTGCACCCACCCATACTGAGCTCCTTGCAGAAAGTTGTTTGAGGGCTCTATGGGAGCAGAATAAAGACATGCTGCTACGTTCCATTTGATTACTAAACACCATCACTCAGTCCCGCAGCTATTGAAAGTAACTGCTAAACAAAAGGGATCTTATCCCTTGCCATTATTTCTACTTAAGAAGGATACTGTGATCTACCATGAAAGAATCTGTGAGCAAAGGGTGACTGTAAATACTATGATAAGATACCAGTTCTAACAGAGCACTGTCTTTAGTGGTCTGATAATAACAAGGTGAATCACTGTGGACTCAGGGTAGCAGAAAGACACAGAAACATGAATTTTCTTTCCTTTTTTCACAGGAAGCATGTTTCACAACTACTGTACAATCTTTTTTTTCAAAGTCTCCCACGTGTGTGTTTGTGATAAACAGCATAGCTTTTAAAGGATCAAAATAATTCATATAAGCTTTTAACAACAAACTGTGCCTAAAGAAAGGGGAATTTGCCTCCAAACCCTGTCCCCTACAGAGCTATTAACAAAAAACTATTCCAAGAATATGTTGATAATAAACTAAGCAGATTCCTGAAACTTGATCTCCTCCTGAGCCTTTAATCCCCATTTGAAAAATGTACCTGACAACTGATGTGTGCCCTGATACTGTCATTTTTTCCTCTTTGCACTGTTGTGACCATTTCAGCAATAATTCTAAGGTACATATCTTCCTAAACTCTTGCTGGAGATCCGAAGACCTAGTGAAGAATGTTTGGATTAAATGCACAGCAAATTCCTGCCTCCAGAAACATGTTTTGATATTGATCACTGAAACAGCACACCTGAAACTGTGATCAATCTATACCCTGTACTGTCTCTCACCTCCAGGAACCTGCAGAATTGTAATGAGCCTTCCTTTACTGCACTTACATGTGAGCTGAAGAGGGCCAGTAAGCAACAAGACAGTTTTTCCTCACTTGATGCCACCACCAGCAAGTTGGAGTAGCAAAAAGAAAATAGAAGAGCAGTAGATCAAATATATTTATCGATGACATGTTATTAAATACACAGAGTACCAGCAGAAAAAAGTTGTAGAAAAGGAAAGATACGAACCATATAGGTCTGATGGGATATTACTAAGCTACCTCAGCAGCTTTTAGAGTGGCTAAAAATACTACATATCATTGTAAGCATGACATATATGGTATTATTTTGTGCATTATCTAGCCATGACCTGCCTCACCTGGGGCTGTGTCTGACCCTACTTACCCTCCTCGGGCCTGATTCTGACCCCTCACTTGTGAGCTGACATCCTGAACTGACCCTATGCCATTCCCATGGAGGTGCTCGATGTCTGGGTTGGGATTTGCCCCTCACCCCCCAGCCTGCCCTGCTCCTTGGCTAGGACAGCAGGACAGGTCACGGGTCATAGCCCAAGGGTCTCCCCACTGCTCCTGGTCCCTAAAAAGGAGCTGGCTCTCACTGTACCCTCATGGTCTCAAAAGTGTAAGTAAAACATAAAAAAGTGGTTTGGAAATTTCATCAGCTCTTCTCGGAAATTATTTGTTCATTGTAAGATTAATGAAGTGACCCCTTTTCCACTCGTTTCAATAAAATAGCTCCTAAGCATCTGTAATCGCCATGCTGCAAGCAGTACCTGTGAGCGTAACCTCTCACATCACCTACAGAAGAATTTCCTCCTTAGGTCAAAGGAATGTCCTTTCTTAATACTACTTATGCTCTATATGATGCCTGAAAGAATTATTTCTCTCTCATATGCCTGTTGATACCACATGATCTCAGGAGATAATTGAGACATGTGCTTTTCACTAATTGCTTTGGAGGTTCTCTGACACTGAAGGTCTGTAGTTACCTGCCAATTCTCCAAACCCCCTAAATAAGTGCTCAACCAACAGACTTTGCTCTATAAAAACCCAGCATGGAATTACTAGGAAGAATTATCACTCAATCCCTTATCTATCCTCACATCTATGTGGTGTTCCAAAGGTCACTCTCCCTATCTTTTCCAGCTGGCCGTGTCTCAGGGATCCTTCTGGAGCACTGAAGAAGAGAGATCACTGGAGCAGACACCCAGCAGCACCTCTCCATGGTGGGAACTGACCTGGGGCTAAGAACAGAAGATAATATGTGGTAAGGGGAACCACCAGAAGACTTTGTCTTGCCTAGAACCTATTACCATGTATGTCTTGCTGTACTTTCTTTATCTGACAGGCAAGGTACATTGAGAATAAGAAAACCAAATAAAGTCCTAGATTTGATATAGATGAAAAAATTGAGGAAACATTCGTGTGCACAGTCCCCCAACCAGGGTAAACCCTCCAAAAAGTACAAGTTCCAAGCTAAAAGTAGTATTAGAATCAATAGTTCTTAGTTTAACCTAGAATCAAACACGAATTTTAAAAAAAAATAATATATCAAAGTTTTAAAACCTATCTAGTCTTTCCAGGTGTAAAAGCAAAGATTGACATATGTTAACTGTTTTGACAAAATTATCTCACTGTATTTTGTAAGCTTTCAGAGCATGTCTCAAGGAGGAATGACTTAATATTACTCTCAGTTTTTAGTAAGTACTGTATCCTCTGTTACGTATCTCCCCAATTAGACATCTTCATTTTCACCCTCGAGCCTGCTCTTTTATACCCTTAGGTGCTGGTTTCCTTCATGTAGGTCAGCTGGTGAAAAAGCAACATGCCTCTGTCAATAGCTAAATGTTTTCTGATGCAAGAATCAATCATACCTCTCTTTTTCACATATATGTATATGCGCACACACGACAATAACTGATTTTTTCTCTGTACTAATAGGCAGATTTATAGTGCTCCATGTATACAGATATACATCCCTATGATAGAAATCAGTTATTCTCCATAATAGTCAGTCAGGTAATTGTCTCACTAAGCTCTGCAGCCAGCAACTAAATGCATCATCTTCTCAGAAGACTATGACATATACCATAATAAGAAAAGTATTATCTTCAGTGCTTTAATCAATGTTAACATCACCAGTGCTCGTCTCTGGCAAAGCATGAAACTTTTGACCCCCTAAAGACCTGTGGTAAGATATGACAGTATTTTATCCTGGAATTTGTGCTTGCTCCTAATTAAAAAACGTGTGGCAGGTCTCTAGCACTAACCCCAGTTGTAATCAAGCTGTGGATTGTGCCTTTCCCTTGCAAAATTTCAAGAAGAAACCTAGGGACAATAGTAGTACTGGAATGAATCAGCTAGAAATCCCATGTAATTCATTAAGGAAGAAAACCAATGTCACACAGATGTAGAGAGACATAAGTTGGTTCCGCAATGTCTCTGAAAGGAATTGAAAAAAAAGTGAAAGAAAAAATATCAGATAAGTGCAAAGAAGCAAATTATTCCCACTGGACTTTACAGGACTCTATGCCTGAGTTTAAGTTCAGAGAATATTATGAAGTAAAAATCTACATTTTTTTTCTCTTCTCTCTCAGGAACAATCTTCCACTCTCTGTGACCTCTTTACTCTTAAATCTTCTACAATTCAAAATATGTCCTATTTTTTAATTATATTTTCTGGGGACTGTCTCATTATTATCACTGCTGCACCACCTCTGCTGAGGTTCACGCTCTGGGATTATCCTATATTATCTACTAAGATTTCAGCTTAGTTCAGCAAAGTCTGGACTGGACTGGAGCAGCTGCATGCTGTGGCTATCCCACCCATCCAGAAAGCAGCCTAGGTCCTGTCCCAATCCACTTTATGCCCTTCCCTTGGCAAATAAATCACTGGTGTAACAGAGAACTCTTAACATGGGATCAAACCTGTCCCCTTCAAAAAGGGTAGTAAGTCCTGTTTCATTCCACTGTATTTTCCCTTGGTTTTCTTAGCCAAAGAAAATCATTACCAGGTAACAAACAGAGCCTTTAACCCTTTCCAGGCATCTTACTCTAAGATCCATGGGTTACAGTTAAATTGCTATGGACAGTGGATCTCCTTTTCACTCAGGTTACTGAAACCAGACGACAGATGATGTTCTTATTTTACACGGTAGATAAGAGTATGGAAATGGGGTTAAAGTGAAAGCATGAATTTCATTGTGACCACATAAATCAAGATGCCAAAAAATTAGAAGCCATTTGTGAAAATCTTATTTTAGCTACAAAATCACTGTGGAAAGATGATGAAGCCTTTAAACTGGAGTGAAGGGAAAAGAAAATGCTAATAAACATCCTCAAAAGCCCTTTGTGGTTTTTTTGTTTTCTTTTTTGTTGTTTGTTTTGGATTTGGGGTTTTTCAGGTTTTGTTTTGGGGGGGGGTTAGTTTGGTTTGGAGGTTTTGGGGGTTTTTTTGGTTGGTTGGTTTGGTTTTGGGTTTTTTGTTTTTTTTTGTTTTTTTTTTTTTTTTTTTTGGTTTTTTTTTGCTTTTTTGNTTTTTTTGGTTTTTTTGTAGGAAAGAAGGACTATAGCTGAATCTTAAAATATTTTGGGATGGTTAGTTGTATTTTTTGTTTTTGTTCCACTCCAATCCCACTACTGAACATCACAGAACAAGGAAATGCTGTCCACAACTACACAGACTGAAAAAGTTTACTGTGAACCTCCCACATCATCTGCTTGGACACAGTCACTGAAGAGCAGAGTTAACATGGAGCTTTAAATTCCTGGAGACCTGGCTCCTCTGGAAAGACCAGTAGTAGTCTTTGCACCCCCCGTGTCCACAGAAAGCCTCATGATGAAAAAATATGAGACTTCACAGTCAAGCTCCAGTAACTTTTCAGTTCCAATATTTTTTGCCAAATACTTTCCATTTTCTTTCTCCATTTATCTTCCCTCTGACAAAGAAGTAATTTAAGATAAAAATACATTTTAAGAAAGTAACAGCCCAGTTGAGATGAAAAGTAGTTATGATTCTAGGGGGAGCTTTGGCTGCTATCAGTTGTACTGTGATGATAATGTTGGTGTTCACGATGCCACCTGCAGCTTGTGTGATAGATGTGATTGTGTATTTTGTTTTGAGACACCCTAGAAATGTTGTGTGTTTCCTGGCCACAAAACATGACTGCCAATCCTCTCAAACTCCCTGGAATTAAATGAAAATGAGAGACAGTGACCTTTCTATTGGAGGGAAGGAGAGTATGAATAGGAAAAAATAAAGAATAACACATACAGACTCTCACAAAACATAGAATTATTTCTTCCAAGAATAGTTACCACTTCCCACTGAGAAATATTCTGGTACCCTTTTTACACTATCATACTTAACCACCAAGTGATTTTTATTGAAATCAGTGGGCTTAGTCAAGGAGCAATAAAAAAGGGATTCTGGAAAAGGACTGCGGAACCCAGTCCATCACTGCTACATCGTTTGATTTAGCAATATATATAATAAGCATTTTTCATCCATTTCTTTTGTCCCTTAGATATATTTTCATAAGCGTACTTTATATTTACTTATATTTTTAGGTAACATAATCCCATAATTCTCTATTTGTAACACTAATACCTAATTAGTCAAGTGTGATTAAATTTTTATGCTTTTCATGCTTTATATATAATAGGAAAAAAAAAAAAATCAGTGCAATACTGCAATAAATTTGCCAGTACTGAAAACCTTAAACATGTTTACTTGGGAATTCTAAACAATGTCAAGCAGTCGTAAGATGTAGCATAATAATGAAGGATATTTTTATGGAGTATCATTCTATCCAAAGTCCAAGATAAGAATTCTTGAAATTTAATCCCACTGAGTGACACCAGTTACCACTGGAAAATACCCCTTACCACCTCTGGTCTCTATTGGAACATTACTGACATACACACACACAGGGTGTGGTTCTAATCTTGATACAGCTCTAATGATACACTGTTATAGGCTTTGATTTACAAATCCAATCAAGATGCATGTCCATATTTTAAAACACAGTTGTTAATAAGTATTAAGTATCAGTAGAGTGAAACAAATAATTAGGCTGAACAAAAGCTATTAAGGAATTAACAATCAGAAGCAATAGTAGACTCATGCTTAAATCAGCTGAAGGAATTATCTTACCCTTTTTCACTATATCAAATTAAAAAGCGATCTGGAATAAAAGGCATAATTCTAAAATACAGCAAATTATTCTGCTGCTAGTATTTCACTGATTTCAATAAAATTAGTCTGGCAGGAAGTTTGGGTTTTTGTGTTGCAGAAGGACCCTGTTTAACTGGTTATGAAGTGTGAGGACTCAGTTCTTCAGGACGACTTCAAGTGTGGAAGTGGAGTAATTATCTAGTTAGAGACCCACTTTCTGGTTTCAGTTTCTCTCAGGCAATTTCATTGCATGTATAAGATCCTACACAGGTATAGTTGTAGGGCCAACAGCAGTAATTTAACACATTAATGCAGACATGACTGAAATGCAAATGTAAACTGTGTTTCCACCTCCCTTGCAATTATTTACCAGCCCATCTAATCTAGTCATTAACTTGGTAAGAAGGGAAGGAACAGACTCGCAGCTGAAAAGCTAAAATATCTCCTTGACTTCAGTGGAACTTGGTTGGTTTTGAGCAACACCAACTCACTTCTGGACTGAGATTTTTCAGTAGGCAAACAAAGTAAATAAAATATGCTTTCCAAGTCACAACTCTAAAATATATCCTGTAAATCCATTTTTTTTTTCTTTCCCTGAGGAACTGGAACCTTGAGAATACAAAAGTGTCAGATTTTAACAAATATTAACCTTTTAATTCCAGTCTCTCTTTCTAGAGGGTGGCTGCTGGGGTGATATGAAATACTGATGCACTATCCATCACACAGCTTCTGCCTATGGGTCATTGCACAGCCTTAAACAACCACAGAAACCAAAAGATAAATCTTTTGATGGAATACTTGCAATTCTTTAGAGACATTTTGCACTAATGCCAGTGTTTATCCCAGAGCGGTTTCTCTGCTGTCAGCAGAAGCAAAGAGTGTTTATAATGCAGGTTGCATCAAGACTGAAACGTGGTTCCACAGACTGAATCTGAGCAAGAGCCAGGTGAAGCACCTGGAGACTATTTTGTTCATATTATTCAGAGTGCAGAACACAAGACCGAATGTCAGAGTTTGCCAGTGAGTGTCCACATACAGAACACAAGGCTCTTTTTGAGATATGGAAATTTGCAGTGATGCATTTATCTGAGGTATTAGAGGCATTTATATTGCTGCGTTACCGAAGAGGATAGTCTGAAGTAGCAGAGCCTTCAGGCTCACAGTTACACACACAGAGGTCTGGAAAGAGATGTGGTTATACAGGGGATTAAAGAAGAAACCCTCTGTACAGAAAACACAATTGCAATGTGCCCAGCCCAGCTTTTGGAGGAAACACATATAGTAGGATGAAGTTTGTTTGTTATGTGATACTTTATCTGCTAACTTCAAGCCTCACAATGAAAAATGAAAGGCCAGAGGACTTTGGTATTTTTATTTTCTGTACTTTGGGAATAAACACAAGATGGGGAGAAAAGGGGATTGAATTTGGCCACTACACTAAGCGATGCATCTTGGGGATTTTGAGACAATACAGTGTGAGGATCCTCACTCCTTTTGCCTTGCATCTATTTGCATGACTACCATACTTTTCATCTAGTGGTCCCCAGATTTCTGTGGGACCCTAGAGCTGTCCACAGGAACATTACATTTTGTTCAGGTCTTGGAACAGGTTCTTCTGTTGATGTGTTTCAAAAATCCAGGAAACAAAATTAAAAGCAGCATAAAATAAATACTTACATAAATATTATAAAATCCAATACTCACACAAATTTAAGGCAAACGTAGTTGGGAAGCCCTGCCAACACCTCCTGTCATGGATGCATCTCTTACAACACTCACCATGAGAACTCTTTACAACTTCAGTTCTCTTACCTGAGAGCTTGCACATTACTCACAAGAAAATGTTCTTGACAGTTAAATATATTACATACAGAGTCTTTGCACTAGGAATCCAAGTCACTTTTTTTTCCACCCTTCTTTTTTTCTTCTCCCTCCCCTTTATCAAACACCGCTATTGACTGGGGAGTAAAAGCCCCTAAGATACTAAATCTTCCAACCATGAAAGGAAATGGAATGGTTTTCTAATGGAGTATATCTGAGTGCCTCTGGCTTTTAGAACCTGTCTTTAAAGTCTGCTTACTGAGGCATAGATGACCACTCAAACACAGACAGATTTGTCACTTTGGTTTTCAGGACACCCATCCTGTAAAGACCACAAAGTAATTGTGAGGACTTTAGTGGTCAGACCTTCTCTTGCTATTCATGAGGTTCTTGAATTGGATTTCATTTCATGCCAGATTTGACTATATCAATGGAAGACCAGCTCAAATGATTTCACAAGAAATGCCCAAATAACACCACCCATTGTTACAAATCTTTTTATGCTCCATAACGCAGAGCCAGAAGAAATGTTCTGATTGTAACAATCAAAGTCTTGTCCCAAGGGCCACTGTAAATATTTTACAGCACACAGTTACGAAGGACACACCTTTAAAGGGGGGGAAAAAGAAAAAAAAAAAATCAAACCCCAACCAAAACTCATACATGGACATACATTTATTAAACTTCGCTAGAATGCCAACCTTTCTCAACAGTCGTAGTTAGATTGTCATCTGGCTTGATAAGGTTTCTTCCAATACATTCTTAATTTTACATCTGCTGCCATAAAAAATTATGGAAGTTGATTCTATGAAAGCAGCTGCAGAGTCATGCTGATTTACACCACCTCCTCCACAGAAGGAATGTTAATAACCACATTATTTTTGGTTCCTTTCCTGACTCTGGTTAAAACTTGAAAGAACAAACCTGTTTTATGCTAGTTGAAGACTTCACCTTTTGCACCTAATAAAATGCGGAATCAAACAACATCACAGCCACCTTTTCTGTGCTCTCCATGAAATAAACAGCACATGTTATTATAGGACAATGCTAGATTTTTTTTAAGCCCACAGTCATAGTTCTCAAAGTATTTGAAACTGTTTTACTTCATCAAGCCACTTAGACTGTAGTCATGAAACAAATAAGGTGGCTGGATTCTTGTTGTGCCTCAGTTCCACTTGTTGCCACCACAATCCACGTTATAGTGGCTCCTGTATTTAGTAGTCAAAGCAGCTTCAGCATTTGACACAGTATTTGCCTGTTCCAGAATCCCCATACAATGCATTAGACATGAGTGATTTCAAACCCACTCCAGCTGTAGATTCAGAAACTCTTCTTGAATTCAAAAGTTTTTAAAGAAGAGCAGAAAGCAAGAAAATATAATCTCAAATGAAGGAACAGGAAGTAAAACACAACTGAGAGCAAGCAGAATGGAAACCAGAGAGAAGACGTGAAAAATAGATCAGTGGGAGAATCTAATTTCTTCTCCCTCATGCCAATCCAGCTCTATATAGAGATGATACTTACACATGTTTTTCCTTGACAAGAACAGAGAAAAAAAATGAACTGACTGTACAAATAATACAAAGTAATAACTATGCAAAGACAAAAGGTTCATGAATTTCACCTGGCTTCAAAACTTGAAAATAGCTCAAAAGGTTCAATAAGATTGAAATAGCAATACATTGCAATACTGTAGGGGGAGAAATTTCATTCAATAGAAAAGAGAACAATTCATGTTTAGATTTATGTTTAGATTAACCAGCATTGTAATACAAAGTTACATTTACTCATACATAGAGTCCTTATTTCAGCCTGTGCAAGTCTGTCATGAACAAACACCCAGGTTTCATCAGTGATGAAGCAAACACAGTTATAAGTCTATTTTAAACACATTTCACACACACACACTGCAGACTTGAAGTCTCTAGAAAAATAAAATCCCACTGGATATCTTCATAAAAAAAAATCTACCTGGTTGTTTACCATCTGGATTCTTAGGAGTCATTATGAGCTTCTACGAACCCGAGAGGGGTTTTTTTGTTTGATGGGCCTTTTCAGTTAAACAACAGAATAGAATGTTCTCAGTAGCTCTTCTGTTAGGTGACAATACAACACCAGAAAAAAAAAAAAAATCAGATTAAATCAGGCTTCCTTGTCTTCTTCAGTCTCACTGCAAAAATTAAGGATTAAAATGAAGGTCAAACTATGTGCAAACAAAAAGGTGTTTCTTATCTACAAAAATAATGTATCATCAGAATAAAAAGTTAAAATAGGTTCCCTACATTGTTTCTACAAAGAACTGCAGCTACAGCCAAAAACATAGTAAATGGAATTCAAGACAGCTGCATCAAAGAATCTATTATTGGCCTGGGCACACTAGCACACAAAAGCAGAGAAATTACTATTATATAACCACCGAGAAATGGAAAAATTATTATTTTGGTCATAAACAAGTAAAATTCTAATTTATTTAGAGAATATTGGCTGAGATTTTGAACACTGTGAAAAGAAGCTAGATGCCCACATTCTCCTGAATTTTAATAGCATTTAGGTTCCTTTGAGAAGCCAAGACAACACTTTCAATTAAAGTATTTTACATAATGATTTCATGGCTTGATCCTGATATGCACTGAGACAATTCCCACTGCAGTCAGCGAAAGTTTAGGGTAATCAGCATCTCTCAGCACCTGACTGAGAAAACCCCAAACTATAAAACTTCTGTTTACTACTTCATGGATTTGAAAAAAAAAAAAAAAACACAACACCAAAACTAACCCTCCTNCAACACCAAAACTAACTCTCCTTCCCCATCCCCCTCCCCCCAAAAACCTAACTAGGAATAAACAAAGTCCAAACAATTGTACATTGTGATGTTATCAAAGAATGCATGAATCAAAAATTAAAATACTGTTATTAACCTCTCAGCAAATATGTGCAGCAGTGTACTGTACCACGTATGGATGGTGGAACACATGTGAGATTTGATGTCTACAATGAAAGATTTTTGACTCCTCTAGTCCCATATCTTTTTAAAAATGAGTAGATTATACTCTGCCATTCAGCTGGAAAACTTTCAGGCTGGAAACTCTCTTGGAGAGCTTAGGAGATGGTTGGTTGGGCCTCTAGCAATTAGGAGGTTCCTGATTTAATGTTTTGTGCATGTTCATACACTTAAGTGTATGTTATAGTTTTAAGCACATGTTTAAAGTCTTCTGAGTCAGTGATCTATACATATTGTATTCAGCTATGAGAGCAGTAGAATAACAACCCTGCCTATGGTACAGGAGCATTCTGTGTCCAAGCTGTGTAAAAGTAACATGGATATCTACCATCCTAAAAAAAGAAAAAAACGGAGTATGGAGTTGATTTTATTTTCACATGGACTAGCATTCTGTTGTAGGTAACTGTCAATTCCCTTTAAATCCTAGAAGTAAGACACAATTAAGGGACATAAAACTACCACCTGCCACTCAAGTCTAGTTGTTAGCTCAACCATGATGAGATTATTGTTATGATATAATAATACTGCAAACGCAGAATTACTGCTAGGCTGCCTAACCTGAATTTAAGCAGTTTGTACAGCACCTGGGTATAGATACCAGCAGTATGTTTGAAAGATCTTTCTTAATTATCTATTGAATCTGAAGGAGTTCAAGCTCTCAAATAAATCTCTCTGTCATTCTCTCCTATCAAACAGGATGCTGGGTGATCTCAAATTCCTGATGAGATCAGTAAAAACTGTTTTTCTAAGGAATGCCATGGGAAGTTCTTGGTCTTTTCAGATTCTCTTGCAGCCATTTTTGCAGGACTAGAATGATTTTATTCAAAGCCATCTCAGAGAGGGATTAAACAGCTACAATAGAAATCTTTTGGATTTCCAAATGCAGTGAAATAGTAACTGTTCTCCTTAGTCATTTCTATTTAGCATGACTCGTCGTACACAGAAAAGCTGGATTTCCAGAGGGAATAACAATATAATGGTCAAGCCAGATACCAGAACATGATAGTTGAAATAAAAATCAATACAGAGCCATACAGATGCTAAACCACACTGAAAATAAAATTGTTTTCCACTGTAAATGTAATTTCAAAATCTAACATATTCAATATATTTGATATTGATTATTTTAGCAGTATTTCTGAAGGCTAATAGATACAATGTACTGTGTCTACTGAAGTACAAAACTGCTTTTGTTGTCCTAGCAACAGCCAGAAAGAATGATCTCATAAATCAAATTCAATAGAAATGCAATGCTTACAGAAATAGACAACTAAATGATTTTAAAAGTATATCTTTAAGTTGCCATATTTATGAACTTGAATCTGGCCTTTCCAAACTGAGCTCCTTCTAAGGAGTAGGTAGTGTAGTGTAAACCTACATTTTAGTGAAGAATAAGTAGAATGAAACTGAATTGGCAGACTGGAATATTTTGCACACCCATCTGCTCAGTTTCCTTTGGCTGCTGCTGTCTATGGAGTACACAATTCCCGTCTCCTCCTGTGACCAGGGAATCATACAGGAGACTATTTCTACTAAGAGATGTGAAAGCAAATCTTAAGAGATACTTTTAGGATTTCTTCTGCAGTCTCAAGACACCCCCATGGGAGGGGCAGAGAGGGGGACTGGGCCTGTGTGACATTTCACAGAACAACGTTCAATCAAGCGCGTTGTGCTTTGTGGAGACACCTTCACTCTCTCTGACGTATAGAAAGGCAACTAGAGGATGTAACAGCATCCCCAACCAACTTCCACATGTTCTCATGGTCCTGCATGTGGGCACCTTCCAACTCAAAATATTCTGTAAGGAACATCCCACTCACTTAGTGCTCAACTGCAGAATCAGATTTGTCCCCTTGATCCAGGTCCTACTGCAATTAGTGACTGCAGTAAGGGTGTTTCCATTTACATTAACAGTTCCTATAACGTGTATTCTATGAGCATCTTCAACAAGAGTCATCTAAGGAACAGAGAAAGTGAATAGCTCAACATATTTCAAGATCCATGAAATTGGAATGAACCAGGGAACAAAAATAAATCATTACAGGCCTTGAAGAAAGCAGGTCTGAAACAGGTTAGCTCCCACTAGAGTCTCATGTAATTATAAGATAATCAGGTAAAAGTATAGTATTACATACACACATTTTTATACATCATTGCAAGGGAATATCAACAACCTTAGGCCATGATGTGACCAGAAAATGAAAAAAAAAAAATTGTATAATATTGGCACAGCACATATTCTACTCCATGGAGAAGATATCAATCAGAGGTAGTTATCCCTTAGATTTTTTTAGAATTGTTTTGCCCTGTCTTTGCCACGGAAAATAATAGGTCCGATTTTGTTAGGGTTTTTTAATTTATTTTTGTGATTGGTTTTTGCTTTTTTGTTGTTTCTTGGGGTTTTCTTACTTCATTGATCAATGGTGATTTTTTCTGAAACCCTCATGTTGAATGCATTTATTGCTTACATTGTTCCTTACTGTCATATGAATTATCACCATAATATCCAGTATATCCTTCTGTTGACAGCAGATTACTTTTCTAAGTAATGTGAATAATCAATAATTTTATTTCAATTTAACTTTAAAAGCAGAAGTAAAATAAGTGAAAAGTCACATAACCTGAAATGAGAATTGGTTTAAGAAACCTCTCCAGATAGGGGGGAAAGTGCTTTTTTGTAGAAAGCTTTTGAAGTATTTTGCTTTTTTTTTTTGAAACACTGAACTAAAACTGAATGCCCATGTGCAACTTCACCAGCTACACTGAAGCCTCAATGACACTGATGCAAGCAAGTACAGAATATAAACTTGTCAAGGCATGCTTGAAATCCCAAGAAGGACATAGCTAGGGAGAGTAAAATTGCAATGCTATAGTTCTTCCAAAGTCACTGGAACAATCCATCAGCTATGAATTCTTATAGATGCCAAGAAATTCAGCATTAACTATTTTAGTGCTAAAGTGCTAAAAAGACTCAGGGAGATGAAATAGATGCCAACAACAAAAAAAAGTGTTTTGTGCATGAACAGCAGTAGTAATTTAGAGTAACCCATATCCCTGCAGAAAAACACCCTTGTGTAATGCAGAATACTTTCATCAAGCAAAATGTGTCTTTATCTCAATCTAATCTCCAGGTCACGTCACCTCAGGGAAACCCCAGCTAAGTAATACGTTTTTTTCAGCTCCAGATTTAGCTTCACATTAACATGGTAGGTAAAAACAGACAAAAGTAAACAAAATACTGAAATTTAATTGTGTAATAAATATTCTATTCTCTCATGTATTTTCACTTGGATTATGGCTATAAGCCTATGGATGTCACTTTCCAAATATAACTGGAATAAGACAGATTTTCCTCATGTTTGTTTGCATAGGGAAGGCCTATGAAAAGTTGAAGAATATTCTGTAAAGAAATTAAACTGACTCTTCATTTGTAGGCATCCCTATTCAATACAAAAGGACCTCAATCTCACTTAGCTAGGTAATGGGTTACAGGTAATTTAAGCTTAAAAATAAATATCCACAAGGGAGATATACTGCAATTATACAGCTAATTGGCAATGCCAATATTATTATACAAGTATAACGAAAAAAATCCAAAAAAACCAAAAAACAAGTATACACTTAAAAAGCCTGTAGTACCCCTGGACATAAGAAATGTAGCTGAGTAGTGCACTTGTTAGACAGTAGCAGAAAGCTCTGTGGAGTGCACATCAGACTCAGCCTTTGAAAAAGTAGTTTCTGACAGCAAGGCTTTACTGGCTTGTACTTAACAGCAGTTCTACAATCCTTCTGTACAATTCCTCACTCTCACACACTGTCTTTGTGTGTCACTAGTGGCAATTAGGTATTAGCCTTAAAGAGAGGAGACTGCAGCACAAAACTCCTCATTTTAGCACACCTATCCAGAAGTGAATGCTGGGGAAAGAAGGG
Organism: Oxyruncus cristatus; assembly: GCA_013399855.1. Classification (NCBI taxonomy): domain Eukaryota; kingdom Metazoa; phylum Chordata; class Aves; order Passeriformes; family Cotingidae; genus Oxyruncus; species Oxyruncus cristatus. The sequence continues at coordinate 713,592 of VXAY01000038.1, forward strand.
AGAGCTTTAAAATAAACAAACAGAAAAGAGATGGCAATTAAGAAAGCATTCAAAATGAGAGAACTACTGAAAGGTAAAGTCAAAAAAAGCTCAGGTACAGCTCATGTCCCTTTCTTTACCAGAGAGGAAGTCTTGCTAACTATAGAGAAACACAAGTAAATCCATCCCAACTTAGCCAATAGAGTCACTAAAAGCAAACAAACCCTTTTTCAAGGTTCAAGAGATGTGCCCAGCCCCACAGGCACCAGTCAAGCCTTGTGTTGTCTTGGTATCCGCCATGTCTTCAAGCATCAGTGACTTCTGCACAGCTAGACAGTAGAATGTAAAGAGGAAACTGTTCAGCAGTATTAGCCCATATTCATCCAAAAAAATGTAAGGCAGTACTAGTTTTTACATTATAAGAGGACAATCCTCATCCCCAAACTCTTGGGATCCTGATCTAGTTTTTCTCAAAGCTCATGGAAAGACTCACGGACCTGTCCACACAGTAACCCTCCAGTCAACAGACAAGTTCCCAGTCCAGTATCAGGTAACATTTATATGGTTGATGAGTTAGCACAGGAAAGTCAGTATTTGTTGAAAGTCAGTATGTATTTCTATAGCAGCTATTATGAAGGCTTCTTAAGACACTAAATACTAAAATCAGACACTTAAAATAATTTAAAACAGTTAAATGGAGTTCATTTAAACCAATTAGAATACTTCAGTGGGTAAAAAGGTCATTCATCAATCTCTCTTTAAACACACCAGAGGAGAGCCTAATGTTCAAAGTCAGAAAATCTGGAAAGTTTGAGGCAAGTTTCCTCTCCACTTCAAGCATACATATCACAAAGGCCTAAATCAGACAGGAGCTCACACACTTGTAGTTGTCAGCACGCAGAAATACAGGATTTCACAACCTCCAAAGTGATAAGGGGAATAAAAGGGGAAAATGCCTGCTTTGCCCACGTTAGTTTGAGTCCATTTGCCTCCTTAGTTTAGTTTAGCTACAGTATAATGTCAGCTGAACAAAACATTTCATGGTGTCCTTCGATAGGGAATTTGTCCTGAGTCAATATTTTGCCTTCATCCTCTCTACAGATCAGAGAAGACACAGTGGTCCACTGACAGGTGTCACTTTCAAGTCTCAACAATTTATTATCTCTCACAGATATTCTTGGTTGGAAAGAAAAAATACCAGGAAAGACATAAAAAATTGCCACTGAAGCCATTTCAAAGCTAGGGAAAAGAGAAACAGCTGCTCTTGGTTTGGTCTGGCATGTTTTCTACCACTGGCAGCTGCTGAACCTGCTGTGCTGCTTTGCTCAGCAAAAACAGGATACTAACATAATAGAACAGAAATAGGTTCACAGAAGTGAAGCAATCAGACTCACTGGAATGCTCAAATCTGGTCCAAGCACAAGCTAAGCCAACACAAAAAGATAGTTGGGGAAAAAGAATGCAAAGCAGCAGAACTTGTAGAGGTGCATAAGGACAAAGGCAAAAAGCATTTAGAACATCAAAAGATGCTGGCCCCAAGTTATGTATTGCATACAATGAAGAGGTTCCCATGATCCAGTGACTAATACACCTTCATAACCCCCCAAATGTCTTTTGTTCGTTTTATGTCTTGAGAAATCTGGGACAATCTGGCAGTATCAGCAAGTCAGAGAATTGAATTTGTCTCTTTCATGGTTCTTACACAGTGTAAAACTTATTTCTGATGCAGTTGTGATTTGAAAGTTCCTTGCTTTAGCCGTGGAGGCCACTGTACATGAAGGAGAGCTATTGCTAAACCATTTTTCGTTCTCAGGAAGAAAATCTTAATTGAGCTGGAAATGAGCAATATTGAAACACTAATGTTTATATGTTACACAAATATGGAAGTAAAGTAACAGAAAGCACAGTGTTTCAGCCTTGTACTATGCAGTATGCAACTCACTCAGTTGTACTCTTATTTCTTCATACAAACCCTTCTATGATTGCCAGGCATGCAGACAGCAAGTTGCTAATCCCGCTAGTAGAGCATCCAATATGACCACAAATATAAACATATAAGTATTTAAATAAACCAGTTTATGGCACATTTCACGTTGATTTCAACCACTGACTCCTGCTTTGTTTGGTTAGGTACTTAGATTTTAAGACAGTTTAAGTCCTAGTGCTGACCTTACTTATGCAAATAATTCAGGTGGCACAGCCATCAGTTTTCATCCAAAACTGAACTAAGAATCCCTAGAATGCCATCTCTGTCTGCATAAAAGTAGGCAATATGCACGCTATGGAGAAGGATGAATGATGATTTCTTCTTAGGAGTATGTGTGCACATATGCTGTCTGTTGGAGAGACAGACTGAGTACAAAAAACTGTCACAACAAGCGGAAAACTACAATGTAACATGCTATAGATCAAGGAGATTTAAATACCAAAGCAAGGATAAAAGTCATGTAAGGGCTCAATACAAGTTAGGAAAGACTAATGAATATGGACAGATATAGAGTTCTTCCTAAATAATCAGTTCATTTCCACTAATATTGTTTCATCCCGGCATTACAATCAAAAGAAATGGAGCGAGACCCCCAGATCAGCTCCACAGGAACCAAATAGTCCGTATATATATATATATATAAAAATACATAAAAGATGAGAAAATGGTGTATTAAACAATGAAAATCCAGCAACATTCAGTGCTGATTTGGCAATTTGCACATCTTTATATTTGCTGTAACGAAGAAATAAATAAAGTCAACTAGCCATGTTCAAGTTGTTTAGAGAAATACATCAATGATCCTTATGGATCCCTTCCCAGTTGAGATATTCTGTGATTCTACGATTAGAGTACACTTGACCAAAATGCAACATATTGCTGGACTGTTGACAAACAAACCAAGAGAACCTAAGAACAAAAGCAAATCCTGCTTTTACCCACATTAGAAGGCAATATTATCAAGAAGGAGGAAAACCAGGGGTTTCAGGAAAGTGTATAAAACAGTCTCAGTTAAAAACAAAATCCATAATATCTCATAGCAAGTGGTCAACATACAATTGCTTCTGGTTTGAGAGTTTCTAGCAGACAAAGCTCCATGGTCTCCTGTGACACAGCTTGCTTTAATCAAACAAAAATAGAGTAGGAATAAATCATTTTTTCCTACCTTCACCTCTTTGACGCAGCATAACTGACTTGTCTTCAGTAGAGATGTTCCTGATTTTACATCAGCTGACACAAGATGGGAAGGGGGTTGAGTCCAGTTGAGTGAATTCTGGAACAGATGGATTTAAAAAAGCTTTAACTCACCACCCATTCATCCTATATTATCAACTACTATCAACTATGATCTCATTGCACTTGACACCACTCATAAATCATAAAGGACAAAATGATGCATGGATTCACAGGTATCACAGGCTGTATTTTCTACCTGGCTAAATGGCAGGCTGATTTTAGGGAATCAGGTGAATTGCTGTATATAGAGTTATTCTCTCAGAGGATTTTAACTGCTTAAGTGAAATCAAGATCGTTACAGGGCCCAATGGCAAACACGAATTCTAGTAATCCATTATACTACTGATAGTGCTGAAACAAAAAGCTAACAGCTTTAAAAACAAACAAAATTAAAATGTATAGTATGAAAAAAACAATGTAGACCCTCTTCTGCAGCTGTACTAGGACCAAAATGAATCAGCAGAACAAAGGAAATTAGCATATTAGGAGTACAGGACATAGTTCACCCTGTCTACAGGAGAAACTAAAACTTAATCCAAGCTTTCCATTGTGATTTAACTCTTATGATGAGTGGTTTCTGCAACAATATATTATTCTGTGATACTATGGGTATGCCAGCGCTTCACAAGGGAGAGTGAATATCTTTCTTTTTTACACTACAGACAAGGAAAACAAAAATAAGACATGTTACTTTCCCCAAGGAAAATGGTAAAGCTGGAAGCAGAATTCAAGTCTACAGTACCCAGTCCTCTACACCATGTTCTGCCTGTTGTGCCATGAAAATGCTTTTCATAAAGAAAGGTGTTTTATAATTGCAGCTCAGCTGATATGGCTGCATCAAGGAAAGTATGGCTATTTCAAGCTCTGCACCAAATCTTTACTTCTGAAATATTTATTTCATTCCCCCTACCCAGTCAAAGGGAATTGGAGGAATATCGTTTCCATCTTCCAACAGTATTGTTTTATAGCGTGATAATGGGAGAAAACAGTAATTTAATACTAATAAAAATAACTTGCAAACTACATTCTCCAAAGAGAAGTTTCACTCATCTCCAAATGACTCCCTGAAAACTGCTCCTAGAGTATATTCTAGCTCCAAGTCACATTTTGGTTTTCTTCTCATAGAATGAATGACTGAACCCCACCAACCTCAATGAGAGGCTTGGACCTCAGTAAATTAATAAGATGTGCTACAGCAGACTTTCTCCTTCAGCAACATACTCATTGTACACCCTTTTCACGTCTACCTCTTTCATTTCGTGTCAATGTAAAAGAAAAAAGGGAGGTGAGGGAAAAGAGCCTTTAAAGGCTATAGAGAACATGGGTGATTATTGTTTTCATTAAGCAAAACAGTAAAATATTTTTGACCTTTGGAGAAAGCAGTAAAATATCAAATTTTGCTCTTCTACTTTCTATGCAAAAAATCTTTTCTGCACAGCATTGTATTTCCTTTCTACTAATGCATTAAATTGTAATCAGTTCCCAGTATAGCTGACCTCCACTGAACAACCTCTGGAAAAAAAACATAGAACAGATATGTTCTTTTCATTCCTTTTAATTAACTTGGCCCCATAAGGGAAAAAGTAAATGCTCCTCTATAGTTCTCTTCTTAGGTTACTTGAACACCTAAAGTTAAGCAGGTGCCTGTAAAGTCAAATGAACAGCCCTGACTCCTCCCTCTTTCCTTCCCTTTATGCACACAGACCTGCTGTTGAGCTTGTCTAGAACAACTCCAACAAGGTACAACCTCCACTGAAGACAAGTGCACTCCCTGGAGTAGAGGGGTTTTTTCCAGAATCGAGGTTTCTACTCAGGGAACCATGCTTTTCCCCTGCATCCAACTGCTCTTCTCAGCAGTGTCCTCTGTGATCAGGGCAGCTGTGATCCACACAGGTTTCCTAGGTTAAGAAAAGGGAAGAAAACTCCTTTAGTGCTAAATGAGTCATAGATACATACATTGTTAACATGTAGTTCAAAACCAACATTTGTCTTGAAGCTACGATTGTCCGATGTACAATCTAAATTAGACCACTTTCTGTTTCAATTAGCCCTAAAGAGATAAGTGGCTATATAAGAGTATTTCCCTTATTCCCTCTTATTCAAATAGTAAGTTTTTTTATTACACTGTTGCACTGGCTTTCTCTGACTTGTTACACAGGAGAGAAATAATTGCCTTTTTCATTGGTAGCTTTCGTGATATGACAAGGGCTAACATTTCTGGAAGCAAAATTCAACCTTAACAAGTCTTATTCTTCAAGAATTTAGGACTGCCTTTTTAAAGCAGCAGAAATAACACTGAGCAAAACTCTCCCTTGACTGGCTGTTCTGTGTTTTTCTAGGAACTACTGATATTACATGCAACTCATTCTCAGTATTTGGTGCAAGAGTGGATGAAGAAACAAATGTTGATTGGTGTCAATCAATCAATCATACATTATTTTCATTAGAATGGCATGCCAAATTCCTAACATTCTAATGAAAGATGCTAATACGTGATGACCTGTCAACTTGATTGCATAGTGCAGCCTTTATAGAAAGTGACTGCTCTGGAGCTCCTTTGTAGATAAAGGGCAGAAACTTCAGAGGTGAAATTCACATTAAAGTGTGAAATTAAACCTATGGAAAAAAAAGATCCAGAATACAGGAAGCACACAGCAAGGAAAAAAAAACCTCAGCGCCCTATTGCACGACTTGAAGTCCCTTCAAAACTGCACAACAGTGAAAAATATTTGAGTCAGCAGAAATAATACTAAGCACAGGTTACTCCCTAACAAAAATAATAGTTTGAGACTGGAAAGAGTTCGTGTCCCCCCCCATCCCCAGTAATGTGTATTTTCAAGGAAAATTGTGATTGACCCACTTTAAAAGACAGTTCAATTTACATTTGTGAAAATCAAATAAGAAATGTCAACGGAATGCCTACTTTGGGGACATCTGATTTTGGAATGGCCAGCTGGCCTATGCAAGTCCCAGTGACTGATCTTAGCAGAAAAAGGCTACTTCACATCTTATGGCAAGTCCTTGTTTAAAAACACAGTCTGCATTCATCTTTCAAGAACCACCCCTGAACATTCTGCTGCAGGAAGTCAGAAATTACCAACCTAATGTTTGTCCAAAAGGCCACTTGGTTTTGGTGTGTGATTTTTAAACCTGGGACTGGGAGAGAAGATGATCAGACAATGTCGGACCAAAATCCATGGCTAAACAGTAGTATCTCAATGGCCTCGCTGAAAATTTCCAAGGGTACAGGTAAAGGCATTGAGGGCAGTCAGCAAAAAATTCCTTTACAGACAGTGAAAGTAACAGTTCATTATATTTGTTCAAGTAGGAGCTGGATGCAAGTGTAGCAGTTTATCCTAGCCTAGAATATCCCTATTCTATCTCAATATTTGTACTAATGTTTTGTTAAAATTTTCTGTAGTTCTGTGACTGTCCCTTCTGGAGGGGAGAACGGGGGTGGTGCACTGACAGACTGAGCACAGGGTGCAGGAAGAGTCAGAGCTATGTATCTTCTCCCCACACATAAGAGAGGAAATTCAAACATAATCACAACAGGCTGGTACCACTCTGTTGTTTCTTGTGGTGATTCATTTCTCTTACAGTTTCAATTTCCACTGTTCTAACCACTGGCAGTGAAAAATCATATCCTTAGTCACACCTCCACTACTCACGAGACACTTCTGACAGCCACACGTGCCAAGTGCCCACTTAATTCTTCCCATAACTCAGGAAAGTTAATCATTACAGGAAAAATCTGTAAGACACCTGATTATTCCTATTTTATTGGGAGGAGACTCCATTTTTGAAGGGTTCCCTCAGGCCCATATGTATAGACTTTCAATAAGATACCAATAGCACAGTTATATTTAACAATCTGGTTCATCATGTGGTAGATATGGAGTTATACACTGTACACAAAAATTACCTAGTATTTAGGCTGCTTATATCTTCCCTTACATTCCCAAATACTTTTATTATATTTGATCTGGAAATCAAGATATTTACTGAAAAATAAATGCCTCAGAATGGTCAAAATGAAACAAGTTAAACATATATCCAATAAAGACCAATGATGCTCAGGAAATATATAAGACAAGATAACAGACGGACAGTGATTTCCTCATCAAATTCTAGTGACTTGTTTCTTTTCTGTTTGCACAAGGAATAGTTGTAAGACTAATTTTTTTTTTATTGTAGATTAGTGGCATTTTACACTCAAAGCTTTTACTTATCCTTTCCTTACCACCATCTGATTCTGCTTTTAAAGAGATATATTCTTTGTTTAAGGAATGAACTTGCTAGTAATTTATTTATATACTATATTGCTTAATGCTAAATTAGCATGCAGTACAGAAGGAGAGGCTGCAATATTTTGTTCTATTTCAGTGGTTCATTATAAGCAGTGAGGTTACAATAAGCCTCCAGTTCATCAGCATCTAGAAACCAGTTAAAGCACAGCTCATTAGAGATCATCTCTGTATTGTAAGCCTGAAAGCTGTGATTAGGAGACAGATTCTGCAAAGAAAACATTAAGTAAGAAATGTGATTTTATTGCACCTACAACTTCCTTACTTCAACTTTTGCAACTTCAGCAGAAACTTTAATTCAACTGGATATACTTAAAATAAGCCTAATCAGTGGATAGATTCAGCAGATAAGCAGTTGTGACACTACTTTTACTTTCAACTTTTATTTCCTAAAAAATTAAGATGGAGTCTGACTTATGTATTCTCACCACAGAATGAAGCAGAGTATTAGAGAATGCATTTGCCAAAAGAATAAATCATGATTGACAAAAAGAAATTTGTTAATACAATGGTTTGAGTCAGTTGACAGAAATTTTTGTCAACAGAATAGATTAAGGGATTCAAAAAATGAAATTTGCAGATGAAACGGCTTTGATGTTTCTGATGAAAAGTATTTTGTTGACAGAATGGTTCAGAGGGAAAAAAATGCATTTTCTCAACACAAGGGTTTTAGCTCTTTGACAAAATATATTTCATCCCCAGATGTTTTGGTTGAGTTGTCAATTATTCTCCATGTCTGCCATTAACCAATCACTTCACTGTCAACTGAAAGATTTCTTTAGTAGCAGCTCTGTGAAAGCAACTGGAGGTATTACAAATACCACTGCAATTAATCACATCAAATCATTAGTTATGATGCTGTAGCTAGTCCAATACTCACCAAGTGCCAGCTGAGCTAAAGGTACAAGTTGGATTTGGGGATTTTTTTTTTTTCTCCTCCCTTATCTTTCTTTTATGCACAGTGTTTATTACAACATCCATTCTTTTTTCCTCAGAAGGAAATATTATGAAAGCTACCCTCTATTCTATAGAGACACTCATCTACAGTGAGGAAAAGGACTGGCTTGTGCTCCTGGCACATCTTAGGCAAAAACTAATGTGTTAATCCTGACGATTAAAGCAAGTCACCTTCTGCACCCCAGGGAAGGAAGTCACACACTTCAGTGTGGAGTAGCTGCTCTAGACAGCAGTATAGGTCTACAGCTAACTAGTAGGAGGTGGGAAACAAATTTTTACGGACTGAATGTCTTCCCCCTTGCACACAGGAGGAAAAGTAGCCCAGAGTTAGAAGCTTAACCTGAACAAGTAGATGAAGTGACTAGAAGTAGAAGAAAGTAGCCCCTATTTCTGTTTGTTTGTTTTTTTTTTTAAGCAGTTAAGTGATCTTCTTAAAGTTGACTCATATCTATGCTTTTGGTTCTTACATGAGTTTGTCAAGATGCTGCCACCACATTCAGAGGTGCATTCTGCAGCCAGGTTCCAGTCTGGCTTGCCTGAGGTCACCACTAAATGCCCACACAGATTTAGAGCCCATAAAATATCAGCATACACAGTGAGGTCATTCAGGGCAAAGAATTCTGTTATGCAAGTCCTACACCTGCAACAGTGAGTAATTCAGCAAGAGAGAATGTGGATGATTTTCTTCTTTGTGAACTGCCTTTGTTTAAAAAAAATTGAAGGTGGCTGGTGACAACAGCAAACAACCACCTATTCACCTGACTATCAAGTTACTGCTGGGAGGAACAGCAGAAAGATGAAAATAAATATATCTGGCTCAGAAGAGACAGTCACACCACTGTCAAAAATTAGGGCATGACTCCAGCTTGATATTGCATAAGCCAAAACTTTTGAGTGCAAAGAGTGAGATCACGGAATGAGGCAAAGCACAATCAGTGGGAAAACACTGAAACAGACCTCAGACTCAGCAGAAGCTTCAAGATCACTGGCAGGATGAAGAGGTCCTTTAGACCCCTTACTTCACCACCCTGTTCCCACTACACTTGCATCAAACCTGATCTAGCCAGACCTCTGTCACTCATTTGGCTTAGTGTTGTTTTGGTTTGGGGTTTTTTTTTGTTGGGTTTTTTTCTTGTTTTGGTTTCTTTTTTTTTTTTTGTTAATGGGTAACCAGGACCTTTGGTAAGGAAAAACAAATAAGAGCCCCCCCAAAAAACACATAGAAAAGATCACCTATAAACTACTTCCAAGAGATTATGCTTTTGTGTACCCCCTTGCTTGAAGAGCAATCCAAGACCTTCTTTTGGGATACTGTATCTTAACTCACAGCTTTGTGCAAGGACGAATCAAGGCTTACCTTGGAGAAACTGCACCTGTAAAATAAGCCTTTAAAGATCTTCCTGAAACCTCAATAAAGAAAAGTAATGAGCAAGGTAAGGAGCAGAGATGGCAAAGCTCTCCGAGTTCATGCTGGAAACAGGCAGAACTGTGCAGCATGGCTGGAAAAAACTGAAACCTAACCCTAAGTAGTTACTATTAGTAATAGCAGATACTGCCAGCTTAACTAATACAGATTCCCAAAGCCCTCTTGATTCTGGGTTTAGCCTCAGCCTTACCCTTTTTAATAGCCAATACTTGTGTGTTTCTAGGAAAAGGTTTATCAGAATCTAGGGAGCACTATGTAGTTCCCTCCAAATACTTCGCCCAGTTTATCATGTTCCTTTCTCTAAATAAAACTGCTTGCTTTGTTGTCACTGTCATTAAAGTGCTTCATTGCATTCCCACTGTCATCAGGGTAAAGAACTATTTCTTTGGGCAAAGGATAGCCAGGCTACAGAAGCAAAATTGCTCCTTACACATTAACTACATAAATCTAACTATCTGCAAGGATAGTCCTCTCTTGTAATCAGGCTCCTTACAGATAATTAAAACAGAGGCTAATATGGCTTTTTCCTCTTGTTTCCTCTTCATCCAGAGTGACTCTTTCTCTGGTCACTTGAATAGTGGGGGTTAATTCATATCAACACAAGCAGTCAGTTGTAAATCCAAAACTCCTAAATTACCTTTTTGGCATCAAGCAGTAAGAGCATTTTTCTAATGGACTCATTTCCCAATGCTATTTCAAAATATTTCTTGATATAAAACTTTCTAGATAAATACCAAAGCTGTTGATAGCAAAGTTATTGCACCTGTACATTTTAATTGGCTAGGGAGGCATATCTTCATAATTAGTATTCACTAGCTTTCAAACAGAGGACTTTTCAGTGCTATGAATTTGGGAACTAATTCACACTAAAAACACAAACATTCCATGAAGTCAAATACAGACAGAAGTGATTAGCCAGTTGGGCTCAGCCCTTGTGGGGGTAGAGAAGTGTATTTGTAACAAGACTAAAACAGTCCTTTATTGTTTCAATCCCTACCCCAAAGACATTTCCAGGACTCAGAGAAAATACAAATGATGACTAGTTTTTCCCTGCCCACAAGTTTGCAGTTTGGGGAGGCAATTACTGCATTCACAGAATAGCAGAAATATCCTGACTGCAGATTTTCAAGTGTGGTGTATAAACACCGATTAATTGTGATGAGAGCCTCAGCCAGAGCTGTAAGGGGGAAGTGTCCAGACCTCTTCATTTCAATGAGGTTTCTGAAAAAGACCAGAAGTGTTTTAAACTGAAAGACCACGTTTCATTAGAGTGGAAGCACTTTGGTAATTTAGCCAAGGGCTTGATACTTCTGAAAAATAAGCCATGACTTTAAACTACCAGGTAATTTGTCCAGTATTCATGGGCATCAACAACAAGATGTCATGCTATCAAAACATCTCTTGCTGAACTGTCTTTATTCCTGCTGAATTTGATTAAAGCAGACTAATTTTACTGCTTTAGGATTCCAATACTTAATTTGAAAAAACAAAAAAGCAAAACAAAACACCTTTAAAGGATTTATTTCAAATATAATTGGTTACATATTTTGAGTCTTCTTTTCCCCCATTTTCCCCAGCAGTGCACAACCAAAATAAAGTTTTTTGTAATTTATGAAGCTGTCAGCTAGATGTTCTTGAGAACTCCAGTTGTAAATATGCAATATGCAACAACAATTTTGTATATTAGAAAGAAATAGCCACCTCTTTCATAATGATTTGGTGGGGAAAACAACTCTGATAGTTCAGATTATGTAGTCTTATATTTTAACAGCTTTAGAAATATCTCCCTTTTCTACTAAAGCAAAAAACTTACATTTGAGGAACAAGGCACATAACCAGAAAGAGAACAAAAATGACGAAAATACCACAAGACACTGGCTGTCCTTCACATTATCTGGGGACTGTCATGGTCATCTTATCAAGTCCCTGAATACAAATCCCTCCCACAGAATATCTCTGCATGATTTCTTGTGCACTGGCATTTTTGGTAGCCCTTGCCTAGCACTTTAGACAACTACTCACTTCAAAGAAATTACTTCTGAAATTCAATTACATAACAGATATGTTAATACTTAATTAGTTGACACCTTGTATGTCATGTAATGTAGTTACACTACTCAACATCAGGATAAAGCAAACTTATCTCCATGAACACATTTGCATTTTATAGTATGACACATTACTCTGTGATACAAACAGACAAATGGGATAACACAGGAGACATTTATTATTACAAAGTGGCTGCTGATGGATATGTATATTTAAGGAAAACTCTCTGACAACCAATCAGTAGCCATTAAGCAATCTCATTTGTGTTAAGTAGGTCACAGCTTCCACTGCAGATGATCTTCAATCCATACAACACAAGAGAAAAATATATCACTGAGCAAGTTCCCCATCTAAAACTTTATTCTTCTACCTGTGGTGTACTGACTGATTGCAAGCCTTTCTAAATACACCAAATCCTTGCCACTGCACAAGAAAAATCTAATAAAAAAGTAGAATTAAATAGCTATGAAATTAATAGTAAACGTTAAGTCCCATTTTTCCATGGCTATAAGTGAAAATCGGGGTGGTATTACGCCATAAGTGAAAATCGGAGTGGTATCACTCCACAAGTTAGTCCATAATTTTTTTTTTCCTTCCAAGAGATTTGGGGGTTGGGGGAAGGGGTGACAGAATGAAGGAAAAAATAGGTTGACCAGAAAGGACATAGAAGAAATGATGCAGAGTGACTTGTTTGATATGGTTGTATTAAATTGGGCTTTTAATGGAAGAAAATCTGATCTCCTAGCCTTACGTGACATCCGTGCTGAGAGAGTAGCAGAGCTCACTTAATAATTTATAACGTCCCCTTGCTCTTACATAAAGCTTCACAAAGGAATCACCGTTTTGATTTTAGAAATAGGCACAGAGAGGTAAAATGATATACTCTTTTTAAAGATCTATAGAAGGCCTGGAAGTCAATTGTGTGAATCTCCAAACTGACTGAGGTCCATGTTGCCCCACACTATCTCTGCACGCATCAAATTCCTGCTCTGCATTGTGCTTCTCATGCATCTGCTCTTTCTCACCTGTATCACATGGGCTGTGAGATTTGCAACTGATAAAGACCACATCAGATTACAGAACTGATCAGCATTTTCTGTGGTGCAGTCAACATAAAGCACAGGTGAACCTACAGACAGCATCCCTCCCAGAACCTGTGTCCTATAAAAGGCCAATATTGATGTTCCTTCTCGAATCAGTGTTTTATGGTAATCATAAATATCCACAGCTCATGTTATATTTTCAGCTTTTGTTTCATAAAATAAAGCACACGTTTTTCAGGCTGGATTTATGTAACATAACTAAATATTTAAGTTCACAGTTAAACCTCCAGGCACAAAGTTAGGCTATGTAAACTACAAGTACTGAAGTGTTTCAGAAGGATTTTGGGGGGAGGATTTAGGAGACGAGAAGCAAAAACAATGTATTTGAGAGCCAAAAGTGCCCAAAACTCTTGGACATACCTTGATTTTCATTATAAGGTGTGTGAAACTTATGTTATTAATAAGAAAGGATGAAGTTTTTCTTACAACTAAATTTCTCTTGTTCAGAGTGTTCCAGAGAGACTCTTTGCCAAGTTGGTCCAAATGCCAAGCTCAGCAAGACCTGTTTTCTCTGGGACCACAAAAAAGAACCAATGTATGAAGGGCAGAACACCAAGGTAAAGGCAATTCAAATGGGCACAACTTAAATTTGACCCATTTTTAAATAGTATTATATCTTTAGTGTGTCAAAACAACAATGTTCCTTCCTCATAAACAATTTGTTAGTTGAAGTCTTCAGCAGCAGTGGCTTCATGAGTCCTTTTAGAGAAGGGAGAAAAGGACAGCATGAAAGAACATACAGTGTGGGACAAGCACACAAAAATTTGCTATTTTTGACAAAACTGAGGAGTCAGGACATGTGAGTAGGGGAAAAAAGCTTTAGTAAAATAATTTTAAGAAACAGGTTCAAAGAAGAGCTTCAGGAAGTTGACAGTTTTAAATCTGTGATGAAGAAGAATGAATCAATGGAGACCCAAAGCAGCATGGCAGAAAGTCATGAGAATATTTTCTCTGCAATTGTGATATACTCAGAGCTGGTGGGAATTTTGTGGGAGAAGAGAGAAATATTTGCAACCTGTTTAAACTTAGTTGAGGAGCAAAACTGGTGAAGAAGCAAGGAACCATTAATACCTAAAGGCAACTGTAGGACACTAATAAGGGTCATAGGGTTCAGGGTGAGTCATAATGATACAAGAAATAGATCTGGAGGGAATCCTGTAATGCTAAATTAAGGCTATGCTGAACATTATTAGAATTAAAAGGCTTTGAAATGAATAAACTACTATTGTTTCAAACACTCTTGACATATACCAGATAATTGAATTAAAACTCTTGGGCTGATTAATAAGTAGATTTTTAGATGCTTTGTACATTTTAATATAGTAACTAGATTTTTTTAAATCACCCAAGTATAAAATTCAACAAACAGAGAGAGAGAGAAGGCTTACAGGACCAAAAATTTACACAAAAATACATGACTTCTGCCCATAATCAGCAAAATTATGAACAAATTTATTCAGATAAACCATTTTCATTCAAAATGACATTCCACTAAGTATACAGGGAGATGATCTCCGTGTGCCATTTGGAATAAATTCTACTCAAATAAGTATTTGATCTGAATATAAAAGTTACTTTATATTACCAGCTGCAATCTGAATACTAACTTAGTGCTTAATACAGCACACATCTTTAAAAAGAGTTCTGTTTGTTCCTGTGCTGGCGAGCTCTATCTCCTTGTAAAAATAATGCCAAAGACTAGAGTCTGTGATCTTACAGCAACTACGGAAATATGAACCCTACTCACACATGTAGTCTCATTTAAGTCAGAATCTGTCTTCTTTTCTTTAAGAATTCATAGATATGCACAATCAAGACAAATTCTAGCCCTAGGGTTTGCAACCCTTGTGGCATCGAAAGCATTAATATGCTTTCTTCATTCTGATATGAAATATGAAAGTGGTTTTCTATTTTTTCAGTTGGATTGATCATACATTTCAGAACAAGAACACCCATGAGAAGACATCACAAGTATGGTAAGAGATTACAATTAATATAAAGATTCATTTTCACCTTCAGGATTGTTTAGTTTCTGTTTAGCTCGGGTAATTGGGGAGGACAGATTTGGGCTGCTGAAACCCTTGTAAGCACAGCTCTGAACATTACCATGGTCATGGTGCTGAAGCGTTCAGCACCAGAAATGGGGCAAGGGAGTGAGAAAGAAATGGAAAAGATTCTTAGTCTGCCACTGCCAGCTTAATTCCTGAATTTTATAGACAGAGTCATCAACTTCTGTACATAATCCATCTGCTTGAGGGAGAAGACAGTCTCCTCTTCAGCCAAGTTACATGGACAATTGGCATAGGCTCTTCTTCATGACCCAGAAAATCTGCATCTCTCTGCTGGAATCGACACAAGAGCTTACATTTCTCCTGAACCAACCATGTTGCTCACAGCATCTTTGACTGATTTGTTTCCCCTTTCTGAAGCCAAATGCTATCTCTGTTCAACAAAACCATTTCTAAATACAATAGTCAAAGCTAGCATTTGTTTCTCAATCACTTAAGTGACTTCAAACCTATTAAAGACAAAGAAATTAAACATATAAAAGATCTTCTACTCATTTATAAAGGGTACTACAAAACATTTTCATTGCCAAACAGAATTACCTTTTCCCAAAAAGAAATTATATGGAGAAAGCATTATAAAGATTTTCCCATTTCCACAACATGAAAAACTGGAAACAGATTCTGTTTCGAGTCATGAACTATTTCATACTCAAAGATTCCTTTCTACGTTTCACAAAAAAAACCAAAGGATGTCCAGATAGCAGACCACTGATTGAAAATTAAAATGCTTCTTTCATTGTGAAATGAAATCAACTTTTTCCTTCTTCTAGTAAAGAGGGTATCTTGCATCTACTTTTTTAAAGCTCCTTTTTTTTTTCCTAAATAAAAGAAGTAGGACAAGAACTTTAGAGATTCAGTCCTCCAGTTTCATTGATACTGAGTAACACATCAAAAGGTAAAACCAATACTCATTCCTTAAAACCCTTCCTCTCTTATATCCCCTAAACATTTTATGTACAAAGACCTTCCCTTACGACTATTAGACTTATTAGGACAGAAGCTACATTTTCAAAGCAGGATGTGATTCATTCAATAAACTTATTATAATATTATGTCATGACTGTAACAAGATACCTATTAGTAAAAAAAAAAAAAAAACAACTGCAACCACTGTACAATTTTCAACACTTCCATTATTGTGCTGTTTACTACATGAACATGTACCAAGTTTTATGCTTATCTACCTTGTAATTGTTATTGAAAAGAATGCTTAATTACTGAAGAAAGCAAACTGCAGATGCAAATCATGTATTTGCACATTTTATTATTGCATAAGACATATTCCTTAGCATGCATGGAAAAGAGTCTAGGAATGACGTTTACACTGAAAGAAAAATTTAGAATGTCTTATTAAAAAGGTAGAGCTGCTTTTAATTTGGTAGAGTTTGTTTAAAGAGCACAAATCAAGTTATCCTTTCAATTCTATATTATATCCCAGAGCAAAAGTATAAGTACAAAATATTAACCATCTCTATAACATCATTGTTACTCAAGTCTAAGCTTTGTGTTACTCAAGTGTAACTCAGGATGAAATTAAGCTGTCTAGAACATGGCGCTTTGGCACCAAAATGCTACGTAAAATAAACAATCTACTTGTGGAACTTGACAGAATTCTAAACTGATAGGCCATAAATCTTTACAGAGTCAATTAAAGAGTTGTAAAACATCATAATGCAGGATAAAACGTATGACAGGAATACTTTCGAGGCAATAGAGATGACCTAGGACAGAAATTGCAGCTACACAAATATAATCATTAGCAATGGAAAAGTACTGGCTGCTAATGTATAGTCCCAACTTGGTAACTGCTATTTCAGGTAACAATCATTAAACCAGCAAATTAACTAGCCTGCAGTATGGAGATAAATATCTATCTATATACAGTACACAAACACATTTAATGATACACTGCATGTTGTTAGTTACACGCCCTTCAGCAGGACCAAAAATCCCAGAAATTTCAATGTGATCTTACAGAAATTATATCTGCAGCTCTAAGTTTGATCACATTATTTTCCATGAGTGCCAGTTTTACTTGGCAATATTACATTTTCCAACATTTCGTTTTCTAGCATTTTTCCATGACTATCTGTATAGATTAGAAAGGTTCTTAACTGTTATCTGTAATAGATTTTGCCTGTAGCAAAACTCATGCAGGCATAATAGAAGAACAAAGTGTACTCTGATGAAATTGCAATCATAATTTCCAGATGCCTGACATTTATTGCTTATTGCTATTAGAATTCAAGTGCCTATTTGTTTTGTACTTTGCTTTTATTCTTGCATCACAAATGTAAAATGGAAAAAAGATATTTTAAATGCTGGGTTAAGTATCACAGATCAACACAAAGCACCAGCATAATCAATATTACTTAAACACACTCCTAGGCAATTAATTTTTAAGGAATCAAATTGTTGTACCACGTCAAAATTTACAACAATACAATAAAGGTTGCTACGTTCTTTATTGTTTAATTAAAAGCAGCATTTAGCCCTTGTGCAGCTCACTCTTCAGACTTTATGACATAAAATGTCCTGTTTATCAGTGAGAGAAATATAAACAGCATTTATCGTACATTTTATTACACAGTTAATTAGACTTTATTAAATTTCATATGCTTATGAAATTATCAAACATAAGACTTCAGAACCCAGAGAAAGGTGCTGCAATGCACGCAGCTGTATCCTAAGTATCTGCAATATTTCAGCTTTTCTCCATCATACACAAGTTCCATGTACAGAACTTCAGCACACTCAGTGTAGAACTGCTCAGACGATACACGCATTTGCAGGGAGGACCAGTACAGAAGGATTTAACTTACATGTTTGTCTTTAAAATTTAGGGGCAACTGCATTAATCATGTAAGCTCTGAATTTAGGTCAAAAGGCAGCAGGTTAGTGCAATGGAAGGACCAAGACCCACGGGGATCAAGCAGCACCATTTAACAAAAAAAAAAAAAAAAAAAGGAAATTTGTTCATTGCAGACTCCTCTTGCCCAGTTGCCCAAAGTTCAGCCTCCAGCCATTCTCCCACTTTTCATTCTCTCCTCTTGAAGCACATCAGGGAGAAAGTTGGGGGAGTTTGTTTGTTGTTTTTTGGTTGGTTTGGTTTTGTTTCTGTTTTTTAAACAGGAAAACAAAGACCTTCATCCTGCTCCTGGCTCTGCCTTAAGCCTTTGAGAGCCTGTGAACTTCATCTTGTTCTCACTCAGGTATCTGAACCAAGGCCTGGGGTTTTTTTTAGGAAACAATGAAATGGCACGTGTTCCAGAGGCTTCAAGACATCAGGCAAGGTGCAGAGTCAGCTTTAGCAGTCCAATTTTCAGGGTGCTGAATAGGGGTCTCTAAGGCACACACACATTGCTAACACTTCAAAAGCTCCAGGCTGGTTTTTGCCACTGGGCTGTTTGGCACACCATGTTTTCTGCAACATGCTCAACCTGAGCAAATACTCTGAAGGGGTATTGCTTTAAACAGAACTTCCTGCAATCTAAATCAAAAATAGGTCTTTATACACTTAAAAAGCCTGTCTGTCACACAGCCACATTTTAGCCCATTCTAAGCCAAGTTGTATTCATATGTATGTTCCTACCTTACAAATACAGCACAGAAATGTAGGATATTACATATGAACCTTGGTGTAAATGCTTAGGCAGGGTCTACTACTTCAAGGAGGCCAGTTGTGCTGGAGACTAGAGGAAGAAAACTGCTGCTGACAGACAGAAAATATGTTTGTATTTCAGCCTTGGCTCTGATTCACCAAAATTGAATTTGTTTACGTTTTTCCTCTTTTTTTTTTTTTTAATAGTTTTCAGAGCTCTTCGGTGAAATAAGAAAATGAGTGGGTTTTTTTTGATTAAGACAAAACAACTGCTTCTAGCTTTCAAGCATACAAAGAAAACACTGTGAAATTTAAAGCTTAAAGGCTGAAATAAGAGGTCAAATTAAAAGGAATACAATAATACTTATACATGGAATTCTGTATTGTACAATCTGTGTCCATGTGAGGGTTTTTATGTGCATACATATATGTTTACATGTGATTTGAAAGTTCATTTCACAAATCATGCATCATGACTCATGAATTCCTAGATTTGATAATGATAGAACTTGTCAGCCAGCACAGCTGATCCAGCACAGAGAGAGAGAGATAAGCTGTGAAAAGGTCTGGCATGGTTTAGTTCCCCACAGGACTGTGGGACTAGGGAATGAGTCACATTTGGCAGGGGTGTGATACTGGAGAAATTGCACTGTGTTGCCTATAATCATCAAGCCTATAGGCAAATCCTAGTTCCAAAACACCAAAGCAGAGAATTTACTGAGGGTTTTAATATTCGGGTAGATGGGAGTTTTGTCCTTTTTTTCCCCCATTGTTCTTGTGTTAATTTTTTTTTTTAAGTAGGTTTATCAGACAGTTCAGAGCTCTGACAGCCAGCTCTGAAACAGGAAGAAGAAACAAGGGTCTCAAACACCTACTTCAGGTTCACCACAGTCATACACAGTCAGAATATCATCAACATCATATAACAATGATAAAAATGCAGAACTGTTCCTCCCTCTGTGAGGCACAATGAAAGTTATGCCCATCTTTCAGATGTACCTTTTTTCCAAGCACATTTAGTCCCTCTGTCCCAGAAGCCAAGAGCCAAAACTCAGGTAACCTTACATACAGAGTTCTATGTATGCCTGTTAGAAGGAACTGTTCTCTAAGAACTCCCCTGTTCTATGAGCTCACTTTTGTTTTCCTTAGAGTATGAAACCATGAGAGTTTAGGCTGGCATATTTTGCTGACAATGCCAGTTTAAGTCCATGTGGGCTTCCAGCTCAGCAAAAGGAACAGGGTAAAGAGGAAGCCAAAGCAGTCAGCAAAGTCAGAAGCAGTAACTGCTGCCTCTGACAGCAGTAGGTTTAAAGAACATCCACAGAAAGAAGTCCAAACTCTCCTCTCCAAAGGTAGTGAATCGTGGATGTGGGAGGGGAAATGAAATCTTTGAGCTCTTTCTCCTCAGTGGGGATCTTTAAGGATTTTTATCACATTCACAAGACGTTGAAACTGTTCGCTTTAAAGTTTCAGCTCTTGGAGTCAAGTGAGCCTCACCCATCATTTCACAACTTCTTTAAGGACACTACTAGAAAAGGAAGGATTTAAGCTTGTGTTTAACATTAAATTTCAACATGTGATGAAGTTCCACTTTAGAGGTATTACAGTGGTCTGATTTGCAATGTACATAGTTAAAGGCCTGCCTTAACAAGAAAATTAACAGCCAAGAGAGATATTTTATTGCTGCAGTATTCCTCTGGGCCTCTGCATGATTGATCTTAAACCCTGCAAGTTTTACGTGTTAAAATAAAAGAGCATAATAGGTTGACTTCCAGGCTAAACTTCAAGCTCTATTTCTTCTAGGGGAACCACATAAATGTAACCAAAAAACATTCTCCACTGTTATTTTTCCCCAGCACATGTAGTATGTAAGAGACTTGATGCTCAAAAGGCAATACATAAAGCAAAGTTTGACCTTCTATTCTGGATATCTCAATTCTTTTATGCATATCCTTTAAATGTCACAGGTCTTTCGAATGAAATACAGACAGGAACATAACATTAACAAATTAATGTTAGTGATATGTGCAGCCTTAGAGCTAAAGAAATTTTATTCATAAAAAAAAAATCAACCCCAAAATAATGACTTTATCAGCCAAAGGCTCCTTCCAACCCAAGCCCTTTGATTCTCTACATGAATGAATCAAAGAGTAGGGAAGGGACCATTGGAGTTCCTCTAGTCCATCCACATCCTGAGCTCTACTTCTCTTCCCAGCTTTTGCCAGGAAACTGAAAAACTTCCTTATTATTATTCCAGAAAAAAATATCCAAGTGTACTGTACAAAGGTGTCTGTGCAACTTAGCGGGAAGCTAAATAAGGACCAAGAGAAAATTTTAAAAGAATTTGCTGTATGTCCTTAAGACACTGCTTTCAGAAAACAGCATTAAGCACTTCAGGTAAGAGCTTCAGCTCTGCTGAGTATGGATGGTTGAAGGCCCAGGAGGGGTCTTCATCTAAAGAAAAATTAAACTTACATTTTAGACTGTGTTCAAAAATGCACATGTATTTTTCCCTGTGCATACACATGGTTGCAGATAGCACCACGAAAGTCCTGGGACACAGCTCTGATGTGAACAGAAAGGATTTCATGGACTGCTTTTTTGCACACCAAGTTTCTGCAGATATTTAAGAATGAAAAGAAATATCCAAACAAAAACAATTTTTTACTACTTCGATGTGTCAGGATAAGTATTTATAGCAGAGGAATTAGCTGCACTATGATAACATATTTCAACTGTAATCTCACTAAGAGAGCCAGAGGGCAGGAGATAAAACTTACCAATTTCTATTGAGAGGGTAAGTCAGTCATGATAATTTTTCCTCCGGTGAACAGAGGGGAAACCTTCCTAATTCTTCAAACAGGTTTGCATTCCAATCATATGCTTAATGAAAAATCCTCAGGTTTCCAGCTAAGCACTGTGGACTACTGTGATTTTTGATTGGCTTTGAATGGAATGGGCAGATGCTCATTCTGGGAGTGTTTCATTCCTGCTTCTACATCATGTGACTGAGCTGAACCCTCTTCACGTCCACCAAAAGGCTCCCACAAAAGCAGCTCTGTGAACCTGGCAGAGCACAGCTCAGGTCATTTGGCTTCAGTGTCACATACACATGTCTAGCTGTCACCTGAGGCTGGGCAAGAATTTCCCCTCCTCAGTAGGAGCACCTTTAGCCCCTCAGAAAATTATTAAAAAATTAATTTTGCAGAATCAGGGAAAATGAGTGGTGAAAAACACTGAAAAAATATGATTCAATAACATATTCAACAGACAAGTGATTTTCCATCCATCTAGTTACCAACACTTGAAATCCTTAGTGTTTTCTTTCTCCTTCCACTTTCGACAAAACAGACAAACAAAAGCAGAAACAACACCACGAAAAAACAAACTCCTGATTAAACAAAGATTTGCTCTGTGACTGGTAAAACATAGTTATTAAGCCATGATGTCTTTCTTTAAAGGCAACTCTAAATCAAGGATCGTGTACTACTGCCACTTACACAAGGTTGCTCATAATTGCTCCATGCAATGCTTTGATTAATTAAATCACACTAGAGATTGTTTCTTAGTAACACACCTGGTACACTCTTTGTTGTTGGCGTTCATTAAAACGCTGTGTTTCACGCTGCTTTGCAGCATGAAAGGATATTAATCAGCTAAATTGCCATTAGGAGTCATATCAATATTTGCTGCACACTGTTTGTTTTTCTAAATCTTCAACAAAGGACATTTCACTGAAATCTCAGGTTGGTAACTAACCATATGACAGTGAAGTCAAATTAAAATGTTTTATTTTCTCTCTGGAAAAAAAGTCAATCAAGCACATAAACTAAAAGGCAAAGGCAGGGTGTAGAGGTGGGGATATTTTTGTCTGCTACTTTAAGACAATGAGTGACACATTGAATAAACTAAACTTAACGTGCAGGAAATCTTTTAAAAAATAAATAAATAGAAGCTCTCATTAATGTCTGTTCTGTTCCCTGAGTAGAAAAGTCTCCTCCACTTTGTAATGCAACATTGGTAATTAGGTTCAGTTTCAGAGCCTGAGCTGAAAATGTGCCCAGGGAATCAAATGTTACTTTTCATTATGAATGTGAATGAGAAAATGTTTCAAAATATTTTTCCTTCCTAGCAACATTCTGTTAACATATGATCAGCAAACACCTTGATAACTCAAAGGTGAGCCTGTAAGAAGGGAAGTGGCTACAGCAGTAATTACTTTTCCTTTCTCTATGATTTGTCCTTCAATTCCTGCTTTATTCCGATCCTACATACCAGCAAAAATTTATTCTGCAGGGCATACATACACTTTTTCTGTGCTGTGTATTTTTCTCAAAAAGTAGAATACGCATCACCTAAGCTTTCTCACTCTTCACTACCTGTTATGAGGATCTAGATTGGGATGCTTGGTTATGAGACATGTCTGCAGCAGGGAGGAGAAATCTAGAATTATGGTTTCTGCACTGCACTGGCACACACCTCCAATAATCAGGGGTATGCTAATAGAAACAACATTTGTTCCAAATAATTTTCTCCCACAAATCAGAACATTTTAAGGAAGAGGGAACATGCACTGGCCAATCTGTCTTAAAAAATACAAATTACCCAGCAGTTGAGTGGTTTTGTGATCCAGAGGTCTCTTTTACAGCATATTAAAGTAAATTGCATCACAGTATAATAATTGAATAATAGAAATGCACAAGATATAAACAAACTGATTCCACAATTTCATTATTTGGGCTTCTCATGGACTCAATTTGGTTAATTTTACCATATTTCCTCCTCTTCAGGTGTGTCTTGGGCATTGTGTACTGATCAGCAATGGCACCAAGATTGATTTTATCTTTCCCCAAACAGCAGCAATTGTGTCTTTCCACAAGAGGTTGATGGTGGCTCTCTGGACTGAAGTCTGCCTTAATCCAGGCAGAGTCTTCTGTCTCCCCACCACAAGAAGAGCACTGTGTCTCTCTAGGAGGTGTCCTACGCTGCAATGATAAAGCTTTTATTCCAAATAGATCCTCATTACGTTTTAATTGTTCTCTTTCAGAGCTCTTTAACCTTAAAGTTCCAGGGCTACAACTTTGTAGTACCACAGCACAGGTAATGGCAAGAAATATTAGAACTAAAAGTCATTCTAAAAAACAAAGGGGTGATAATTTGGCCGGCCTTGCCAAGGCTGTCAAAGCTCTCCATTTCCCCCAGCAGAAGCCCTGATAGTTGCCCTTCATCGAGATTTGCAACATTTTCTCTGTCTTCTCCTGAGTATATACAGGAAATATTTTAGCTTGCAAAAACTATTTTGTGAGATGATTTCTACCTAGTTATAAATCACCAGAGTCTTGGAAAATGTATTCATTTGTTGATATTTAAAAAAAAAAATGCATAAGTGGACAAAGCATCTTTATATTATTAAAAGAAACCATGTAGACACCACAGGAGTTCTATATAAACCTTGCAGAAAATATGTATCTTTACAGCACTTTCTGCTTACTCCTTTCTCGCACATGGCAGTTTGTTCCACCTAGTTGTCTGCAGAGGAAGCACAGCTAGCAAATGATGAGGCATGCTTGAATTAAGGCTTGTAATTTCTCCTGCCGAAAAACCTGATTGTGCCATTGACATTTATGAACCATAGTAAACACTGAAAATTTGCCCTGAAATGCAAATTAATTCTGAGAACTCCTGGTACCATTCCTGTGAAAACATTTTAAAGTGCCTACAGATTCTCACCGTAGCAACATTTTTATTCTTGCTTGGGAAAAAAAAAACCCACCAAAAACAACCACACAACAACAACTAAAATCACACACACACAAAAAAACCCCCAAACAAACAAAACCCAACAATTTGCTTTATACAGAAGGACAGAAATGACTAAGTAATCATTTCCATTTCTTGGAACATGAGGGTGCCCAATTGCAGCTAAGTAAAACTTTTTCATCAGGTAAAAGATTCAGGTTTTATTCATTAATTCTGATCTTTATCATATCACATGCAGCAGCAGATGTTATTTGTATTTGAGCTGAAGTTGGTGATGCACGAGTCCTGTCTGCATACACCTGCTCCCTAATACACCTAAGATACAATAATGCAACCCTCCAGAGTATTCTTTCCTTGGAGAAAATACTTCCAGCCATATGGCTACTGTAAATGCAAATGAACTCCAAGGAAGCCATACTGTGGAGCAGAACAGAAGAATTACACTAGTCATTTAATGTCCACCATCGGATTTTCAACTTTCCTCGTGAAGGAGATTACCAGTAACAGATTTTACTGGATCTCCTTCATGAGACCTGTCAGCAGCAGACATCCATCCCAGTGGGGAACCCACATTCCACACACAGCGACTCCAGAGGAGTAACCCCCAGAGAGACCCCGGCACCTCTACACCTGCTTGCCCAGGGAATGTGAGGTCAGACTGGACGTGGCACAGGGGACAAGGTCAGGTGGGCAGGAGAGGCTGCTTGGGTTTTGCATCCCCAGCCCTGCTGGTGTGTGTTTTCAGGGAAACCCAACAGTTACAAGGAACAACGGCAGTCTTCAAGAACGGATAAATGCCTAATGTTTACCACACAGATGTGCTAATGATCAATCCTGGCTTCAGCTAGAGGCCTCCAAAATGTACTCAGGTATTCCACTCTCCAACCATTACTACTTATTAAGTATGAAAGGAAGAGGAGACAATAATGCCTGCACATTAATTATGAGAATGTTCACAAGTATCTAATTTGCAAAATTATGTAAACATCAGAAGCACAGACATCCAGCTGCCAGGCACTGGAAGCTCACAGGAGTAATAGAGGCATCCTCAGATGCTCTTGGTGAGCTCACCTTGGCTCATTTTATAGTGACATTGACAAAGCTCAGCCTTTCTGCGCTCGTGCACTCATTCATTATTTCCATAATGTTTTATGCCTAGTTTCATTTGTTACTGACTTTGCTAGTTAAAATATGCCACTAGTGATCTGTTAGATTATCTAAGGTTCTGGGCAAACTACATTTAAAAAAAAAAACCATTTGAACCAAACCAAGGGAAATACAAAACGTCTTTAATCTTCATTTATTTACGGCTCTGCACTGGTCAGGGTTGCTAACAGCTATTATAAAGCAACAATGCCTTGCATTTATTGATGGGAAGATTATTGCTTCTAGTTCTTCTTCTTATCCCCTGTATCACAAATAAGTAAATCATAACCAGCCAAACCAAGGTTAAAAATCAGAAGATGCATTTTAACGAGATCCTGGGAAAAAAAGTTTAAAATAACCTTCCATCTATGGAAAAGAGTTGTTAATTCATCCAGTTTTGTGGATTCCATGAACTGATAAGCTCTGCAGCTCAGGCAACTCTGAAATTAAATTAGGTTTCAGAAATGAATATTTCATCTTTAAGATACTGTTGCTTGGAGACCTGGGAAAGGAAGGATGGTTTAACACAAAGACATAGGAGTTAGTTACATGTGGCATCGTTTTCCATTCCAACAGGCTCTGGATCACACCATAAAATGCCCAGAACAAAACACTGTGCCACAAATGTAAAAGAATGTATGTTGCACATATTTTATCTGACATCCCTCCCTCCTCATTTTTAGCCTGTCTACTCTCAGCTCAAGAAGTTCATTTTAACACCATTTAAATAATAATGAAAAAAAAGGCATAAAGGCAAAATTACAGAAGTTCTTCAAATCAAAGTTTATTAACTCTTCAGTGAAATTCCTCTCCAAAGAGAAGTATCCTAAACTCTCCTCTTCTTACCCTGTTTTCTCTTACAGAAAAGGGCAACAAGATATTTTTCTGTGAATAATTTTTATTCCTTGAATAATATTAATAACCACTATTTTAAAAAAAATGGGGGAGCAAAGAGGAGACTAAAAGAATTCCTGTTCTCTGCTGAACATCTGAATTTGGGATAGGAGGTGGATAAGCTATCTGTTCACCAAGTGAGTGTCATCTTACAGGTTGGGTTTGATTATAGAATCAATCTTAGCTATCTAACTACATCATTTAAAAAAGAAATTGAAGAAATGGGGGCAGAAGGGAACAGCAAGCACTTCTAAATTTAGAGTTGAGTGCTTCAGGAGTCTTATGGAGATGAAAGTGAACATCTGCATTAATGGAAATGTGTTGTTTCTATATTGCAAATGTAGTGAGCTGATCAGACAAAACAAAGCAGTCTCTTGGAATAAATGACAAACAGCAATTTTTTCCTAGCAGAAGACAACTTGATTTTTGCAAAGTAAGATTTCAGCTGAAGAGGATTTAGGGACCAATACCGATGTGTGCATTTGCATGTACATTAGAAATCTCACAGTATTTTTTGTTTTAATTGCTGCATTGTAGTTTCTTAAGGGAATATGGCCATTTCCCAGTGTGCTATTCTCTCCCCACAGTAGGCTCCAATATCAGTTCTCCCAAAATGAGTCCTAACCCCAATGCATTTACTGTTGCTTGGTAGAGTGTTTTATTCACTTTCTGCGCCCCATAGATCAGGCACTATTCTCTGAGTAGCTTTCAGGCAGGCAAAGTTTGATTTTTATGTTTTTTTAACAGCTATAATGATTAGTAAAATAGTAAAGAGAATATCAGATGTCATGAATGCCATTTCAGACAAGACCAAATGCCAAATTAAATGCAAATATGTGATTTCTAGTAAAACAGTCACAGCAAAAATATCTTACTAGATTCCAGTGCCTTTGTCTAGGTGTTTCTGCTGCCATTTGACACTCAAGGATTTCAGAATCTGCTATTTAAATAAAGGTATGACCTATACAGCATGTTTAAAAGCCAAGCTGAACAAAGTATCAATATACAATATTTAAATGCTAAAATTAAAAAATATTGATCTCCTACTGATGTTCAAAGACATAGGTGAACCCAAAGAAAACTTAAAATTAGTCCTGATTTCATCTTGTTTAATTTGTGTATTCAGACAACTTATTATGGCTGTTTTATATAACACCCCCGCCCCCAGCTCTGTGCAGCTGAATCAGCACAAAGATACCCAATATTTCTGTAGTTCCTGAGAAATGTTGCTACTTACACACCGTGGACTCAGTCCATTCTGTAGGTGTTATCTCAAAACATCAAACTATTGTGATATGCCAACAAAAGCAACTGAAGGCACAATTCTAGCATTAGACAGTCTGTATTGAAACCAGCTGTCTCGGGGAGCCCAGATGGGATCTGTCAATGCTTCATTCCAATTCTTTTCTTCTGCTGAAAACCGATAGGCAACCCCAGGCAAAAAGTGACCCCACATAACTCTGCTCAGCCTCAGCTCTAATAAAGCTGTTAAACCAAAGCAGTAGTTCCTGCTTTTATCTGTTTCAAGTACCCGGGTAAATTGCAAATCAATACACATTTTTAATCATCACCTACAAGTTACAGCAAAAATAAATCCTGTAGCAGTTCTATTTAGTTTTCACTCCCTTTCTTCTTTGACTGTAATGTTTTCCACTAATCTGAACAGAATTTCATTATAAATAGAAACCTAGGCAAGGAAGTCTATTATTGGGGCTTCTGATATTCATCTCTTTGCCATGAACCATTGAAGCCACTAGAAATTACTGTAAGTAGTCAGTATTCAGCCTTACTGTGATATCACCCTTTGGGGATGTGCAGCAGTGTAATGGGTTACAACTCTCTTCCCTCTTATATGTCTTTATAATTGGAGAGTTGACAGTGTAACTATTTCATAGTATATTTTTACAGCCATACTATTCTTACTTCTAGTAGATCATGAATGACATACTGTTCACACTACTACATCCATACTAAACCGAGCTCCTAAACTCTGGTTGTGCAGTTATTTCTGATTTGGACAAGTAATCTGAAAAGTTATTCACTTCTTTTAAAACATAAAATCCATTTTTATAAATTTTTTTCTTGAAACCTGTTGGATTAGATACTCCAACTCAAACCAACTGGACCCTAAATCACAGATCATGACGAAGTAGAAATCCATAGCAAAACTCTCCCCAGTTTCAGCCAGACAGGTTCAGGTGCACAGTATCCAGCACAACTCTTGTACATAAAGTGTATACTTCATACTGCACGGTGAAAGGTTAGTTGGCATTCTGGTCTGCCCAACACATGTCCTTCACCTACATAATGTACAATTTCAGAATGCACCAAACAAGGGAATAAAGTGACAAGAGGATGGTTTCTCATCTTAATATTTCTGTTTCATAAGTACCCTCAGAGATTTAAAATTTCCACCATTTACTCCACTCTACTCCTGGGAGTAAAAGCAGGGAAAGAGACCAGTCTCTTTCATTTCCCTGTATCCTATCCTGAAATTTTTTTCTAAACTCCACTGATTCCTTTATTTAAGTTTAAAGTTTTCTTTTTTATTTACCAATATTCATTGAGACTTATCAAATAGAAACATTTCATGTTTCCGAAACATAATAGATATCTACTATGTATTCACAAAAAAATAATAGTATTCTGAGGTTCTGGAGACACCTCACTGCTCAACACAAGTCAAATGACATTTGAAAATTTATTTGTTTCAATGAATACTAATGCAGATCGCTTTTGAGAAAACAGACCAAGAACTGGTTATTTACAGACATGTAAGTGGCCTTTAGCTCTCTTTAGCCAACCACCTGGAATTACTTGTGCTCCACATGGCACAGCCAAACCACATGACTCCTGTTCCTGCCTCACCACACACACTGGACCGGTGATGTTGGGAATGACACAGGGAGCAGAACTGACGCCCAGGCTGGGAAGCTTCCTGCATCCAGGAACATTGCAGGATCGTGCACATCTTTCCTAAATACAAGATTTTAAATATGAAATGCTAATTTCTTAGGACTGCCTCATTTTATCTCTGCATTTCCTTCCAAACACTCTGAGCCTTAAATGGAAATGCTCCTCCCTGTTTGGTGGCACAGGATTGCCTGCCACTGGCACTTTCATGGAATGGCTTTCTTATACCTCGGTAAATCTCAGAAACTAAAATTAATTCATAGAAACACCTAATGTGACATAATGCAGCATGACTGATGAAACACTGTATGCTGCAGTACAAAACAATATTTTTTCTTCTGAGAACAGCTGAATCTGTCTACTCTGAAAGAGAAGGGGGAAAAAATAGCACACTTGTTTCTCCTTACTTGTCTCTTTTCAGCCTCTTAGCAAATTGGATTAATAACTAACAAGGCCAAAAATAATGAACCTTTATCTAAAAGGCAGAATATGTTGCCAGTAGGGACTAGAAACCTCTCTATGTGTGTTTGTGCATGTGTGTCTGTGTTTGGGAGGTGACAAGGGATTCTTTTGTTTGTTATATTTTTTGTTGTTGGGGGAAGGATGGGTTGGCTTTTTTTGTTTTCTCTGTTAGTTTTGTTTTCAGTTGGGAAAAGTGTGCAGTACATGGACCACTCCCAATGTTTTGGGAGCATTCATATTCTGAGTGAAGCCCAGAGTCCTCTGAATCTTCAAAGAGATGCAGAACATTCCCAAATGAAAAATATTTCCCATAAATAAGTCTGGCAAACAAAAAGTAGTTTTAAAGACTGAACTGATTTCTTCTTAGACTTGTCAGCAAGGGTATATTTTTCCAATCTCCACGACTAGGACAACAGAAAGCGATCAACTCCACTTCTATCTATAGTAGTTTTCACCTTTATATTTTTTCAGTAATTCAATATATGGTCTACAAATAATACAATGTAATCTAATCCTTGCTAAAGATAGTTTCCACAATAATTTATTTTTAAATATTAAGGAAAAAAAATCTCCTGATCATGAGATGAACATGTCTTCTAATCTCTATATTATATGTAGATTCTAAGCATTCAAGAGGTTTTCCATTTTGTTTACGGTATGATTAACATTAAATGTCAAGTTAAAAACCCCTCATCATTGCATTTTTCATACACCACTGGAAGGTAAGGGAGGCAACAAAAGAGCAATCACTGCTATGAAAAAAAAAAAACTGGGAAAAAAAAGGAAGGAAAGAAATTAAAACCCCAACATATGAATATTTTAGATTTTATTAAAGGGGAAGTTTTGAGAACAATTATTAGAATTCATGCATATTTCTGGACTAATCAAATACATAACTAAGTAGCTATTAAAGTTGATTTGACATGGTTAATTTAGGGTTTAAAAGGCAGCAGACACCTTGTGACACTAGCAGAAGTGTTGCACTGCAACTGAAGAGCAAGAATACTAAAAGGGATTTACTCCTCTAACAAGATTTGCCTTAGATCTTACAGATAAACAGGTTCTTCTGTTCACAAGTTGACAAACTTTGCTCAGTGTCTGTGAGGAACAAACGGGAATAGCACTACAGCCTATTTTTGTGCCATAAAACATTTTGTTGCATATCTTTCCGAGTGACTGAGTGATATTTTTATCAGCCATCCCTCCTTTTCCCTAGCCCCACCCCTTCCTTCAGGCACTATCCCTATAACAGAGCAAGCCCAGCAGATTTCTGTATTTGCTTTGTTTTTACATTCAAACTCTCCTTTTCAACATCCTTTGAATCAGGGCTGTGTGAAGCCTGACTGGCTGTGTGAAGTTAAAGCCCTAGATCAGCTTAGTGTAGTGGGACACAAAGGTAAAGCTCAAACATACAAAACAGTCAACAAAACTACTCATCTTCAGCTTAAAATTAGAGATTCAGCAGTCTGTTTATTCATCTAAAAGGAAGCTGGTACCTCATTCTGGGGGCAGCATCTGGTGCCAGAAAGAAAATTTGCTTCCTTCTAAGTGTAATTGGGGGGAGGAAGGATGCACATGGAAACATGGACTATTTTCTAACAGAACATTTTCACAGGCACGGTGTTTCCAGCTTTCAAGATAAACCTCTCGACTTTGCTTTGACATTAATTTCTGATAAATGCCTCAGGTTTACCTTGGCATTTAACAAAGCAGCAGGAGACCATTATCCTGTGACAACGCTCTATTCCACTGATACTATCTCTTAATTGGAGAAAATTTCTCTTCATCTGAAAATGTTTGGCAAGGTTCCCCATAAAAAACTATGGTATATCTAAGTTGTTAGCTTTAATAAGATAGGGAATAAAATACCCAGAGCAGATGTAAATCAAATCTTTCCTATCACGTTGCAAAAAACAAGCCCATTGTTGCAGACAGCACTGTGAACCCCAGCTTTTAATTATTTATACAAACTATTTACATGATAAGATACTTGAAGGATGGTCAGTGCTATAGATAATAATGCATCTCATTTGTAAAACAGAGCAAACAGGAACTAACATCAATTGTCAGAACAGCAGAAATTATTTTAATTGCTTTTGCACATAACTGACAGCAGTAGCCTCACTGTCATAAACAGAAGATGACACATAACCTGGAGGAGAAAATAGAACTAAAACAGCTGACTTAGATTTGCAAGAGATTTATAGTCTAGCTCCCAGGTTCTGTCATTAATCTGCTTTGCTTCTACTTGGCTCTCAACTAAGAACTTAATAATGTTCTTACCTCCACAGTTGTGCTGGGCCCACAGAGGGCAGTTTCCATGCTGGTTTGGTTACGTGCAGAGCCAGCGTGGGTGTCTCTGCCTGTACAGGGTGCTGAGCTCTGTAGGTGTGACGTGAGCCTTCATTCACGGAATTGATTGCACTGCTACTTCTACTCTCCTGCTCTAACAGCTGACCCATAAGTAATGCAATAACCAGTATAGTACCTTGTACAATATCAACATTTTGCTCAGTCCAGCCAAATATTTCACTGCCTCAGTTCTGTATTTTGGAACCGCCTTGCAGTCAGGTGACACAAATGGTCCTTCTCCACTGCTGTCACTTGCAGAACAGGAGTCCCTCATATACAACAGCTTGAAAGACACTGGAGCTGTTCAGTTCTCAGTCTTTCTGCTGAATTGTCTTATTCTATCTGCTTAAAAACTTTTGACATTAATGATGTTTTCTCAAATACAGCTCATCTACAAATTTCATTATCAGGCCCTCCTCCCCACCCCCAAAAAAAAATCACTAACAAAAGTACCAAATAGATCAGTTTTAAACGAACACCTTGGCATACTCCACTAGTGACTCCCTGACACAAAAATTCCATGCTGTTATCCCTTCCTTGCTCATCATCCATTTCTTCTACTAATCCTAATCTTCCACAGGTTAACTAACCATTTCCCAAGTGATAGCTTATCAAATGCTTTACTGAAGTCCAGAAAATGAGATGTACTGCCTCTCTATTGTCTAGATTATCATTTATCTTCATGAGCAGCCTCTCTCATTCCATTTAGAGAATATGATTTTATCAGTGCTCTTAAGGAAAGCAGGGCTTTACACTTAAGTTATGCTCTTCCATCACAAAAAACAACATAATTCAGGAAGTACTGGTGATAATTACTACCAAGAAGTATTGGTGATAATATCTGCTGATCAAGAATTGCATCAATAGCTGCATCAAAGCCTAGGCTGGGTTTTGGTTAAATATAATAAAATTTTAGTCTTCATTTCTCAGAGTCCAGGCCAAATTTTAGTGTGGGAAAGGAAAAAAAAAAAAAAAAACAAACCCACAAAACACCAACCTACCTCCCCCCCCCACCATGTGCAACAACAACTAGTTCAAACATTAGAAAAATTGATTCTTTTCCAATCTTATTTTCTTTTTTTGACGAACTTCACTTTTACTTTTCCTCTGAACATCACTGACAGATAGAAAAAGTTTTAATAGACAAACATGCAACGGATAGTTGAGGACATATGCATAAATCTAAGGACAACTGTCCTTGACCGAAGGACAATATCTGATGTGAGCTGATGACACTTTCTGCCCATGCTATGAGCCAAGTTGCACAAACTATCTACACAGACCCAGTTTTTAGTTCCCAAAAACAGCCCTATTTGTTGGGCTTGGACGAATCAGTAGGAAAAAGCTCTGCCATTCTCTTCTATTGCAGCAACAAGCCCCCTGCCCATTCCTTTCTATCATTAACTACACCGCCCACTGAGAATGATAAGGAGGAATGCAAGGCTCTACAAAAGCTACACAGCTGTGTGTGCACACTGCAGCTCCCCTCTTATTCTGTGAGGGAAAGCAATTCCATACATGGCCTCACATGCAAAAGCAGTGACACTGGTAACGTAATAGGCTATTCTGTTTCTTCTGATGGCAGGGACAAGTGGTATACAAATGGAAGTGAAAAGAGGAATGTGAATATGGAACAGAAAGTCTCCCACAACTACCTGTTACAGGGAACACAGCCCTTAGAGTAAGAGATCTGCCTGGATTGGTGACACTTTTAAATAGCATGGTAGGTGCACATAGACACCAAAACGTCCTACACATACATTTGCTGCTCTTGGCCACCTCCCCTTGGAGAGAGGGCTAATAACCGCCTTAGTAAAAAAACGGGTCAGTCTTCTGTCCTCCTGTCTCATTTTCCCTCGGTCCTCCAATCTCACCCTCTTTAAATAGAGTTCCTCCTTACAAAGAAGATCATTAAAAAGCTTTGAGTCGGTTGCTCATCTGGTATCTCAATGAATTAGGCTGTAAAACAGGGGAGGGATGATCAATGTCCTGCTTCCATTTGCCACTAAATTCAGTTAGTATTACTCTATTGGCCATGTTTTATAATATAATATTTAGTAATATCTGTATCCCTTCAGAGTTACAATACCGTTAGCCTGAGAATGCCATGGACATGGTATTTTATAATGAATGAACTGTATTCATAGCCAGAGCCTCAAAAGATACCATTTTTCTATTTCAGCAACATTTAACAATCTGGCTTATATTTCAACAATGTTAAAAATGGAAACTATGCCATGCTTTCAGGAATCAGCTTTTTTTTTTTTTTTTTTCCTTTTTTGTTTGGTTTGTGTTTTGTTGTGGGGTTGGTTTTGG
The DNA here is from genome assembly GCA_013399855.1 of Oxyruncus cristatus. Taxonomy (NCBI): domain Eukaryota; kingdom Metazoa; phylum Chordata; class Aves; order Passeriformes; family Cotingidae; genus Oxyruncus; species Oxyruncus cristatus. The sequence continues at coordinate 748,149 of VXAY01000038.1, forward strand.
TTGGGTTGTTGTTTTGGGCAGGTTTTTTGGGAGGGGCAAGGGGGTTCTTTGAAGTCTCCAACCCCCAAAATACTTCATGCCCTGTCAATTTATAAGCATTTAAGTTTGTGATATTACCAATGCTGAGGAGGACAACTTAAATACAAGCAGTATAAATCCATGTTTCCACTGTGGGCATATGCAGCACAAACATCTAATCTAGACCAAAGTTTGTCGACTTAGCACATTGTACTTGATGCTGTGTGTCACCTGTCTCTTGTTTGTCTATAGATTAACACAAAAATGTCATTGCAAACTAAGTGAATAGGGCATAGACTAAGCACCTGCCACTTTTAAAACTCTTTAGAAGACTCTCTTGTTTATTTTGTAAGCACCCAGGGGTGCAGTTAAATAACTGCATTGAAACAAACAATACTGGTGATTATTAAGGAGGCTTTTCACATGAAAATTCACTTCAGAAAAAAAATGTTTTGCAGATGTAGAGAAGAAAACTGTATCACTAAGAACCACTCAAAATACTTTGGTGGACCAAAACACCTTTATTTTTCTCTTGGCAATCTGCCAAGTTCACTGTCGTTTGAAAAGAATTCTATAGCTGGAGGCTAAAGCAGAAACTGCAATGATTTGAAAGAGAATTGGCTACAGTAAGAATGATAAAGCACCATATCATTAAAATGCAACTGGCATCTTAGCCTCCCTACAGCTCTTGAAAATGTGCTTACTCCTCAACTATTTACAAGAAAGGATCAGAAACAATTGAAATCACACAATATAGAAAAATGTTAAAGAACTCAGAAAATAAGTACATGCAGAATAATTTGCTGGTAGGGCAGTTAAAATAACGATGCATTATACATGGCCAGATTACAAAGGAATGAACGTAGAAATACATAGCTGAACTTAGTGTTATATTCATTTATCTCAATTAAACATATAGTAAATGAATTAATAATGAAGGTCCACTTACATTTAGGAAATTAAAGTTTTATTTGCAGCTTGTGGATTAAACATTTAAATGTTGTAGGACTGATAATATTTACAATTTAATGCTTGGAGGATCATCAACTGCTTTCTAAACTGCTCAGGAAATTAGATTTAGAAAGTCCTTGCATCAAAGCCTTGTATAGTGGTCTTCTCTGGAAGGCTGTTTTGCAAGACTAAGACTGGTAGAAAGTAACTATAGTTTCACAGTGAAGGAAGAGTTCAGAAAGGCCTTCAGCAGTTTCAGATAACAGAATTTGTTATTCAGATGTTGCTTACTCTAACAAGATAATAATATGCAGGCTTGAGTCAGAAAACTGTGCAAATGTTTTCAGGTTCTCAGAGAAGAATTTATTTACAGCTCAATGTTTAAATTGCAAACTCTGGTGGTAAGATTTCCCTCACAAAATTCAGTTTGACAGATTTCATTTGTTCGAGAGCTGTGTCCAGTTTTACAATTAAATAGAGCTGCTTCACTCAGCATCTATAAATGACATCAGATGCCATAGCAACATGATTACAAGTTTCCATCAATTTGTGGAGCTGAGTAAATAATTATCAGTGAATAATTAACTAAACAAAATTAGCCTCTTTTTCTGCTTCCAGCATGTCCTCAAGCAGATTGTATTTTCTAAAATGTATTCCTTATTTAAACCACATGGAAACACTCCAGACCCCACAGAACCACATCTTCAATATGCTTTAAGTCCATATGAGGTAGATGGCTAGCTAAAAGACATATACAGGAATTCCCATGGGAAAGGCAAGCCAAACAGGGTCAGAGGGGAGGGAAGAAAAAAATTACTACTGAAGAGAGGATTGCTATTGAAATATTTAAGTACTTACACATTTTCTTTTGTTCGGGTCTAAATATATAGGCCTCCTAAACCCAAATAAGCTTTCTGTGCTGTTGCAAGCCTATGTGTTACACTGGATATGCTTCCAGTGAAGTTGAGTGCTGGGGGAACCTTCCTCAGCTGAGGCAGCAGAGTTGCACTTTGAAATTCAAAGGAAATTATTCACAATTTTCTAGGAAACACTCCTTACAACCTTGACCATTTTTCTTAGAGCTGGGAATGCATTTGGTATCTCTCCTACTCATGTCCTCTAGGCTGGTTAGAAAGCAAGAAAACCCAAAGCATTCATGTGCCTGGACTGCAATTCAGTTGGAACCATATAAAGTTACCCATTAGAAGAGGTGGGGGCTGGGGAGGGCATTAACTATTTTTCTTTGAAAGTGGCAGCCCTGGACAGTAACAAACAGCACAATAAAGCTGGAACAAGTTTGTGTAAAACCTAAAACAAGTTTGCTAAAGCTATGGAAGGTACATTTCAGTGGTAACCTGTCAGCCTCCCTAAATGACTGTGAGCTCCTTCTTGAGATGGATGCAGTAATTATCATCCCATCAAAGCAACCTCAGCACAGCTTCCATTGTTCAAGTGTTGCCTCACACTCTTTCCTAGATATGCTCTACCACAGGCACTAGGAAATAGGGATGTGCTGTGATTCCCACTTTGCATAACTGAGACACAGAGACTGACCAGCTTCTACAAGGACAGAAGCAGATCTTGGCAAAAGCAAGAAATTATATCTACATTTCTCAAGACTTGGCTTGCTCCCCAAGAAGCATATTTTTCTTTTTAAAAGCCATTTCTTTTTTAATGGAAAAATGCCAATATCAAACTGTAAACAGATTTGGTTTCACAGATTTCCTGTATCTCTCTCTGGAATTCAATACCAAAATGAGTGTATATTGATATGTATGAAAAAATAGGAAGATGAGGTGATAAAACATCCACTCTGATTTAATTAGTTTTTTAGCCATTTCTGGGAAAAGAAAAATAAAAAAATGCTGAAACCTTGAGTCAGCTGCTTACGTTACTAATACGATTCAGCTTCCAAGAGACTTTTAAGCTGCTAATGGTGCTAAACTCACTGCTCTGAGTTCTGATAGCTCCCATTTCCCTTTCTCCTACCCTCAAGGGTATCCAAAAGGCACAGCTAGGCTTGGTTTTCTTACCTAAGGACCCTTCCACCTTGATACCTACACAGGTTTGTCAAGCATTTTGAAAAGCAGTGGATAAAGTCAAAGACTGCAAGATGTTTTGCTGACGATACTCCATCTTCTCTATTAAGCCTGGTTTCTACCATCTGATTGTTTTCATGTTGTCCGACAGATAAACCTGAATGAATATTAACTCTCACTCACTCAGGATAGGATAAGATCGCACTGTTTGCCAGATGAAGCATGTAAAGCATGCAGAGGTGACAACAAAACTTTCACCACCTTTTAACAAGGTCTACAATGCACTGCAGCTCCTGCAGCAAACTGTGATGTTCCCTTATGCCTGTACCTGGATCAGATACTCCAGCCAGGTTTACCCTAACAGACAAATCCCATAACGACCTTTTTCTTTTTTTAAACCATGTGTCACCTGGGGACTTTCTCCACAGGCCTGCACCTGGAGCTAGCCCCAGGGCACATGTACACAGCTTGGGAGCGGATCAAGGCAGTGCTAACCTGCCTTCTAAAGTATCTGCTCTCGTCCTGTTTATTTTCGTGCAGACAAATGAATGAAACCACTCTTCTTGTGTCCTAGCAACCTGGGAACCAGATAGCAGAGAGATCTAAGTCTTTGTAACAAACAGAGATCCACACTGAAACATTTGTTTGCTGCTGCTCAAGAAGCTCAAGAACTGTCCTGCTTATGGTACAAAGCTATATCTGGCAGCTGTTTCCATCAAAGCAGTGCTCTCTGTCCAGCAGTCCAGCAAAAAAGATCACCAGGGAAAGATCCATTTACTGAGATTAAGATATTATTTAGTCATCCTTGTTTTTCCCTTACCCCACCCCCTGCCAAAAAGCTACAGTTTTATGTAATGCTGCTTTATGCTATTATGACTTAATGCCTCATTACTACAGCAATTAGATATTGAACAGAAAACAGTAACCAAATATAAGTACAACAGTCAAATATGTTACAAGTGTTAATGACATTTTCCACCAAATAAAGCTAAACACAATTTCACTACCTTAAATTCTGACACGTAGTTCAGAACACATTTATCCAAGTAGATGTCACAAACCCTTTTTCTTTAATCAAGAAGCATGATTAAGTAGAAGCATATGTTTCAGAAGATTTCAGGTTTTCAGAAGATTTCAAGATTTTGCAGCTCTCTTCGTAAGTTTGTAACCTCAAGACCTTAACCACGTGCTCTGAACTCAGCTGTTTACATTATTATGCACTTCTCTGTAAATTTTGTGCACAAACACATCCTCAAGAAAACACTTCAGTTATCAATATTATGAATTGTCAATAAAATATTTAATAATTTTACATTCCATTGTAATAGAGGATCATCAGAGCTTAAAAGTCACACAAATACCTAATGGTATCAAATTATCATTCTGATATCATCTGGTCTGTTTACAAATAGCCCCTTTAAAAAGGTCAGTGATGTGAACTTAGAGGTGTGATAGCTTGAACTGATACTACCATTCTGTGTGCCCCACAATAAACATTAAGAATCATTTCAAAAGAAGAAAATAAGTTCTGAAATATTGTAGCTTTTTCAGATGTCTATAGGGAATGAGGTTATGATAAATCTAACTGGATTTTACCACATCTCCTCATAGCAAGCCTGAAACCACTCTCACCAGTAATAAAAAAAGTACACTCTACAAAGACACCTAAATTATGAGCATATTGGCCAGTAAAGCATCTGAAATCTAAACCTGTCATTGTAGATTGAGTCATTCTATATCTCCACGTACGTGTTAAAAAACAGTACACACAAACACACAACGGTGGAACTGAAGGCGGGTGGTGGGCAGAGAAAAGCAAAGCAGCAACACACTCAGAATAAGACACAATGATTCAGAAACAGAACCTGACCTCTGTATTCACCTCTCCCTTGCATCAGAAAAACATGGTAGATGGAACAGGTTAAGATGACTGCTTCATCTTTAGACACTTGAAAATATTGGAAAAGCATTTTCTGTCATCTGGAAGCATTATAAAAACACATGTAGAAAACCAAGCAGGTAACAAAGGCCTGCTGCTGTTAAGTATACATTTCCTTTATTCTTTTTAATTAAACATCCGAGAAATTAAATTGCTGTCTAGAAAGCAGAGTCAGAAACGTAGGACTTGGACACAAACTTGTTGAACAGTGTTTGAAGGATCTCTCAACCTTTCTCAGTCTTAATTTACCCATTCACGAAGTAGGGCCAGTGACATTTAGCTGTTTAACAGGAGTGGCTTTTTTGATATCATTAAAGACTCCAAAATCTGTGAATGGTAGATATTCAAGTGTCACAGGATTCTGTTATATCTCAATATCTTCCTTTCAAGTCAGCATCTTGCTGGAAAAGATCACCAAAAAAACCCATGAAGAGATATTGCTGTAGCTCCTAAGTACAGGAAGTGCAGTTCTTGGGATGGTATAAACTCTACAGAACATCAGTACAAAGACACTGATGAAGCCCCTTTCCATTTCCACCCCCCTTTTCAGGGCACATTAAATTTTCTTCAAATAATTCCACGAGGCATTTTCCTTACTCACTAGACCAACATGGTTCAGTAGACAAATGTAGTTTGTCATTTCTGCAGGACTCTTGTTTATATTCTTCAGAAAAAAATGTTCCAGTCCTCTTTGGTGCAAGTTATTTTTTCCTCTACCCTTTTGACTTTTAGTCTACAGGATGAGCCACTAGACTACAAGGAATGAAGATTAAAGCCTTCTTAACTCAGGATTTCAAAGCAAGGACTAGTTCACATACCCATATACCCTTTAACCCTGTGAGCACCTCACAGTGACAATTACATTTGCCTCATAACCAAGAAATATCAGTATTCAATTCTAAAAATAGCCTTTACCAGCTCTGTGTGCACTCTGGACTACAGGAAAAACATTTCATGATAGAACTGGAAACAGAACTGAATTGTCTGAAGTGGCTGGTTCTCAACCAGAAGGATCCTTCCTCTTAGTGCCCTGTCCTGCTCCAGTTATTTTACGCTTTTACTTGATCTGATCTCCTGGGGTTCCTGCGTCAGACACTGACAAAGCCTGTCCTGGTGAGAGGACTCTGCATTCTGTAGTCAGCTGTTTGCTCTTGATTTGCTGAGACACTTAATGCCCAGCAGTTGAAGACTCCCTTACAAAATGATGTGGGCACACTCAAAGGTAGCCTGGAAGGGCATTTACTTCCTCAGAAATCTCACAGGATTTTTCACATCATACACCCCAGTTTGAATAATGCCTTCCTATTTGGCTGAACTAGCTCCTTTCCAGTAGTCAGTTCAGCCAAATCTTTTGGGTTTTAAAGAAAAGCTCTACACCAAACTGAACATGTAACTTTCACTTTTTGCAGATCTCTCTGGTGGACTCCCACAGTTCTTGCCATGATCTCTGCACCACTTGGTCATGAAGGTTGGAAAAATCTGCACACCTTCAGAGATCTCAGTGTAACTTTTGAGAGGTTAATGGGGTCACCACTGAAAAAAAAAAATCCATCATTCTCATTTTTCACTTACTTATACTAGGACCAAGCAAGGGTAGCACCACTAAATTAATTTAGTACCAGTGCTTGGTGTCAACTATTGTCACCTAACTGGCTTTTTCTGGAAAAAAGAACGACAGCAAAAATTCACTGGAGAAAAGGAATAGAGTCTTATTCTACTGAGTCAGATGGAGATCAAAATATAAAGCAACATAGTTCAATTTAGTTCAGATGCTATGGCCAAATAAATGTATAAGGCATTTATTTATATAATAAACCCAAAGAGCCTGGACCTTTGTTCTGCCACTGGAGTTTGGTTCCCTGTTATATTCATAGAATATTCCAAGAATCAGCGCAAGATCTGTTCAAACATCACTGTAGCTCTTAGAAAACTGCTGTCACCAGTGTACCCAAGCAGCAAATGCATTTTTCATGTTATGCAGAAATGTGTGCCTTCACAGAAGAGATCAACATGCAGCCCAAAGCGTTAAAAAGAATCTGAGAACAACATTTGAGCAGATGAAGATGCATTCCAATTTTTCTTTCTATCTTTCAAGCTTCCTTAGCTCAAGACACATATTCCAGATATATATGTAATGCAGAGCAGTTAATACAGATGGAGAGAGATTGACATGGCACTTATCTAAACGGATACTGAGATTCCAGGATACCTATTGCACCCTAGTTGATAGGAGCTTCAGAAGCTGTGAGTCAAAACTGACTTCACAAAACCACAACAGTGCATTTCACCTTTGCCAACAGACATTGTGTAAGTTAGTTTATAGTACTATGCCAAGGGCATATCAGCCAGACTTTTCTATTTCAGTTGAAAGAAAACCCAGTATCTGATAAGCTAACATGATGAATGTTCCAAGGACTGCACAAATAAGCAGAAAACCCAAGAGCTTCAGAACTTCCCTGATCTTTAAATTCCCCCAAGTTAAAATACATTTTGCAAGTCTTACTAATGTGTGTATACCTACACATTATCCTGCCTATTATAAATTCTCTAGAAATACTGAATATCCAGAAAATTAGTTATATTTTAGTCAATGTTAAATACCAACAAGAAAAAACTACCATCCTTGTTAAGAAAGAAACAAAACCCCAGTATTGTACAATTTTTGTAAGGTAAGATCTTAAACATGCCATTATAAAGACAGCTTTTCAAACATTCATTAACTTCCATAAAAAATATTAAGACTTCAGAAACCATACAATGTGGGAACGAAGCCTTGTATCATCTATTTATTTTTTGTCATTTTTCTAGCAATAAAAGAACATAAGATTCTATTGTCATAAATACTGTATAAATGTATTGACACTACAAAGCACACAAACAACTCGAATCCCATGTGCTTTTTTCACAGAAGGAGAATAGAGCCCACTATCAGTCACTCATCTGAAGAGCAATGAGGAGTATAAACTGATGCAACTTTTTTTTTTTCAATTCAAACTTTTGATATGGAACTATTTTAAGATCTCTTGAGCACCCTCCCCTCTGCCTTCCTTTGAAGGATCGCACGAAGCACATACAACTCAGGCATCGTTATTTCTACACTCACATGCTTTTGACAAAGGAAAAACTCTGTCACAAAACAGACAACTCACTGGTTGTTAAAATATGAGTGATATGTTAAACAGATCAAGGAATGCACTGAGTTGAATTCTAATCTCCCTTTCATTCATTTCAGGCGTTTTAAAATCAAGTCCAGTTTCAGTACATCATGGCCTTCTTGAACCTTAGTAATTACAGTACCTCTAAAAGCAATGAGGGTGAACCACAAAAGATCTGTAACTACAGTTCTTTTCAGATAAGCATTAAAATTTGACATTTCTAGACAGCAATTCTCAGTTCCTAGAGATTTTCTAGTTGGCTCGATGTACTGTGTTACATAGCCTTTCTTTATCATTTTAAGAATTTTATGCTTTCATGCTAAGTTGAGTCACTTTTTAGCTAATTTTTTTTTTTTTAAAAGGGACAATGAACTCGGGTTTTATAAATTAAAAAAAAAAAAAGATGTGCTTGGCAGAATATGAGCCACCCCATTGGGATTGTGTCTATTTGAACCAGCTCACCAAGGCCCACTTTTTTGAGGTACATCATGTTCCTCCAAAAAAACTGAGCTGACAGCTACAACCTGGATAAGAACAGACTTAGACAACAAATACACAGAAAAATAAGAAAGGAACAATGACAGAGTAAAATTTGCCATGTACTCATAAGAATACTACATGCAATTTTGCAAGCCATGTAATGCATTTATTAAAACTCAAGCTCCATTCTGTGAGAGAAACCATTATGTTTATAGACTTAGGAGAAAGTAAGGCTTGTAAACTGGTGAGACCATCTCTTTCTAAATCAAAAAGAAAAGCAAGTGTAAAACTAGAAATATTATCCAACAGATTAAGTATTAAGCTCAGAAAGCTTCCTGAGACCAGACAGAAAGTCTGCCAAATTTTTTATTATGCATATTGAATTGAAATTCAGCATAATCCAACCTAGAAAGAAAAGCATTACACGGAGCAGTATCACTTCATAGTGAAAGATGTGTTCTCAGTGAAATGTGACATTTTTAGATCAAATGCCACCTCTCCCCAAAACATGTTTGGTGATGATCTCAGCTCCTTCCTTTTTACTCTTTTCCTATAGCTCACAAGTGCCAATTAAAGAACTTAAATATAGACTTTGTCTTACTTTTTCAAGCACCTTTTGTAACAATGTAAAAGGGGCTCATACAAAGTGACATCTTTCTAACTTCATAGTAATTGATACCTAGTTTGCAGTAGTGCAAGAACTTAGTGTGATTCAGAAAAAAACAGTGATTCATGGTTATGATCTTCTGGTAGTCAGACAAAGCCTGAAGCTTCTGCTTTCAAACAAGAAATTTTTGTCTCCTGAAGACTAAATTCAGTGTTCCTTAGAAGTGGTCAGGATTTTCCTTCCTTCACAATAGCAGGGCTCTTAGATGGAAGACTGCTATTCATATCCATCCCCAATGAAGGAGGCAGGGGGAAAATCATTCTTGCATCTTTTAAGAAAGCAAAAAGAATATTTAAACGGAAAACAGTAATGCTTTAATTCCTCTAGGCTTTTATTCTTCTTAGAGATTCAGAACTCCATGGCAAATTCTGTTCTCCATCACCCCTGAGTGAGTGGTCCTTTGGCAGGTAGAGTGGATAAGTGCATTTAAGAGGAAGAATCCAATCCTCTCCTCAGGAAATTGTCTAAAGTGAAGAACCAATATGAAACACCAAATGGTGAAAATTGTACACTGCTCTGGACTAATTTGGCTTGATTTTTATGAACCATAATATATTATGGTTCATTTTTTGACCAGTGTGATTCAATAAATTATAGAATATTAGCAGAGCACTAGAACAATTTCAAATACTGCACCAGCAAGAAGAAAATCTTTCCCATGTTAACCATCAGCAGGTGCAATAATTCCACTTGTTAACTGTCATTGAAACAACAGAAGTGAAGAAATTACTTGTTGTTTAATTAATGAAGTAGACTAAGATAAAAAAAAAATCCAGAAGTAACCTGGTTTTAACTTCCAGTTAAATACTTGGAGAGATTAGGAGTGAAGTGTATCTTCTATTGCACAATTAAAATACACCACAGGTTATCCTGGCATCTTACTGACTTCACAATCTTATTAGCCTACACCAGGAATCTGTTTATTCCCAACATAGCAATTCAAATTTGACATATTTTGATATGTGATGTACAAAAACTTCTGCCACTTCGGAGTCTGGCTGTCAGTCTCCCCTGCTATTGTCCAAATCCCATACTCTAAGTTAATGAAAGGGATTTTTTTCCCTATACCAAAAGCAGCTGATCTGCTGAAGTAACCTTAAATTTTACCAAAAAATAAAGGGAAAAACAACACCATACTCAAGTTTTGTTCCAAATATCATGTGTCACAGAAATAAATATCATTCAAAAGTAAATGCCTTCAGAACTACAAACAGCATCATGTTAGCTTGATAATGGAATATCAGACAGATTGATCACACACCAGCTTTGCCACATATTACAAAAACACTCCATTCAACACTTTACTTCTGCAACTTCTGCCAAATTTGTCATGTCACTGAACAATTATTTATCTAAAGTCATGAACAAATAGACAAACCTGAAAATTCCTTTGAGAAATAGTTTTACTGATTAACAGCATTAATAGCATTATTCACACCAGTCAACAGTGTTGACATTTATACTGTTGTAACAAGAAATAAAAGCCCTTAAACTCAAAGATGAAGAATTCAGGAATATAGTAGAGAGGCTTAGAAGTTAAGCATATCACCCCTCAAAACACATTTAAAGGTTTGGGCAATTCCCAAAAAAGCAAGAAGCAGCTAAAATAACCTCAAAAACTCCAACCCCAAACAGCAGGTATCCAGCTGAATAGGAAGGGACAAATTCGGCTGTGTACACATAACTGTTAGACACACATCTACAGTCTCCTACAAGGTTTCCATCATCACAATTAGGGCAGGCTCATGATTTTTTTTTGTTTTGTCTTGTCATAGGGGCTCTGTTCCTATGGCTACAAAGAAGTTCTGAATAATCCTGGGTCATTTAGAATCCCTTGTGCAGATGATGACATTTGGAAAAGGAGGAGGTCTGACTGAAGGTTTTTAATGGGGAAAGTGGCTCTGCTAAAGAAAGACCTCTGTATGGAGACCATGAAGTGAACTAGGATGGAGTCCTACATCCCAGCACATTGAGCTCATCAGGAACATATGCTCACAAGTTCTTTCAGGCCAGGTGTAATATCCCACAGAGCAAGAATTAGTGCCAGATACTAAATCTCAAGGTTCACGAAAATAATTAAAAAAAAAAAAAAAAAAAAAAAAAAAAAACAAAAAAAAAAAACCCCCCACCCACAAAGTCAGAGTTGTGGGGGTTTTTTGGTTGAGTTTGCTGGGGTTTGGAATTTGGGGCCAGACAAAGGGGGGCCGTCCCATGTACCCATCCCCCTGATGTCTGTCCCACTGCCCCCAGTGAGGTTTTTTTTTTGTTTGTTTTTTTGGTTTTTTGTTGTTGTTGTTTTTTTGTTTGTTTGGTTTTTTGTTGTTTGTTTTTGTTTGTTTGTTTGGGGGGGGTTGTTTTTTTCAGTGGTTTTGTTTGGTTTTGGTTTGGTTTTTTGGGGTTTTTTTGTGGGTTTTTTTTTTTTACAGTCAATGAATTTTGGGAATCTTAGTCTGTATTAAATTTAGGTACATAGTGACTGAGGGTGTGAATACCAAGTTAATTACTTGTTATTAATTTCTGACACCAAAAATCCACAGACCTATTGAATGTCTGCATCACCATTTAGAACAACCTTGAGAAATTTGCCAGTTTCCTGCAGCAAAGATTTCAGAATGCAGATATTATCCTCATATATCTGCTCATATATGAGCAGATATTATCCTCATCTTAACTGTTAGAAATCCTATTGGTAACTTCAAAACAATAGAAATACCACTGGTGTAAACACAAGCCAGAAAGAACAGCATCTTTCCTTCAACTTCTGGCTGAAAAGTAAATCAAAGGTGAACTTGAAACCGAGATGGTGTACTTATAATCATGTGGATAACAAGGTCACCAAAGGTGCTAATTAATTCACTCCTAGATGCATCCTCCATCATTGCAGCAGAGCTGTTGCATGAGATTTCCTGAAAAATTTTAAAAAAACTCTCCACAAACACCTGAGAATACAAGACAACCAAGGCTCCAAGCGGATTTTAAAAACCTCCAGATACTCAAAGAAAAAAACCTCCAAAACTCACCTGACATTAAACATTTCAAACTTCACCCCATTTTATTACACTTAACAGTGTTTAAACTGTTTTGTTTTTTTTTTCTTCAAAAAGCCATTGAAAATATCTATAATGTCTAGATGTGCATCATTTCAGCCAAAACATGTTAAAGTTCACAAAGCTACTACAGATTAAGCCATGGTTATTTTTAGATAGCATACAACAAAACATGAGAATGTAGAACGCATTAAGTAAAAATAGTAATTTTTTAAGTAAAAATAGAATGCAAAAAAAGGAAAAAAAATAACATTTATAACCATACTTTATAGCAATTAATATTTGTTTATAAGATTTCATATACAGGCTTGAATAGCAAAATTCAAGAGGTTCTAAAAGTTACCTCTATCTTTTCTCCACACCTCTGTTGATGCACCCATAAGCTTGAAGAGCAAGAATCTTAATCCTGTGAGGAACTGCAATAACTCATGCAGCAAACTCTCGTACATGGATTAGTTCTTCAAAAAATATAAATACATTGATGCCAGGCTTGCAAGGTCCTGACACGACTCTGGCAGTGAGACTACACTACAGCCTCTCCAGGAAACAACAGTATGATGGGAAAGCACCACTTGTTTAATCAACGGGCAAAAAAACCCCAACTAAAAACCCCAATGAGACAAACAAGCTCCACCCAAACTGCGGGAGCCTCCCATCACCTGGAATTCTGCAGCAATGAGCACTAATAGCTCAGTCATCATTCCAGCTTCTGCCCTTAATAGCCTACACCTGAAAGGGGAAAGGAGACCAGGGCACAAAGCAGATTTGATGCAGCTGTGGTTAATTCTTCAGCTGGTGGTTCCATGCACTAATCACCTCCATTTTAGTGCTTGATCATAAATGCCACATGATTTAAACTCCTGAAATTGCCAAAGAGCAGACAGCCAAATTTTTTTCCAAGGCCTTATTCCAATAGATCATTATTCCAAGATTCAGCTGATCAAATGGCTCCAATGTGCTGAATCTCTAGTCTGTAACATAAAGCCCAAAATTTTCCATGAATGTCTCACTGGAGGGCCTTCAAACAAGCAAGGGGCTGAGCTTACAGGAGATGAAATGTGTGCTGCAAGATCAACTAAGTCAACTAAGAATGCACATAGAACCATATTCCTCATTTCCTTCTATGACATGAGTAAATGTTGCCATCAAGCCCTAATTACATGCAAAACAAAAATTATACTATGGTAGGTGCTCCTCACAGTAGTAACAACTTTTTCTCTACCCAAAGCCAATTTCCAAATCCACATTTAGCTGAACCTTTAGAGATGCAGTAAAGTAATGGTATCTAAGACACAACAAAAAAAGCTTTTTAACCTTTTATTGCTTATTTTTGTCCAAGTCCTTGTCAATTAAGCACAGGTATTGGGGGCTGGAAGAAAGATTTAATGAAATGTGGTCAATCACTATCTTCTTTCTTTGAGTATGTTCAATATACAAGATGTGGAAAATCACTCTTTGAAATTAACCTATTCCCCTGCAATCAAATGTTAGGTTACATTTAACAAATGACCCTTTCCTCCTAAGAGAGAAATCAATATTCATGGTTTTCTTCCTTGCCCTCTGCAACTACTGCCAGAAATCCATTTTATATAAAACTGAAGAAACAGACATTTACTTAAAAACCCTTAATTCATGTACTTTATTTCTCCCTTGCCGCTGTGATGACTCTTTCCCCACATGCTCGTGCTCCTTGGCCTTCAGGGCTTGCTTTCCTGGGCCAGCCAGGGTCTGGGAAACCAATCCTGTCTATCCTCAGATAAAGAGCCTGTCTCCATCTGGAGAGCGGAGGGCATCAACCATCCCTGCACATGGCACCAGCACCAGCTCAGTGACTCTCACATTTACATCCCTGGCAACCACTTTGCACTGATACGGAACAAACAAGAGCAAAGGGATAAGCATCACTTGTGAACCATGGCCAGGTGCAGGCTCTGCAGAGCCTGGTGCCACCATCCTGGCTTTGAAAGGAGCACTTGTGCTCACGATCCAGGGACAAATTCCACCCCAAATCCTCCAAGCAAAGCCGAGGCTGTGGGGCCACAGCAGGTGATCAGGCAGGACTCTGCCGTGCACTCACTGGGAGGACACTTCATCCTCCCTGCAGTCACAGACACCAACGGGGAGCCAGGTCATGGACTTGATGCCCTCCCTGCACTGGCAGACAGGACACTGTCCCTGCAGTGGGGCTCACCTGCTGCCCCGTGTCCCCCACACTGAACAAGCAGCATCCACCAGCTGGCAGGGGCTCCATTTCATGGGGCTCCCTGTGGCCTCATGCTTGTCCACTCTCAGCCTGAGTCCAGCAGCCTCTGAGTCTGCCCCACGACAAAATACCAGGGAACAATACAAAATTAGAGCAGTCCCACAGGGGACTTTAAATTAAAATCCTCTTTTTCTCTCAGGGTGAGGTATGCATGGAGTGGCATTCACAGCCCAAATGCCAGTGTGCCAGGGCCTCACTTTGGAAAATCAGGTAGTGTTGTCCATCCTAGTTCCTGCCTGGATTTATCCTATTTTCAGTCGCCCAGGCTGAGCTGTGCACTCAGCATGAGGAGGTTTATCCCGTTTGTAGCTGGACATGTTCCATTCTCTCCATTAAGTCCTTTTATGTAGGAGTGCATTAACATACTTCCAGGTGTTCTGAGCACCAGTATCCATCTCTTTGCTGATTTCAATCCAATGTTTTTATATAGTTTGCCTGAAAACCCTGGTTGGAGAGACCTGTCTGGTTCTATTAAAATACACATGTATCTCACTGGAAATGGCTGCACGACCAGCATACCTCTGAGGGTCTCTTACAGCAAACAGAGCACAGAGGAGTTTTTTTTCCTCCTGCCATTTATAGCTTCTTGGAATAAGCTTCTATTTAGGGGTCGGCCAACTGAACATCACTGTTTGGAAAGTTTTAGTTTCTGTACTTGCTCCAGACTGCTTAACCCACACCAAAAACACAAACACACACCTAGTAGTTAACTATAGTGCAAACACATTGCCATCACTGCCATATTTTTGAGTACTGTAATTGAAATTGCCATAAAAAGATGAATAGTAATGACACGAGATTTTTGTTTAACATCTGTGCAAAATAACAGCAACAATAATATGCAATGAAATCAGGGCTGTTTTTTTTTTTTCCTTTGAATCACATGTTGTTTATAGCAAAACACAATAAATAGGATCAATCAGTGAAAGCAATTAAAAAGTAACAGTAAACAAGAAATTGGGTTCATGAGAAAGCCAGGAATTCATGGGATACATACCTGGGTACAAGACTGAAACAATTCTACTCACACGGAAAAAAAGAAACCACCTGCATGTGTTGTATATGCATTATGAATTACAAAGATAGAGCTATTAGCACAGTTTACAGGCTATGCACCACACTATTCTTTATCAAAAAATGCTAATTTAGTGTCTCAGCTAGTCCGCAGATGCTTTATTGTATCATGATCATTTAGATTCCACTTTTCTCATGCCACAGTCAGATATTCTGAAAAATCAAGTTCCATTTACAGCATCCATTGTTATCTCACAAAGTAGCACTTCATGCTACTACTGATGTGTTACAGACTGTTAATAGTAATTTAGTTTTAAATGCCAGTGCATGCCAAGTGTTCTGGATATGAATACTAACAGGATGAAGTTATGCAGGTGTAGAAATTTAAAAGAAAAGGAAAAAACCACACCACCACACACGCCACAACCCACACAGGAAATGACTGCCAGCTCTTTGAGAGGGCACACAGAGCATGGGACTTCTCTCTTCCCGTTTTAGCTGTGTGAAGTTCGTTACATCCACTCATCAGGGGAAATGCATCCCCCTCCAGGGATGTCTGAAGACAGATGCTAAAACCCAGAGATGTTAAAACCTCTGCACCAATTATAGAGAGAAATTAAATAATAATTTATGGTAGTTGCTTAGCTTACAGATGAACATGAACATAGTAATGGCATCTCAGTGATCTTCACAGCTACACCTCCTAAAGAGACATCCTAAAACCAGTATGATGAGGTCTGCAGCATGATGAGAGCTCTGCCTACCAAACTGTGAATGTTCTTATTCCTGGAACAGCTTCTTCTGCCTTTGTCATGTCACACTTAGCTTGTTGTAACTCTTTGTTAAGTAATTTTTGTTGACATCCTAGCTAAATGACTTCATTATCCACATATGTAAGCAGATAATAATAATTAATGAACAACAACAACAACAACAAAAGGCAATATCAAGTAAACTACCAGAGCTCTCTGAAGGATGAGTGGTCCCATTTAACATCTACTGTTTTAATAAGCAAATGCCAACTGACTAAACAATACAAAGACGGAATGAAGTTCAGACTCTGCTGACTGCCTTACTACCTACAAAACCTGCTTTTCCCAGTTCTTTCCTGTATGCTTGAAACTTAGATCGGCTAAGAATTACTCTGGCTAAAGTAAGCCAGTCCCCAAAATTGGACAAGAAACAGGTTATCTTCACAAATACACAGTGAACCTAATTAAATGATTCAGATAGGTCATAAAGAATAGATGATGCTAAAAAAAAAGATTGTCCCTTTACCACATCCTTCCCCGTTCCTTCTCCCTTCCTTCTGTTTCAGAAGGGCAAGATTTCCATAGTGGAACTTCAAGAAGAAGATTCACTATTTGGCCTATGCATCCCCTTTTGCTTATAGCACTAGAGATAAAAAAGTGAGAGGTTGTTTTCATTAAACTGGAAATGCCTTTTGAGGGACTGCCAGAACTGAAATGGTTACTGTACATTGAAGTAGTTCTTCACCTTTTTGTTCAATGTGAAAGGCAAAAAAAATGATGCAAATATCAAGCAATGTGTCAGTTCTGCTAAATAAAAATGTGCACAGTAAAACTAAATCACATACATTGAAGTGTTATTTTGGTTTTATGGAAATGTAATCTGTGTTATGACATTTGCATTTCATATAACTGCTACGGATAACTAATCTTCCAATGCATTGCATACCATTTTGTCACCAAAAAAAAGTAATACTGTATCATCTGTTTCCACCTGTACGCTAGAATATTCCATGACAAATGTATCAACATCAATTGTATAAATTCACTCAAGAGCCAATGAAAAGTATGGATACATTTAATAGAAACATTTCTTTTACCCTTAAACTCTACACAGCTATTAGAAGATATCATAGCTTGGTAGCAAATAAAAAATTACAACTTCAAACAACACAATATATGGATGTTTGTATGCATTCTAAGGGTTCTGAATTTTGAGTGAAAATTAAATACATCAATACAGACTGCCAATATGGAACCTAAACTGGAACCCGATGAAATTGCACGTTTCCCATTCCATGCCCAAAAATCACGGTTTTCAGCTCTAATATAGTTTACGTTATGCTACATATTACAAAAAAGGGATACTTCAATATGAGTGAAAATACTAAGTACATTTGAATTTCATCATCCTTTCACTTTTCCTTCTGTGTCCCTTGCTTTTGTTTTCATGTTTTCCTTTTGATTACCTTCGCTTACCTACATCATTTTCCAACCCCTCCAAAGTTCCAATTCTCAACAAATGCCTTTGGAGGAAGTTTTAACAAAGGGGTCATACAGGCTTTAGCTCAGATTAAGCCCCAATTTCACAATACTTGTAAAAACAAAAAGCCTCCAATTTCCCAATTTTGAAAACCAGCCAAAACCAAGGGGAATCCATAGGAATAGAGTACAAGAGTAAGCCTCGGAATTTAAATCCCAATCCCTGAAACCCCTTAGGCACAACGAGCAGGACTACTTGCAGTAAAAAACCAGCATGCTCTGGTCAAGTGCAGTGTCATGTGCCAGTAGATGAGACATGGAGCTTCAGGTAATCCATTGACTTAGCAAGAGACTTTTCACTGATTTTCAATGAGACTTGTGCTCTTTCGTTATCAAGGGACGGTTCAAATAGGTAAATCTATGCCTAAAATACAGAAGGGCCTCATCATCATCATGGCTAGGCTTCGTGAACGAAGATTTGGGAAGAGCTCTACCCACGTTTGTTGCAAGCCCGTTGGTGGCTAAAAAGGGCCCAACTTACTGAAAATTGCATAACTTACTGAAAATCAAACTAGCAAAAGTGGGGTCATTTGATTATTTCTTAGCATAGTTAAGGAAGGTAGGCATTAAATGTGTGTGTTTCTTTTCTTGGGAAAATCATGCTTTCCTATCTGCTGTGAAAGCCAATGCAAAAAACATGTCTGTTCACTTGAATGTAGCTTTCTGCAGTGACATAGCTATATTTGGGATTCTTTTGTGTGCTGAGTTAGAAGGAGTAGCAGCTTTTTAAGCTCAGATGTGTAAATGTCCCCATTTATACCCTAGCTCTGCAAAAATAGGGTTTTTTGTGCATATTGCAGTCAATATACACACACAAAAGAAAAAAGCGAATAAAAAAATATAATTCTCATATTAGAAAACCGAGTACTTACCTAGTGATAGCAGCTGGAATGAAAATGGCTGAAAGCAATAAAAATCCATTTTACCATTTAGTACAGTTTGTCAGACTAGAGAAATGGGATTGAATTTCAAAGCCACAGGCAAGCTGGCAGAAATCTGTGCTTATGCAGTTGATAGGGGGTTTTTTTTCCCCTTTTTTTCTTTTTCCTTTTTTTTTTTTCCCCCCTTATTTACAACTCTTTTGATAAGCCTTCAGCAAGTTACATAGGTTGTTCTAGTTGTATCTCCTTTGACTGGATTAGAATACTTGATGACAGTTTGGATAAGTTTGAGGCAGATGGTTCTTGACATTTTTCATGCCATCAGTTACAAACCATGCAAGGAAACTCTTTCATCCTTTGTTTATCCTTCACTTAGAAGCCACTATGGTAGATCGTTAAACTTTCATTTTTCACAGTGCTGATTAAGGCGTACTACAAGGCAGATGTTATGCAGCACCATTTTTAACAATTTACATTTAGCACCAAAGCTGGCTTTGTACTTGTTCCAGTGGATCAATTCACATTTCAAAAACTTCAAGGTCAACCTCTAAGCATTGCTACTCTGTCGAACAACTAAATGTTTCATTAAGTTTTCCCTGTGACTGCAGCACTTGAAAATACGTGCTGGCCACTCTGTTTACTTGTTTGTATCTGCCGAAATGAATACAAGTAACTATTGTTCATCTCTGCTACAATTAAATGACAGATACAGTTCTATAAAATCCAAAGAGTTACACTAAACTGAACAAAGGACTACTATTGCAACGCGTACTATGCCAAAAAAAATTCCTCATTTATTTTCAGTAACAGCATTCCAAAATAACAAATAATTACAATTCAAATAGCAGTTGGTCTTAATTTACATCAGGTCAAGCAATAACATTTCATGGATGAAAATGTTTACTGGTTTACTTCACATCTTTATGTGCATTCTTTATTTTATGATTATGCAAATTATATACTTCCTAGCACAAACTCTAATAGTTATATGTAAACAAAAATGGGTAAAGGCACCTTTAGAGAATAGCAGAATAAATACAACCACAACAAAATACAATAAAATTTATTCACAGCAATCCAATCTTTATGCTCTATAGAAAACTGAGTTTTTAAAAATACTTGGGCTCGTCTGTAGGGAATGTAAGCCATAATTTTTTTCCCTTAAAACTATGAAATTACCTGCCTGTTTTAAGAAGAGTTTATCTGTAGCCAATCATAGCAGTGGGGTGGAAGATTTTGTGCTAGTGACAATTTCACCAATGGGCAATAAAGGGAAAAGGAACTTTTGGTAACTGAAGACTCCTTTTAATTTAGATTCCTCAAATTAGCAACATAAATCGGGAAAAAATTGTATATATGACATTTAAAAGCATATTTTCTTGAATGAATTGTCAAGATTTTTTATTTTGGGGAATTTTCTATTCTTTTTGTCACTTTTTTTTTTTTAATTAAGCTGTAGCAATATGTCTTACTAATTAGTGTTTTCTTGTAGTTCTGTAGCAAAAATTAGCAGATTGAATTATAATTTTATCCTCTGATCCTCATCACACCCTTTTCTTAGGCTCAATTTATTCTTTTCTTTTCCTCTGAATCTGTGCCATAAAGACTTTTCTATCCTAGTCCTAACTCCCTCAAGACTTCCCATCTGTTACTACTACTTCACCTTTTACATCTAAAACTATTTCTTCTCTGTATCTCTATCCATTATTCTATTAAATTAATGTTCAGGCTTTTCTCAAATTAAAAATGGGTTTCATCTGAGTAGTTCACTTGATTAATGAGCAGAAGTCAATGAAATCTTGGTAAACATCTATGCCATGGAAAAAATATCAGATACAAATATATCATGAAGAATATTTTCTGTTCTGATCCTATGAAATCTTAATGCCAGTTGTACCTGGGAATGCCTTCATTTCACTTGAGGAACTGCAGGCACTCTAACTGTCACTCATGCTAAGAGAGATGTGGGGAATACGCAGACAACACATGGTCACAAGTCTTTCTGCAGAAACCACCTTGGAAATCTTACCTAAAAAAAAAAAAAAA